>CM038671.1:557578756-558156256 GCA_021605145.1 Aegilops bicornis
TTTTGCCTGACAAACTTCGAAGGCAAAATCCAAGTCCATTTTCTTGTTAAGCCTAATGCATACCTCCTAGGAAACTTTGCAGCCCAGCAGGGTGGATAACAAGTTGACCTGGATATTGTGTACAACTATCGGCCCAGTTGCATTGCGATGTTGAAAAAAAGGCCTGTGTAGTACAGTACAACCTAACATGGTTACTCAGCCCACATTCAGCGACGTCGGAAAGGCCCAAACAAGGCTTCTGTACAACTTTTTGAAGTCACTGAGCTTAGTTAATAACTTAAGAAAAAAGTTAGATTACAGTGGAACCTAATTAAAAGCTGTCACGAGCAAATAAATAATTCAACGGGTCCCACTTGTGCATGTGCGCGCATGTGCGCGCGTGTGTATATATGTGTGTGTGAGAGAGAGAGAGAGAGAGAGAGAGAGATACCCATCGGTCGATGCTCGTAAATACATCTTTCAGCCATATGCATTGCTGATGCTCAGTAAAAACTTATATAATTGACACAATCATATAGAACATCATAGCACACTGAACTTGCATACGAAAATTTCACGCAGGCGGCACAATCATGATGGAAGCAGTGGATCGCTACGGGAAGGGCTATGTTGAAACCAGCGAAGTCGTACATGATGGTTCATCGTCTTTATAAATGACGATGGAATATCTTGAATGTTGTGCAAAGAAAACAGACAGACAACACAATAAGTTCTGCTAGCACATTAAGTTGACGTACAACCCTTTCTAAAAAAAGTTCAGGTACAAAATTAGAACATGTCACAATCAAATGTACTAGCATATCAGTGCTTCAGACCCATAGCTCTGATTTAACTAGTACTATCTGACAATATTAAGTTGTTACCTCAAATTAGAGCACATCTAGGCAGCCAGCCCTGCCTCTTCTCCCAAAGGAGCAGTGGCCTCCACCGCACGATGGAGTAGGCCCTGTGCCATCCATCGTTCCGAGCAACACAGGGAAAGTCTGACATTGACTCCTGTAATGGACGTCGTCGTCGGACCACAGCACCGGCAATGGCGGCGGGACTTGATTGATGGATTGACCACTTCTTCGACATGCACGAACACTCGATACAGGTACATCCCTAACGTGGTCCGCGGCGGCCTTGGTGGCAACGAATAGTACAACCCCGGTTCCTGCACTGGTATCTCAACACCAATCACCTCGGTATGGTGGACGACTTCTTCATCCATGCCATAACCGTCAGAGCCCAGGTGTCTGGAGGAACAAACATACTTACAAGCTCACCTCCAAGGTCGTTGATAAGCTCGTTCATGGACTTGCTGTTCCAAGCACGTCGAGGCATGCCGTGGAAGGTAAGCTTTGTTAAAAACTCAAGCTCAGAGGGCACCGAGCCCCATCCTGGGTGCCACCAATCAAAGCTCACCAGCGCGCCATCGCAGAACAAACGCCGGGAAGATTCAAACAGACGTCTGCAGTCGAAAGTTGTCCGGAACCTGACAAAGAAATCAGCCGGTGGTGGACAGACTTCGACGAGCAAGTCACTTATTTGGATGTCATGCGCAATGCCAAGAGCTTTCACAAGGTCATCCGGCGAGACGGGAGGCCGGTCGCTGTTGATGGTTACCATCAGCACTTTGCCGGCAAACTGGTCGTCAAGCGCCGCCATGCCACTGTTGAGCGACAACATGCAGCGACCGAAGGCAGGACGGACCTCAGGATCTCCGGCTCGGAGATCCGCGTTGACCGGTGACATGATAGTGCGCTTGAGTACATGGAGCACAGGAGGGGGATTTGGGGGAACTGGAGTAGGAATCGAGATTCCAGAGGTGGGGGAGGCGTGAGGCGGGGATGAAAAAGGTAGCATGAATTTCGATCACGCAGCCAATATGCTCTCGGCGCGCATAGCGCTGCGAAATCACCGGTGGCGCCCACATGTCGGCCTAAGAGTCCTTATTCTTTCTTTTTTGGAGAGCCCGACCTTTTTTTCAGGATCTTTTGAGAGCCCGACCTGAGAGTCATAATTGACCTGCTTGGCATTGTGTTACTACTCGGCCCATATTCAACGACACCTCACTGGCCCAAACAAGTGTACATCATCGAAAAGACAGTGAGCTCAAATTATATAACTTGAAAAAAGGAGATATACTCCGAACAATGGAGAATGGTGATGCCCTCATTTAGCCCACCAGTAGTTCGAGACAATAAACAATTCGAAACAATGATATATACAACATTCAAACACTGACTAGTGACTACTACTAACATAAACAGCAAGACATGATAGTTCATAAGAAGTCTTGCTACACCACCAAAACTCACCCATCTGCAGCGCTCAGACTCTCGTGATCCGGGACGGGAATGACATTCTAATGAAGCAACTATTACATAGAAAGAGTGACATAGACGAGGATGACCAAATGACAAGGAATATGCATAACAAAAGAAAGAACTACCCATCCAGAACCAGCAGCAAAGACAACAAAGTCATTCGAAGAGATGATCCAACACCATCATAATGTGCAGCCCCGCTTCAGCGACCAGTGATCCGGAGACACCGGTACTCCACCCTTTCGATGCAACAGCCCAATTACCTATCAACCTGAAGGCTTGAACCACATCACTGCCTGTCGTAATTGAGACATCCAAGGATCAAAGTTAATCCGGATGCCTTTGTCATTCTCACCTTCTTTTGGCTGCAGGCCGTATCGTTGACAATCAGGGGAGTTTGCTCCCTAACTCCTAGGGCTCGCCATGTAGACACAGTTTTCCATAGCAAACAGAGCCTCGCTGCCATCAAGGTCCTTGCCAACGGTGATCTCCTGGTTAATCGGATAATTGAGTCCGAGAAACAGAGAGTGTGAACCAAGGCTGTTTACCCGCCTCCAAGTAAAAAATCCTAAAGGCCCCAACAAGCCGGTATCTTGCTCATAGACGTAACGGCCACTGTCCAGATACTCACGTATTACACGGTGCTTGTATACAGTGGGGTTTCTGCAATATAACTTTTCTGGCTCATGTGTCCGAATGATCATCAGTCTTTTGCCGTCATCTGATCGAGCGAGGAACCAGTTGTGCTTCCCTATTTTTGGCAAAGGTTGTGTGATTACAAAGGGCAGTAACTGTAGGGACACTGCATCATATCAAAAAGGACATGCATTGTTAATGTAAGATCAACATTGTTCAGAGTATGAGTAGGATAATGCAAGAAACAGCATTGATATGTCCCTGTTGGAACTAGGAGGAAAATATAGGGAAATGTATACTGGGTTCGAAAATATAGAAGTGCCATGCATGGTTATACTCATGTTATCTCGCAATCGATTCTTCACAGGAAACTACCATGTCATGCATGTTATGTAATCATGTTACATCCTCACAAACAAATTCTTCAAGGTAACTAACGAGACCATGCATTGTTATATACTCGTGTTCTGTGGGCAAAAAATTTGTGAGGATATTATTCTAGCCATTGATTGCTTTGAAGGGCGAATATAGGTATGTACACATGGTAAGCATTGCGAGATTTCACTACTTCCAAATATAGAGTTCTCCATATGCACATTGACTTCCCTAATGTATGGTTAGATGAAACCAACGATTGTGGTGCATGTTTCTACATCATGAAAATGAGGAAACTAACATGGCCATTGATACACACTCATATTTAGTAGTAGTATATAGATTCTTTGTAAAATAAGGATAATATCCATATATTCCTAACCGTTTGATTATTCAGGGTACAAATTGGCTGTAATGACATGGTCACAATCGCATGAATTAACTCATTCCAAATATAGCTGATTCACGGCGTCTCTAATATATTGCCATAGTTCTACTCAAATTATGCTCAAACAAGGATATGCCAATCATCACAAAAAGTTCAAACAGTGTCATGGCGTCATCATTAACATGAGATGGAAACAACTTACACGCGCCGTCCCAACAATACGTGGTGCCATCTGCTTTGTCGATCGCGTAGATGATGCCATTGTGTTCAATAGCATCACAGAAGTGTGTATCAGCTTTGACGATGATCCACTGCGAGCCAAGTTGTCTCCAGCTAAAGAAGGCATCGGCGTTAAGATAGGCGAGTCCGCGGTCGAACAAGGCAATTAGCTTGAAGTCTGTGTAATTTGCATGTCATGTGGGCACTTGGCAGATTACAATCTTCTGCAAAAATATGTCTGTCCAAGTGACGTAGTAATCTAGATGACTTGGACCGCGATGGTAATACTCTATATAATCCAACGGAGGAAGCATAATCTCATGGGAGGTCTGGAAGTTCACGAGCACCAAAATTTTACCGTCTTCTCTGAAGGCAGCTATCCAATGGGAGTTCATGCCGACCCAGTACATACCTGCCAAGAAGTTTCAGGCGATGGTGATCGGATCGATGTCGAGGGAAATGATGTACGACGACACACTACATACCTGCAAAGAAGTTTCGGCTAATGGAGATCGGATTGAAGTCGAGGGGCATCATGCACGCCTCCGTATCATGGTGAGCCAATCTCGCAAGACCAGATAGCAGCAAGCAGGGTGTCTTGAAAAGCTTAGGCCTCACTTTGACGATGGCCGTATGCATGTCCCTTGAGCATGCAGCCAGCCGCAGGGCGGTCAACATATCCATACACGAACAACAGAGGTCGAGGATGTCATCGGGATATTGCTCCAATCGCGGCTCATATGGATCTTTGTCAGCGGTTCGCGTTCGGCCATGGTGGAGTTTGGAAGGGGGCTTGATTTACGGGGGAGAAGGATGTTGGTGCTGGAGCGGCTAGCGAAGGAATAGTGGTACTGCGTGTCACAGCCCTAGAGCTTGCTTGTAACTAGTGGCATTGCATCCGTGCATCATGTTTAAATTTCATTTGAATTTGAAATGGGGAAGACAGAAAACCCCCAGAACCCCTCTTAATTCAACTAGGGTTTACTAAAAATTATTTCAATGAACCTGAAATGCCCTTCAAAAATGCTCATCATCTTTGCTTTGGTTCAGAGCCTCTGCCAAAAGTGGTGCACCATTTTCTAGTTCATCCAAAGGTCTTTGAATTAAATCATAAGTATTTGAGTTTGAGAATTTCAAATTATATAAAATATTTCAAATGCCCAAATATTGCCAAACCAAAATGTTTCATGTTGGAAATATTCCAACAATGGACCAGGAGCAGTTTGGTGATTTTTGAAACTGTTTTGGTATTTTTAATAACTCCACAAAGTGGCAGAATAATAGAAAAAGAAACAGTTTAGAAACTTACCAGCGCCACCTACCGGCCCACCTGCCGGCCCAGCCGATAGTCACGCCCGGTAACTGCTTGGCTCGGCAGCAGGCAGCCAGTGCTTTCGGCGAGCACCGCATGGGTGCCACGCACCTGGTCGCCGCCTCGCCGCTCCCCTCTTCGAGCTGCCGACGCGGTTCGCTCTCCCTCTCTCCCCCGAACCCCTCGGACACCTCCTCTCCTCCCCAGCTCCTCCCCTTCGCGCTCCCCCACCATGGCCGACGCCACCGCAGCCACGCCGTCGCCGTAACCGCGCTCCCCGCCGTCCGCACCCCTCCTCGCCGTGTCTAGGAGCTCCGCCACCCTCCTCTACCCCGAGCTAGCCGAGCCCCGCATGCTCAAGTGAACCGAGGCCACCACACCGACCTCGCCCGAGTTCGCCGTCGCCGGAGATCCCTTTCAACGCCGTCGTCGCTCCGGTCCGTCCCCGGCCGCACCAAGTGTTCCGTCGAGTTCCCTATGAGCTTAACCATCTCCCCTTCCCTTCCTCTCCTGCTCTCGAGCTGTGTAGCAACCACATGAAGATCACCCGCACCCGCCGCTGCGGAGCTCGTCGCCGACGTGCTCCGGTCACCCTCCGACCACCATTTGGTGTCTAACGCACTCACCGCACTGCGCAGCACCTAACCACCTACTCCACGCACCTCACCGACCCCCTAGCCTCGAGTTCGCCTTCGGCCGAACTCCGGCGGCCGCCTAGGTCATCGCCGGCGTCGATTCCGGCCGCCCCGACCCCAACCGACTCCACCAGAAGCTGCGGCATGTCCCCAGCTACCCATAGCCACCCTCTGCGGCTCATTTGGATGCCGGAATGGCCAAACTCACTTCCGCCGCCCGCGTCGCTTGGCGGCTAGACGCGTCGATGCAGCCGACGTGGACTTTGACCACGGTGGGCCTGGTTGACTCGATGAGTCAATGATGTGGGGCCCAGCCACATTAACTAAATAGGTTTAGTTTTAATTAAATTTTAGTTAAACTAATTACCACGACAACCTGGACCCACAATCAGGTTTGACAGACGTCTCCGTTGACTATGACGTCATTACGGCGCATGGTCGACGCGATAATCTAATTACTTGGATTTATTCTAATATAGGAAATTCCGAATATAGTACAAACTTCAAATATTCATAACTTTTAATCTGTAACTCCAAATTAAATAATTTATATATGAAAAATGATCAGAAAAATATGAAGAATCCGTTTATGGCACTTTCATGCATGATTGAACAAGTTAACCTCACTGAATAGGATGAATCGTGATTAGGGTAAATTACAAACTAGCATTTGGAGTTGGAGTTTAACCTTGTTTGAATTCCACTTCAATTAACTTGGCTAGATTTTGCATTAGGTGAATTCAGTACCTTAACATGACATGTCATTCATGTGAATGTGCATTGCATTGATTGTGTTCTTTCTCAGTTGCCGGTGTTTGCCCCCTCTCAGTAGAGGACGTTTCGACGATTGTTCGATGACACCGATGAAGAACTATATTATCTTCAAAAGTGCCAGGCAAGCAAAACCCCCTTGTTCATTCCGATATAATCCCACTCTCTCGCTCCTGCTCTATTTTACTGCATTAGGACAACAACGACTCATGTGTTACTTGCTGCGGTAGCTGAACCCCTTTATCCTCTGCATGACCTGTCATTCCACAAGAATTAGATGAAACCCACTAGCATGAGTAGGAGTTGTTTGAGCCATGTTGTGCCTACTCATTCATGCTTGTTGTCGTGCACCGCCATCGCTTAGAGTTGAGTCAGGTCCGATTCATCGGGAATGAATTGGAATGGTTGTGTGAACATGTCCTCTTGTGTGTGAGCTAAGTGTGTGAACACGATTTGATAAAGGTAGCGGTGAGAGGCCATGTAGGAGTACATGGTGGGTTGTCTCATTGCAGCCGTCCTCGTGAACTGAGTTCTGTGTTTGTGATCCATGAAAGCAGTTACTACCACGCATTGGGCCCGAAACCAATGGACCCTCTAAACTTCTTAACCACCCTTGTTCTCTGTCCGGGGAGTTGCAAGTAGTTTCTGGTGTTTGTAGTATGCTGGGGGCCGCACGCAACGCTGACCTTAGGGGTGGGTTGTGTTGCGGTAGGCACCGTGGCCCGGTGTACCGATTCGCCCGTTTGGTGTCTCGGGAACCCTGCACACATCGTTTGGGGCTGTATGGGAAACCTCGGCCGGACTCCCTGCGGATGGAACCCGAATAGGCGATAAACCTGGACTAGGGACTTGAGTGTTTAGGTAGGTCGTGGCCGACACCCACGTTGGGCTTCCGCTTGAAGGTTGAGTACATGTCGTGTAAACGGCGGTAAGTGGTGAGCGTGTGTGAAGAAGTACACCCTGCAGGTTAATATGATCTATTCGAATAGCCGTGTCCGCGAAAAAGGACTTACGGGTTGCCTATAACAGTTCATAGACAAGTGAAAGTGGATACTCTAAAATGCGCAAGATAAGCGTGAGTGCTATGGATGGCGTTCTCGTAGGGAGGCGGGAGCGGGTCCACAGTGGTGTATTGATATGGTGAATATGTGGACTCGTGTGCCACCTCAAAAGAGTTACTTGCGATCGTAGTTCGGGATAGCCACCGAGTCAAAGCTGGCTTGCCGGTTAAACTCCACCACCCCTTTTGATAATGATGCATATGTAGTTAGTTACGATGTAAGTCTTGCTGAGTACGTTTGTACTCACGTTTGCTTATTTTATGTTTTGCGAGAGAGACTTGATCTCGCTAGTAGTTCCGCTTGGACTTGACGTTTAGCTTGTTACCTCAGCTACGATCTTGTGCCCTCGGCGGATCTGGTAGATAGTCGGGCTTCTCAGCCTTTTTCATTTATAGTTATGTACTCGAGACATGTTTAGCTTCCGCTTGTGCTTTGACTTGTATGCTCTGAGTGTTGGGTCATGAGACCCATGTTTGTAATATCTCGCTCCTCGGAGCCTAATGAATAATATTTGAATCGTAGAGTTATGTTGTGATGCCATGTTGTATTTGCACATATTGAGCATATTGTGTGTATGTTTGAAATGCTTGGTATGTGTGGGATCCGACAATCTAGTTGTTTATCCTTGGCAGCCTCTCATATGGGGAAATGTAGTCTCGTGCTTCTGAGCGATAGTAGTCCGCTACAACCCGGTTCACCGGAGTCCTGCTAGCCCAGCACTACTGCTTGGACACTTGACCGCGGCATGTGTTTCATTTCGTTCCTATATGTCCCTTCGGGAAATGTCACCCGGTGATATTCAGAGTCCTGCCTAGCCTGCTACAGCCCGGGATACCGGAGTCCTGTTAGCCCAAAGGTTACAGCCCAATTCATACGTTGATGACCGACATGCTCGATGTCATTCATGTATGCCTGTCCCCATGGGTTAGTGCCGCTTTGGGTTCACGACTAGCCATGTCGGCCCGGTTCTTTGTCATGTGGATGCTAGCGACACTATCATATACGTGTGCCAAAAGGCCAACGGTCCCGGGCCATGGTAAGGCGACACCCGTGGGAATACCGTGCGTGAGGCCGCAAAGTGATATGAGGTGTTACCGGCTAGGTCGATGTGACTTGGAATCGGGGTCCTGACACTGCGGGAGGCGAGTGAGGCGACGGTACATGGGGGCACAGTGAGATGGAGACGGAGAAGGAGATGGAGATGGAGTGGTGCTATGGGAGCGGAGAGGGAGACGAGGCGAGGTGCCAATGTCTTTGTCTGATGGCGGTGACAGATCGCATGCATGTGGTGAGGCTGACTTTGATAACCCGAACACGCCGCCTTGCCTGGACTAGTGTCAGGCGCAAGGTGTTGTCACTTCACTGTGAGGACCGGATGAATAGTATTTTGACCATCAAGTGTACCACAGTTGTACTTCTTCTACTACTACTACTAGTAGTAGTAGGAACATGAGTACTCCAGTATTGTATAGCGGAAATAGGTCTCCCGTGCTAGCATGCCTGTTCACTTCATCATTCAGGTATCATCCATATTGCGAGCAGAACCAAATTCTCATGCATGCCCAATTAACGCCCTGCCGCGATGCATGCAGTGGTCGTTCTGGTGCATGAAGGATGGCATGCAGATCATTCCACACTTGAGAAGAGGAAAAATGGAAGAACGCGGCAACATAGGAAGAGAGCGCTGGCTAACGAGGCTGGGAGGGGATCGAGCAGGAAGTTAATGCTCCACGCCTAAAGGTTTTGGGAAAACCTTATTTTCATAAGGTGACTTATACTCACCTAAACGGAGGGAGTATTCCTTAACCAGAGAATGTTGTGTCTCCCACTCACGCGCTCAAAAAAAAAGCTACGACACATTTTTTTATCTGTTTGCATAGGTCCCACCTATCAGGAAGGATGGGCACGTACACGAACAGGTACGACTCCTCAGTCTACCCGCATAGCCTTTTCGTTTAGTCTACCTAGCCGTCTAATCAACTGCCTGCACGCCACTTCTCCCATTTACTTCTCCACCGGGAACCGATTTGCCTCGGCTTCTTCATCTCCCCTTCGTCTTCATTTGCATCCAAACCCCACTGTGTTCACATTGTTTTAACCTCTTTAAATAATCATCTACTACTTCAGTTAGACTAGCCATCTAATCCTAATTCTCCAAACCATAGCCCTCCGTTCCAGCGGTTCCAAATGGCGAAAGAGATCGAGATGCAGGTTTTTAGCGTCCAACATGTCCTCGTCGAAGGCTTGATGCGCATAGTTGCCACCGTCATCGTCCACCCAAGGCTTGTTCGCGGTGGATCAACAATGTATCCAACTCCCTCAAAAGGTAGAGACGAGGTCATCGGTCTCGACGCAGAGTACATGGAGCGTGCCCACAGGAAGATCCAGCCTTGCTGCCGTCCTTTAGCTGTGCTTCGAAGATGATGTTTTGGTGTACCACATCATACACTCGCCCTCCATACCGGGTGAGCTTCACGATTTCTTGTCTCGGGAGGACGTATACTTCTGTGAGGCAGCCATCGAAGGGGACAAAGCAAGCTGAGCCGTACAACCTTGATTTGAAAAGCATCGCTGACCTACAAACCAGAATAAAAATTCCTGTAGAAGATTGTGCTAAACGGACATCATCCCTATTCGACGTAGCAAATTTTGTGCTCGGTACAAATCTTCAGAAGGGTGACGAAACGGTGGCATTAAGGTCATCTGGATGGAAGAATTATCCCTTGACGTACGAGCGGATAAAATATGCTGCCCTCGATGCCCGTGTGAGTTTCGAGATAGCTGCAAGGTCCAAAGAGCTTGTTGCGAAGCCGTCTCCCATAGAGAATGAGAACAAAGAAGAAGAAGAAGAAAATGCTGCACCAGCAGGAGGGCATTATGGATGGATGAACTATTTCCTCTCTTGTAAAAAAATTATTCCCTCTCGGTGTATATTGATATAGATGGACTATTTCGATGGTGTGCATGTCTTTGGAACAGAGTAGTAGCATGGGTCCGCTTGACTATAAGGAACTATTTATCCGCATATATAGCTTTCTCTGCTACTCCTTCCAAAGGATCGGTATGCGAGGCATGTGTCCATAGACATGACAACTTGTCCATGGAAGTTCAACTATGGCGACCATCACGTTTCATCTCGCGATTCCCACGACGCCTCTCCAACCCACGGCACCACGCCCCCCGACGTGCGCCTCACCCCTCTCGGCCGCACCACACCTCTGCCTTTGTGTGCATGACATGTGGGCCACCTAAAATGTGGCGAGCATCAAGTTTCTACCACAGCCACCCACGATTCCCGCGACGCTAGTCGAACCCATGAAACCACACGTCCCCCGACCTGCGGCTCACCCCTCTTGGCCCCACTACCCCTCTGCCTTCGGGAGCATTACATGTGGACCAGTCACCTATCGGGTCCACATATTATTGACTCAAAGGTAGGTGTAGTAAGCGCTGGCTCAGTCCAGCGGCCACGAGAGGGAAATGTAACTCCTGCGCCAGGGCTTGTGGTGCTCCCGCAGCACGAACTCGTGCCAAACTCAAGATTTGTTTCTTTACTATGCATGCACGTAACGATTTAATGGACATTGTAATCTCAACATGTGACGGGGAGCTCTAAATTTGAATTTGAAACTTATAAAACGAAAAGATTCAAAACAAATAAACTGGGAGAGAGGGAGTATATCATAGGATGTGTCCCATACAAAATAAGTCCCTTGGTTTGTCACCGCGAAGATGCGGTTAGAAAGGAGCACAGCGTCTTCCTACTCGTACGGCAACAAATCGGCCGCAGACAACATGGTCCGCCTTTGACCACCATGTGCAAGGTTCATGCTATCTTATTCAATCTCACCATGGTTCCATCGTACCAATTCATGCGGTGGCCTGTTGCATGGCTGATCCCAATGTTGGATAAAGGTTCTACGGGAACGGTGTCACCGTTGTAAATGTTGTGCAAATTGATATTGGTACCCTCCCGTACATATGCAAGCCAATCTCCACTCGCACCGAGCCTAGCCTGTGAAACAGTGGGCAGGGGAGAATTAGGAAATGGACACGGAAGTGTAAGTGCATCTAGTGCCACCCCTAGTTTGGTTTTGGAGTATTGACGACAAACGTGGTTGAGGGACTAATGTGTTTGTGAGAATTTCAGGATAACACAGGTAGTAGTCCCTCCTTGATTCGGTTTACCTACCATAGATGACCCCTAAAAATGTATGAAGACATTGAAGATAATGGTGGTACGTGAAGATATTCACATTGAAGACTATGATGAGAAGAAGACATTGAGTGAAGACTATGGAGCGAAGACTTAGCAGTTTTGTTGTTTCTTTTCTTCTTTGTTGAGTCATAGGAACCACCACACTGTTAAGTGGGGTCCAAGTGAACAAAGTCAGAGTGACTGAAGTGATGCTCAACCAAATCCTATGTCTTCGAGCGAAGACAATGAGAGCAAATCTTATCCAGAGGTGGATAAGTCAGCTTTACTTGTAGCCCAAGTCAAGGCATCGCGTGTGTTTGAAATCTGACCGTTGTGACACGTGTCAGTTCCTTAGTGACCCAGGGTCATTTCAGACAAATCAGGTCGGGTTGCCCAGTGGATATAAATAGCCCACCCCTACACCATAAATTGGCGGCTGCTCAGAGTTAGTGCACGGCTTTTGTCATTGAGAGCAACCCACCTCCGAAGAGTTTGAGATAGAAATCCTTGTGAGGACAAAGCCCAAAACACCCAGAGCCCAAAGAGTGTTTGGCATCACTGAAGTCTTTCTGTTCGCGTGATCTGAAGACTTGTTACACTTGAGGACTGTGAATCCTCCAGCCGGTTAGGCGTCGCGTTCTGAGCATCCAAGAGTAATTGTGGATCGCCGGTGAACGAAGTCTGTGAAGGTTTGGAAGTCTACCTTGAAGACTTACCAGAGTGATTAGGCGAGGACTGTGTGTCCTTAGCTCAAGCGGAATAAGGTGAAGACACAGTCTTCTGAGTTCAATCTCAGCCTCCCTAACTGCACGTATAGTTGTCACAAAGCTGGGAACTGGTCGAACAAATCACTGTCTTCACAACACACTGTTCTATCTCTTACTCTCCTTACTTACAATTTGTCTTTGTGAAGTCATTGCCTGATTGCTCTGCCTGTTTGACTTCACTGTGTGACTACTTGTTCTGATTGGCTTCATACTATCTTCCATCCTGATCCTACTATCTAGCTGCTATCAGTCATCATGCTTTAACGTCATAATTGTTTGACTATGGCTTGTCCAGTGTAGTTCATCTTCCTCTGCATGTTTATAGGTCCAGTTTTCGTGTTCGTCTTTGAAACTCTCATGTTTTGAAGACTTCCATAAAAATCGCCTATTCACCCCCCTCTAGTCGATAACTAGCACTTTCAATTGGTATCAGAGCAAGGTACTCCCTTGTTCTGTGTGATTCGTTTAACCACCGGAGTTTTAGCTATGTCGACTGCGGGGATAATCAAAGTCTCCGCCATGCGTGCCCTGTCTTCGATGGCACCGATATCCCTCTTTGGAAGAATAAGATGCGTATGCATCTTGAAGCCATTGATGTCGATCTGTGGTATATCGTCAAGAACAGCGTTCCCAAGACTGGTGAAGGTGTCACTCCTACTGATGTCAAGAAGTTCATTCAACTCGATTCTACTTTGAAGAACATCATCTGTGGTCATCTGACCAAAGGGCAGTATGGCCGTGTGAGTGCTTTGGAAACGTCGAAGCTAGTCTGGGACTGGCTCTCCAAGGTCAATGAAGGCGTTTTAACTCAGAGAGATCAAAGAATCAGTGTTCTACGCAACCTCTTCAACCGTTTCAAGAGAAATGACAATGAAAATGTCCAGCTCACGTTTGATCGTCTCACTGACATCACAAACGAGCTTCAGGCTCTCGGTGCCACTAAGATTACCAAGCATGAAATCGTCAAGACGCTTCTGAGATCTCTTGACAGCTCATTTGACACCTTAGCTCTTATGATTCAAGAACGCCCTGACTTCAAGACACTCGATCCATCTGACATACTTGAGAGGCTTAACACACATGAGTTCCAGCTATCTGAGAAAAGAGATATCTATGGTCCCAACTATGGCCGAACTCGCGCTTTGAAGGCAAAGGTTGTTTCCTCATCTCAAGAAGAATCATTGCAGTTCTGGTGAAGTCAAGACCTTGGAAAGGAGCTTGCTATGCTTGTGAAGAAGTTCCAAAAGTTCACTAAGAAGAAAGGCTTCGTAAAGTCTTCACGATCCAGTTCAAGAAATGATGAAGCTTCTTCCAATGACCACAAGAAGAGAACCATCACAAGTGCAAGAAACCTGGTCACTACATCTCCGAAAGTGTCCACAATGGGACAATGAGAAGAAAAAGAAGAAGAGCAAGGAATATGATTCTGATGACAAGAAGAAGAAGAAATACTCAAAATCTTCTTCCAAGTCAACTTCCAAGTCTTCATCACACAAGAAAAGTTCGTCTGGCAAGGCTCGTGCTTTTGTTGGCAAGGAAATGGATTCAGAGGAGGAGTCTGCTTCTGAGGAGGCAGAAGTGGTGGAGTCTGAGGAGGAGTCTGACTCTGGCGTTGCAAGTCTGGCTTTAGCTTCAGCCTACGTTGCCAAGTCCATCTTCAACGCTGAAGACAATGTATCCATCACCAACACTGATGCCAGTGACAAGGACGACTCCGCTCCCACTTACTGCTTCATGGCACGCGGTGCCAAGGTAAACTCACGCGAACTTTCAAACATCAAGTGAAGATGACTCCGATTGTGAATCCAAACCCAGCTACAAAACACTTGCTAAAATTGCAACTGAACAACAGAAAGCTATGGAGCATATTCAAAAACCGTTAGACAAAAGCGATGATCTGTTGGACGCTGAAATGACCCGATCTCAGTCCTTAATTGAAGATATAAAAAATCTTCATGTTAAGTACCAAGAACTTGAAGGTCGTCATGAATCACTCTCAACTACTCATGAAAAGCTTCCCTATGATTATCTTCAAAGGAAGCAAGATCTTGAGAAGTTGAGAGCGGCTCATGAAGATCTTCAAAAGGAAAACGAGTCACTTCGCGCTCAACAGATCAGTCCCGCTCAGGAAGGATTTGAACCACCATGTTTAAAATGTCTTGAGCGTGATAATGCTAATTCTGTTGCTGAGTGTTCTACTGCTGCTACTGTTTCAATATCTTCAACCATCGATGTGGTAACTAACCCCTCTGCGGAGGATGCCACTGCTGTTGCTAATGAAAATGCTAGATTGAAGACATTGCTTGAAACAGGAATGTACAAAAGCCTCAAGGGGCATCAGACACTGTGTGATGTCCTCAAAAAGCAGATCTTGAACCGAAACCCTAGGAAAGAGGGTGTTGGGTTCGAGAGGAAAATGAATGTTGATGGCTCTTACTGGAAGCCTGAGCAGTACCCCAAAACCACATGGGTTGCTGCAAAGGAACCTTCAATGGATCCATCTACCTTATCTGGATTTACTTGTGCTAACCCAATTGCTATTGATGAATCCTTTGATGCAAACTATAAACTGTTTAAGAATCGGAATGGTGAAGTGTTTGCCGTGTATATTGGTACTATCTGCAGGAATGGACCACCTATGTAGAAGATCTGGGTACCTAAGCAGTGTATTGAGAATCTTACTGTGAATGTCATCATGACACCACCCAGGAAGAAGACAAACCCCGGACCTATGGCTTCATATGGCCCAAAGGCTTCATACAGAATCTGAGGACTCACAGAGTCACCCTAACGCCAATGTTTTGCAGGGAAACCATACTCATACTTATGAATATGAACGTGTGTCTTCAAATTGATATGTTCATAGAACTAAGAACTTCTCTGCTTATTCATATGAGTATCGTTCTTCTCCTGCAAGGCTATTTGCTAGGGCTCCAAAGCCGAAGTTCTCAGATGCTGCACTTAGACTCATTGCTTCTAAGCCACCCCTGAAGATGTGGGTGGTTAATAAGAATTAACTTTCTTTTTGGGGAAAGGTCTCGGCCGAAATCAAAAGGCGTCTGATGCTATTGCTGGGGACCTAAAACACATTATGGGACGCAAGATAAAATGCCCAAATGGTCTTACTATGTATTTCGTTCCTGAATCGCTTGCCAGTCATACTATCTGTCCTAACCTTGATCTGAGCTTTTATAATCCTCTTGTGCGTCAAATGTTTATGCTTCACAATACTCTCTGTGAAGCCTATCCTCCTAACTGTACAGTAGGGTACGACACCTCGTGCTTGAGAATGGATTATGGATAGCGGATGCACTAACCACATGACTGGTGATCGAAGTCTTCTCATGGACTCAACCTTACGTCCATGTGATAAAAGTCACATCACATTCGCTGACACTGGTAAAAGCAAGGTATTGGGCCTAGGTAGAGTTGCAATCTCAAGGGATCAGCACATGGACAAAGTGATGCTTGTTGAATCCCTTCGTTTCAACTTAATGTCTGTCTCAATGCTTTGTGACTTAAACATGATTGTGCTATTTGGAAAATATCGTTGCCTTGTACTAATGGAATCTAACAAGTCTCTAGTCTTCGAGGGGTAAAGGAAAGATGATCTGTACATGGTATACTTCTCAGCAGGACCACAGATGGCCGTATGTCTTCTAGCAAAGTCTTCAGAGTGCTGGCTCTGGCATCGGAGGCTAGGGCATGCTGGCATGAGGAACCTACACACTCTCGCCAAGAAGAAGCATGTCATAGGCATCGAAGGCGTCAAGAGAAATATCATCTATGTGGTGCTTGTGAAGCTGGGAAAATGACAAGGGCCAAGCATCCCTCGAAGACAATCATGACTACATCTCGACCTTTTGACTTGCTCCACATGGACTTGTTTGGCCCCACTCACTACTCTACTCTCACTGCAACTGCTTGTCTCTATGGTTTCGTTATTGTTGATGATTATTCAAGATACACTTGGGTGCACATAATTCTCTTCAAGACTGAAGTGCAGGATGTCTTCAGACGCTTCACCAACCGCGCCATGAACAACTATGGCGTCAAGATCAAGTACATTAGGAGTGACAACGGCACTAAATTCAAGAACACAGGCCTCGACCTTTATCTTGATACCTTAGGCATCACTCATGAGTTTTCTGCTCCTTACACACCACAGTAGAATGGCATCGTGGAATGCAAGAACAGAACCCTTATTGAGATGGCTAGGACGATGCTTGACGAATACAAGACTCCTAGAAAATTCTGGCCTAAAGCCATTGACACTGCATGCCATGTCATCGACCGTGTTTATCTTCACAAGCTTCTGAAGAAAACATCCTATGAGCTTCTAACTGGTAAGAAGCCAAACGTAAGCTACTTCAGAGTATTTGGTGCTAGGTGGATCAAGGATCCACATCACACTTCAAAATTGGCACCGAAAGCAAATGAGGGTTTTATGCTTGGTTATGGAAAGGACTCACACTCCTACAGAGTCTTCAACCTCTTTCACTATAAAGTGGTTGAAACTGTGGATGTGCGGTTCGATGAAACTAACGGCTCACAAAGAGAGCACCTGCCAAATGTGCTAGATGGAGTACCTGCCAGTGAATCAATCAGGCTAATGGGAACAGGAGAGATCATACCATCGTGAGGCCCAAATTTCAAGAAGAACTTATCATTTCGCACTGATCAACTTTGAAGACATTGCTCAGCCTGAAGACATTCCTCCAAATGATGACAATGATCAGCGGGAGCAAAATCTTCGTCCAGTTCATCCTCGTGTTGCAAATGAAGTACAAATTGAGAAGATAATTGATAGCATCAACGCACCTGGACCACTCACTCGTTCAAGAGCAACACAACTAGCAAATTTCTGTGGGCACTTTGCATTTGTCTCAATCTCTGAACCCAAGAAAGTTGCTGAAGCCTTCATGGAACTTGAATGGATTCAAGCTATGCAAGACGAGCTTCAACAGTTTGAGCTGAATAATGTGTGGGAACTAGTCAATGATGTCTACTACACAACCTTCTTCTTGTAGACGTTGTTGGGCCTGCAAGTGCACATGTTTGTAGGACAGTAGCAAATTTCCCTCAAGTGGATGACCTAAGGTTTATCAATCCGTGGGAGGCGTAGGATGAAGATGGTCTCTCTCAAACAACCCTGCAACCAAATAACAAAGAGTCTCTTATGTCCCCAACACACCCAATACAATGGTAAGTTGTATAGGTGCACTAGTTCGAAGAGTTGGTGATACTAGTGCAATATGGATGGTAGATATAGGTTTTTGTAATCTGAAAATATAAAAACAGCAAGGTAACAAGTGGTAAAAGTGAGCGTAAACGGTATTGCAATGATAGGAAACAAGGCCTAGGGTTCATACTTTTGCTAGTGCAAGTTCTCTCAACAATAATAACATAGATAGATCATATAACAAGCCCTCAACATGCAACACAGAGTCACTCCAAAGCCACTAATAGCGGAGAAGGAACGTAGAGATTATGGTAGTGTACGAAATCACCTCAAAGCTATTCTTTTAGATCGATCTATAAAAGAGTTTGTGCTAGAATAACACCTTAAGACACAAATCAATCAAAACCCTAATGTCACCTAGATACTCCATTGTCACCTCAAGTATCCGTGGGCATGATTATACGATATGCATCACACAATCTCAGATTCATCCAACCAACATAAAGTACTTCAAAGAGTGGCCCAAAGTTTCTACCGGAGAGTCAAGAACGTGTGCCAACCCCTATGCATAGGTTCATGGGCGGAACCCGCAAGTTGGTCACCAAAACATACATCAAGAGGCACATGATATCCCATTGTCACCACGGATAAGCACGGCAAGACATACATCAAGTGTTCTCATAAAAGACTCAATCCGATAAGATAAATTCAAAGGGAAACTCAATTCATCACAAGAGAGTAGAGGGGAGAAACATAATAATATCCAACTACAATATCAAATATCTGGATACATCAAGAGAGTGCCATAGATTGAAAACGAGAGAGAACATGAGAGAGAGAGAGAGAGAGAGAGAGAGAGAGAGAGAGATCAAACACATAGCTACTGGTACATAACCCCAGCTCCGAGGGTGAACTACTCCACCTTTCGTCATGGATAGCGCCGGGATGATGAAGATGGCCACCGGTGATGGGTTCCCCCTCCGGCAGGGTGCCGGAACGGGCTCCCGAGAGGTTTTTAGTGGCTACAGAGGCTCGCGGCGGCGGAACTCCCGATCTGTCTTCTGTTCTAGAAGTTTTTAGGGTACGTGAGCATATATGGGTGCAGGGGGTACGTCGGTGGAGCTACGGGGGCCCCACGAGGCAAGGGGCGTGCCCTAGGGGGATGGGCGCGCCCCCCACCCTCGTGAGCACCTCCCGTATCTTCTGACGTGGCGTCCAAGTCCATCAGGTGGGTTTCCTTCCAAAAATAACTTCTCTAGTTGATTTCGTTCCGTTTTGACTCCGTCTGATATTCCTTTTCCTCGAAACACTAAAATAGGCATAAAACAATAAATCTGGGCTGCGCCTCCGGTTAATAGGTTAGTCCCAAAAATAATATAAAAGTGGATAATAAAGCCAAATATTGCCCAATACAGTAGATAATATAGCATGGAGCAATAAAAAAATATAGATACGTTGGAGACGTACCAGTCAAGCGTCCTGATCCTCGCAAGCACAACATAATAGGCACGAAATGGATATATCACAACAAACAAGATGAGCATGGTCAAGTTGTCAGAAACAAAGCACGGCTCGTTGCTCAAGGATACACACAAGTTGAAGGAATTGACTTCGATGAAACATTTGCTCCGGTGGCTAGGCTTGAA
This sequence comes from Aegilops bicornis, assembly GCA_021605145.1. Taxonomy (NCBI): domain Eukaryota; kingdom Viridiplantae; phylum Streptophyta; class Magnoliopsida; order Poales; family Poaceae; genus Aegilops; species Aegilops bicornis. The sequence continues at coordinate 557,598,259 of CM038671.1, forward strand.
GCCATTCGCATCTTTGCTAGCTTACGCAAATCATCATAACATCCTTCTCAGATCAAATGGATGTGAAGAGTGCCTTTCTCAATGGAAAGATTGAAGAAGAAGTGTATGTATCACAACCGCACGGCTTTGAAGACCGAAAACATCCTGATATGGTATACAAGCTCAACAAGGCAATCAGATGGCCTCAAACAAGCCCCTCGTGCTTGGTATGACACACTCAAAGACTTCACGAAGAGCAAAGGCTTCAAACCTGGTTCTCTGGATCCCACTCTCTTCACGAAGACATATGATGGTGAACTGTTTGTGTGCCAAATCTATGTGGATGACATTATCTTCGGTTGCACCAACAAGAAATACAGTGATGAATTTGGTCACATGATGCAAGAACAATATCAAATGTCCATGATGGGAGATCTGAAGTTCTTTCTCGGTCTTCAAATCCGTCAGCAACGCAACAACATCTTCATATCTCAAGAAAAATATCTCAAAGACTGCCTGAAGAAGTTTGGAATGCAAGACTGCAAAGGATACACGACGCCAATGCCAACCAAAAGTCATCTAAGCCCCGGCGCCAATGGTAAAGATTTTGATCAAAAGGTATACCACTCCATGATTGGCTCTTTACTTTACTTATGTGCATCTAGGCCAGATATCATGCTTAGTGTTTGCATGTGTGCCCGATTTCAAGCGGCACCAAAGGAGTCGCATCACTTAGCTGTGAAGCGAATTCTTCGATATTTGGCTTACACCCCAACACTAGGATTATGGTATCCAAAGGGCTCAGAGTTTGATCTGGTTGTATTTTCGGATGCTGATTATCCTGGTGACAAGGTGGATTGCAAGTCTACATCAGGCACATGTCACTTTCTGGGTCGATCTCTTGTCTGTTGGTCTTCAAAGAAGCAGAACTGCGTATCACTCTCAACTGCTGAATCTGAATACATTGCTATTGGATCTTGCTGCGCTCAGCTTCTGTGGATGAAGCAAACTCTTAAGGACTATGGCCTCCATCTGAAACATGCGCCACTCTACTGCGATAATGAAAGCGCTATCAAGATTGCCAATAACCCAGTTCAGCAATCGAAGACAAAGCACATTGAAATTCGTCATCACTTCCTCAGAGATCATGTTATGAAAGAAGATATTGATATCATTCACGTCAAGACGTAAGAAGCGGTTGGCTGATATCTTCACTAAGCCCTTGGATGAGAAAAGGTTTTGCAAGTTGCGGTGTGAGCTAAATATCTTGGAATCCTTGAATGTCCCGTGATTAGGCACACATCCTAACACTTATGCATTTTGATGACTTAGATGTGCAACACATTTAAGTAATGTATATCTTCAATCAATGAAGACATACACTCTAAGTGTGAATACATTAATGTGGAAATTGACTTCAGAGCGCCACGATAATTGTGCGCCGTGTCTGGGTCTAATACTTCCTATACGGTGGGTAACGCCACCACCAAACTCTTATGAAATGTTTTCTCATGGCGTCATATTTGCATAGTCTTCTCAATTAATTTGTCTTCAACATTGATTTGAATTCATGATTATCTTCACTATGTTGATTTGTTCTTGACTGAGTTATATACATATATAGTGTTCTGTCCTCTACAGCATTCACTTATGGCTATGTCTTCTTGTTTGAATCTTTTGAACTAAGTGAATGTGATCGGACCCTAACCTCTCTATGCTTTCAACCTCAAGCTCTATCTATCCAAATCATATGCATTCTGTTGAAACTGTCAAATGTCTTCTCTGCGTCCTTGTCAGCAGAAGATACAGAGACAAACATTTATATCTAGTTTTAATGACATATCCTTTTGCCTAAAACCCGGAGAATTCGGAACGACCACCCCGACAATCTAGGCGCGCATGGGAACGTGGAACACCTCTCAATGAGCTGCATGTTTGCCATGTGTCCTTCAGATGTGAACCGCCAGGGGCACCTGCATAATTGTGCCGTGCTGTCTCTGTCCTTATAAATACCTGTCTCGTCTCGGTAAAAAATCCTTCCTCCTCCTTCGCCATCTCTCCCAAACCCTAGCGTCTCCGCTAGCTCTCAACAACGCCGACGACAAAGCGCTTAGCTGCCGCAACCTCATCGACGCCGTCCTCACGCCGGCCGCGGACTTCGTCTTCTTCGCCGTCGCCGTAGGTGTCTTCCGTCGCCAAGTTAGGGCACGGGAGATCGAACTGCTCGGCATCCATCTTCGCTTCGTCTAGCAGTTCTTTGTGTGGTAATAAAAGTTTATCTTTTACCGTCTTTTTGATATGATAGATTCATCCTTTCCTACCGAAAGTGGTTTCTAGATCTTCGAACATGAATCTATCTCTTTCTGCATCTCATATTCTGCCTAGTATATTCACTTATGCTTCTTCACAAGTTAGATTCCTCACTTGTACTTATTCTTGGATTTGTACAACTCTGGAACCAACTCTCATCATATAAGTGAATGTCTTCGCGTTATGAGGTCAATGTCGTCAAACTGATTTATCGTCAAAATCTTCTGAGAATGCATATGACCTCTTCCCCTTCCCTCGCACCTTTAATGCTGTCACAGGTACATGTTCGTGGGAGAATCCCTTGGTTCTCATAGTCTGCATTCATTTTCAGAATTCTTGCAGAGTCACATCAACTCACCTAAAGCAAGTTCCTGTCAGTCCAGCCGTTTGAAGCCATTGCACGTACTGAAGCCCTTCAGTTTACACTTCATGGCTACTAAAAAGTCAGCAAGAAAGGGAGGCAGACAGCGTCATGGCAACACTTCCAAGGACCTACCTCCAGATTTGTACGAGATGTACAAAACTGACCCAGAAGAAACCTATACAGAACGCAAGAATCGAATCCAATGGATTCGAAGATATTGGGCAGAAGAATGGTTCAGATATCGCTTCATCACTAAAGAATATGCGGAGAAGAATGCCATCATGGCACCCTGGGGTGATATTTTGTACAAAAATCTTCCACCCAGGACTCAGGCAGAAGCTATTGAGAAAGGCTTCTATCCTTGCATGGTGCGCGGACCATAGCCTGAGCATGCTGACCCGTCTTCACTACTCTGGTGTCGTGAAGACAGTCTGTTCAAGTGTAACTACCTGTTTGCCAAAGACTCAGCTAAAAAGAACAAGAAGGATCTGGGGCTTGACTTCAACCCTGGTCCCTCCTCTCCTCGGGACAATGGCACCCGTGAAGCCAATGAAAACAGGATTGGCCCCTTCTACAACCTTGCTGGCCTCATCACTCACATTACTGTTCGAGGTGCCAAAGTGGATCATTCTGATGATGATGATGCTGACACCGACGAAGCTCCAGCTCCTGCTCCAAATCCTAAGAAGCAAAAGAAGACTAAAGCTTCAAAATCATCTGCTGCCCCAAAAGCTTCAAGAACGAAGACATTGGCAACTGCCCCTTCTGCTCCCAGCAATAACTCTAAAGATCTCTCTTGCATTTCCAAGAGGCGTGAGAAGCCACAGAAGACACCTGTTCAGCAACTGAGTCATGCACTGACACCTACTGCCATTCTGAGGAATGAATCTGAAACCATTAACTTGTCTTCAGATGAAGAATTTGGTGAAGATGCTCTGGAGCAGCTGATCAAGAGCAAGCAAGAGGCGGAGATCTTCAATGATCTGCCCCTCTTTGATGTAAACATTCTGAAGAACTTCATTGATGACTGGTTTGATAATCAAGATCTCAGCTTTGATGACCTTCAGCTTCCCATTGGCGTCAGCGTTGCTTTCCAAGGCGCCATTGCTCCTGAGCTTGCTCTGGCTCAACGCATAGTTGAACTGAAGCGAAAGATAGACTTCGAGAAGGAACAGTTCAAGAAGCATGTAGCCAGGCTGAATGTGGCTGATGTGCAAAAGTTCAAGGTGATGCTTAATGACCTCAAGGAGTCGTTTCGAAAGAAACATGAGGAAGCCAAAGGCTCAAGAGAGTGCATGAAAGCACTCGCTGACAAATGCGTTCAAGCCTACAATGAAGCTGAAAAGCGCAAGGCACTTGGCTGCCCTGGCATTGACCCCTCAATGGCTGCCAAGAAAAAGAAGTCATCTGAAGCCAACACTGAAGCACCACGACAGGAAGAACCAGAAATTGTCTTCCCTGCTAGCATGCGTGGCTCGAAGCCCAAGGCTCCTTCAATGGCTTCTAAGCAGAAGAAAACCAAGGCAGCTGAAGCCGAAGCCAGGAAGCGGAAAACCAAGCGCACCACTGATGAAGCACCACCCCCTAAGAAGAGAAAAACCAAGGAGATTGGGCTGCTACCACAGAGCCCCTTGTTGTTGAACCCCTTGCCTTTGTTCCCCCTCCGTCTGCAAACCAAGAGTGTCGGATGATTGTTCATGAGCCTGCTTCCACAGAGGCTCCTGAAGCTCAAGAAGTTCCAGTCGTCGATCCCATCGCGACTGAAGACATTGTACAAGATGATGTAGTTCTTCCTCAGATTGAGCGCCCAACGGTATCATCGCCTGTTCAAACGAACAGTGAGCTTATCAGTATTGGTCGTCCTTTGACGCCAATCTCACAAGATGCATCGTGGGCTGATCACCCCCAGCAAGCTACCCCACATCAAGACTCACCAAGTACACTCCAACCGTCATCTGTGCCCGTCATCAGCCCCATGTCCAATGATTACAACTACATGGAGACATCACCATCACCACATGCGTCGCCCGTATTCCGACGGCTTCACAAAGGCCTGATGCCATCCATCTCCATGACCACCATCACAGAAGAGGGCTCCAACTTGTCAAGTTCAGTGGCACGTCAAGTGTTTCCTGAAGACAATCCTTCTGTCACGGTCCCTGTTTCTGAAGCTAATGCTGCTGAAGACCCTTCGGCTGCATCTGCCGGAGCAACACAAGAAGAAAAGTGTGTCGCTACTCCCCCTACAACTCAAGAAGAAGTTCATGAAGAGAACCAGTCTATGCCAGAACCTCCAACTACTCAAGTGGAGGGTGCGAATCTTGAGGCTGCCACAAATGACATTCCTGAAGCCAATGATGTTGTCATGGCCGAAGCCAATGTGGAGCCTACAGTGGCCAATGCACCAGTGGCCAATGAAGCCAATGAAGCCCATGAAGCAGATGAAGTTAATGCACTTTTGACACAAATCTGCAGCCGTAAGTCAATGCCATCGCTTGCTCTGCTCCGCCTCCAAGGCCACATACTATCGAGCAAGCATACAACTATGGCCATCTTGTCACTGTTAGATGGCCTATTCTGATTCCTCCACCTGCTTCTGGTCCTCAATTTGATTACCATGTCGAGCACAGGCCTCAGGTTCAGAAGCCAAAGCCAAGACTGCCCAGATTTCCAGGTATTTCCACCTCGCCAGGATCGTTCAATGTCAACGGCTTCATTGCACATAACACCTTCTTAGATAGCGACAAGAACCCCTACACCAGGCCCAAGATTTCATCTGACCGGTTCTGGAGTTATCAGCAGCGCAACTATTATTCATGCATTCTGTACAACCAAGGACGCACATTTCCGTATATGCGCCTTGATACTGAAGCCATAGCTGGCCTGCCCTGCTTAGAAGAAGCTCTCGATTGCTTCAAAGAGGCTGGCTTACTGCATTTCGTCACTGATAAGGAGCACTGGAATGAAGAGTTATTGCTTCAATTCTACGCTACCCTTCATATCAGAGGCTACAACAGGGATCCTCAGACTTGGGTCCTTGAGTGGATGACAGGAAATGTCCATCATGAAGCCAACGCATTTGATGTCATTGAGTTTACTGGCCTGCCCACTCCAGGTGATCTTTATGAACCTGGTTGTCAGCTTCACACTACAGATGTGGAAAGCATCTTTCACAAGCCAGAACCCGACATGAGCCAGATGCTCAGTATGATGAAGCCATTGCCTCCAGATGCAGAATATCCTACGGAGTTCTTTGTTGAAGACCTTGAGTATCTGCCTCGCACAACCTATCACATCATAAGGCAAACTCTCTGGCCCATCAAAGGACATTCTCCAAAGGCTAAGCTTGAAGGTGCAATGAAGACATTGGTCTTCCATATTCTTCATGGAAAATGCTTCAATGCATAGGATTTCTTCATCCGCCAACTTGCTGCATCAGGATCAAACATTTTTGGCTTGAAGTTCTATGCTCCATGGATCATGCTTATGATCAAGCTTCACACTGCCTTCAACTATCAGCCATCTGCACTCAACCACATTGTCTTCTTGCCAGATGTCGATATGTCTGTTGAAGCCATCTATCCAGATTCTGACAAGGAGCCACTTTATATTCATAATGCTGATCATCAGAGCTTCACTCAGCCCATTGAAGGTGTGCTGGCTGCCACTAGAGTATATCTGTTGGCTGGTACTACACGTGCACCTCACCGTGCCCAAACCGAAGACACTGACAGCACAATTGCTCAACGACCTCGAAAGCGATCGCGTGTTCTCAATGACCGAGAGCTTCTCGTTGGCCTGCATCAGAAATAGGATGGGCATCATGATTGGCTCAAGCGTCAGATGCAGAGCATCATGACTGACGTCAATCGCATTCGCAACCTTGCAACCAAGAATGCCTTTGTCGCGCATGAAACCTGTCGACGCACATGGAAAGGGCTGGCGCTTATGTGTGCTGAGGAAGATCTTCAGGACGATGGCTTCTCAGAAAGATTCAAGTTTGATTCCACTCCGCCCAGAAACGCTATTCTGCGGCGCACTCCATCTCTTGAAGACTCAGAGTACTCCTCTTCTGCTGCAACCGTGAATGCTCGTGTGATCGATGATCAAGATGATGCTACTTCGCCACCTCCAACACGTATCGACACTGATCCAAGTTCGTCTGCACAGCCAAACCTCGACACCAACCCTGCATCTTCTCCTACTCCTTCTGGGAAAGAATAGAGGCTCAATGTCTTCAACCCTTTTTGGTCCTTACTGACAAAAGGGGGAGAAGCTATGAGTTGATAGTCTTCAAGCGGGTTCATATGGGCGGTTGCACTATATTTTGCCTAGTGTTTACAACTCTTGCTCTTGATACATTTGGTTCTCTGAGTTGTAACACTTAAACTCAATGGTTGCCTGCTACTTATTTGCCATTTTGTGATGCGATGATAAATTCTGCATGTGCGATGATAACTTCCGCACTTAAATCATTTTGCAGACGTCCATTTTTCATTATGCATGTCATTATCTTCTTTACATCGAATCTTGCATGATGAATTATCTTCATAAGATAAAGAGGATCTCCACAAGTAGAACCTGCCATGTGCATTTGCATTCCAAAAGCAAATTATTTATATGCACATCTTCAGGGGGAGCCTATTGCTACTTATGAAGACAATACCTCATCCTTTACAATTTCACATATTTATATCCCCGTTGAAAACTTCAACCAGTTTGTCATCAATCACCAAAAAGGGGGAGATTGTAAGTGCATCTAGTGCCACCCCTAGTTTGGTTTTGGAGTATTCACGACAAACGTGGTTGAGGGACTAATGTGTTTGTGAGAATTGCAGGATAACGCAGGTAGTACTCCCTCCTTGATTCGGTTTACCTACCGGAGATGACCCCTAAAAATGTATGAAGACATTGAAGATAATGGTGGTACGTGAAGATATTCACATTGAAGACTATGACAGAAGAAGACATTGAGTGAAGACTATGGAGCGCGAAGACTTAGCAGTTTCATTGTTTCTTTTCTTATTTGTTGAGTCATAGGAACCACCGCCTTTGTTAAGTGGGGTCCAAGTGAACAAAGTCGAGTGGTGAAGTGATGCTCAACTAAATCCTATGTCTTGGCGAAGACAATGAGAGCAAATCTTATCCAGAGTCGGATAAGTCAGCTTTACTTGTAGCCCAAGTCAAGCTGTCGCGTGTGTTTGAAATCTGACCGTTGTGACACGTGTCAGTTCCTTAGTGACCCAGGGTCATTTCGGACAAATCAGGTCGGGTTGCCCAGTGGCTATAAATAGCCCACCCTATCGGGGATATACCCCGCGGTGTAAACCGGCCGGAAGTTAACCCGGCCGGACTTGGCGGTTTATTTGAGGTCCCGCTGGCACTTGGCGATATTCATCTGGTGACCCGCCCAGACATAGCGATTTACCAGCAACCCGCCAAGACGTTGTAACTCACTGGTGACCCGGCGGACGGGTCAGAGGAGCGACAAGACCCGGTGGCCCGTCTGGCGGTTCATGAAGGACAGTTCAACTATTGTGGGCCGGTTTAAGAGGAAAGGCATGAGGAATATTTACCTTACAAGGAGTTAAGACCAGGACTTGTATCCGGTTTGCATTAGAGATAGACTAGTCCTAATCCTAATAGGACTCCACATGTAACCCGCCCCTTCAACATATATAAGGAGGGGCAGGGCTCCTGAAAGAGGGACAAGCTACAAGCAAGAAGAAACAATCTTAGGGCTAGACACAAAGAGGAGAGCCGGTTTACGGCGACTCCCTCGTGATGATAATGAGATCTAGCCTCAAACAGCATGTAGGGTTTTTGCCGGATGATGTTTCCCGGGGGCCCGAAGCTGTCTAAATCCCTGTCTTGTGTTGCGTCTCTCAATTCCGCTCAACCCCTCTCAAGCTACCACATAGATGCGTTGGCCTCGCGACTAAGTCCTGACACTAAGGACATCTGCCGTGACAATTCCACGACAGTTGGCGCCCACCGTGGGGCCTGCGCACGGTGGTGTTGAGTTCTTGGAGGGATCTTTCTTAAGGGTTTCGAGAAGTTCGCCAAATTTTTCGGATAAAAAAGCTGGTTTGAAAGGATTTTCATCAGCGTCAAGTTCATCAGTCCAGATTTGAAGATTTATGAGATTTAAGGTTCAAGGAAAATTTAGGGTTGCGTGCGTGGCCGCACGTAACCAGATGATCCGTCTGGATCGGGTTCTGCTGCCTACGAAGGTCGCCGAAACCAACTGGAGATTCCTTTCGCTCCGTTGCAGAAATCCATCAAAAGCGTCTCACTTTTCGGATCGAAGGAAAAAACTCGCTGCAGCCGCGTGTGGCTCCAAGTCTCGAGGGAATCTCAGTCACGCCTTTTCCTAAAAGTGAAGGCCGAGTCAAATCTAGTAGTACTTTGACCCGGAAACAGAACAAACACGCGCGAGATTATCTGCTGCGTGTGGCGGTGTGTACGCACAAGTCCGGAGGAAATTCACAGCGGTGGTAGCAGGCAAATCCAAGGCGTATGGTGTTGGTATTTTTTTATGTGAAGGCAAAATAGTCCAATAATACTAGATCAATACGACTCCCTGGCGCAAAGACCGAGTCGTGCAAATCAATTTTCACTTCTTCAGAATATCCGTTTGCTATACGGAGGGGCAAACCTACAAGGGCACAAGTTCCCAGGCCAATTATTGCCTAAAAGTTCATCTGTTTACTATACGTGAAGGACTAGGCTAATTCACTATTCCTCAATTGCTAAAGCTATGGTCGGTCAGCTCACAAAGATCCACGTGAAGACTCTGGTTTTGGGAAAGGATAATCTATACAACAAGGTCCAGATTCGTTTTTTGATTATTTTTTGGGTCAAATCAGCCACGAGTACTATTGAACCGCCTAGAGTTGCTGCCGCCTCTGTCGTTTCTGCCTCAAGCCACTGGGCCTCAAGAACACAACCCGCCGTCTGCCGCAGTCATTACTTCTGAGCCACCCCAAATGATGGAGAACTGAGCCGGCGCCTCGGCCACGTTGTTCTAGCGGCAGCTGGCTCCATGCACGGAGTTCATGAAATCCCGCATGCTGTTGTCCCTATTCAAAGGAATCAAGTGTAGTGCTAAGGAGTATTATTCCAAGCAATGAAGAAACGCAAGTTCTAATTAGCTACTGTACCTACGAGCAGATTGGGAGAAAACTATGCAACAATGTACATGTATATAGTACGTCCGGTCTAACCTTCACCAAAGATGCATCGACACGGTGTTCAGGCCATGGGGGAGCCACAGACTTGTCTCCGCCTTGGCCTCACCTCGCCCCTGCTATCTTTACTAAACCGCCAATACGACCACAAGTCGCCGTGCCTCGTCAAAAACTATCGGTCTGCCGTGGCCCTGTGCTAAGTCGCCGGTGCCTCTCCATCGCTGCTGTGGCTCAAACTGGCTGTTGGTTGAAGTACTACTTGGATGCGTATTTCAAGTGTTAATCGATGGATGTGGAATACTGATGGAGGTGAACCTCAAACGCTTGATGGATGACAGGCACTGTTGCATGTGAAGTCTCTAGTGTGTACTGCTTTATACGCAGGATGATCCGGTCAAGACTGCACAAGTTTAACCACCCGATCAAATTGCCTGACGAACAGGCGCATACGCTTTCATCAGTCAAAATCGATGAAGTGTTTCCTCCTACGTATTTGGAGAAGCAGCAGGTTGAGGACTGCTAGCGGGTTCTTCCCGTTTCCACCTCGCCACATCCGGTTGGCCGCTGTTAAGACCACCCCGTCACTTCTTGACTCTGCGTGCTGCGCCCTGCCCTCAACCACATTGTCGGCCTGCTCTGCTTTCGCCGTTGCCTCAACTCTGAACCGCTCAAGTCGCCAAGCCCTCCGCCGCCTTAAAGACCGCTGAGCTCCGCCGCTGTGGTGGCTGCGTTGAGACACCCCCGCTGGTCCGGCCCATAGCCGGCCTCGAGTCACCCTGCCGGTTTCTAAAGAAGATCATGTGGTAGAGAAATCAAGACTACCGCTACACTCTGGCACTGGTTCTGCTACTTGGTTTATTAAAACATCAGCCCAGACGAGGTACAAGTTCCACTGTGAGTAAAAACTTTTGTCCAAGCAAAAGTCATCTGCTGTCCGTGAGAGAACAACAATATTAAATCGGTTATTTAAAGGCATCAGGTGACATCCATCTAAGGTTATTTATTAGCGCATATTGTTTTTGTCAAAGAACAATTACTTTGATCTGTATATTTTTATACAGGATAATTATTCACTACAAATGTGGTTTATACCACGGTATGGAGCACGGGCTGATAATGTTCTGCCCGACGATAATCCGTGACGTATTACCCGATGAATGGACGCGCACAAGCCGCCATCCAGTCTACATCGACTTCGCCGGGACCGCTGCGGTTGACTTCGCCCGTCTGTAGCGGCTTACGGCGCATGCGATTGATTAATCGCTTCGTCCGCACCATTTACAACGCCGCGGCCAACTCGGCCGTCATTAATTTCAGCTTAACCATGGTGATCATCAACTCCACGATGAATAACCCTGGCATGATATATCGGTGAAATCCATCCAATATATTTTATATTGTATATTGCCTTCTTTGAGCAATTACTTTGGCCTGCAAAGTTGTCTAATGTAGGACCCTAAACCGCCATATTGGTGCAAATTTAAAGGCCGTCAGAAAATTTCCGGCTTAAAAAGAGGGATTCCGGTTTAAAATCCAGCTCAAGGGGAAGATATATCCCACAAAGCTTTGAAGCTCTCAATATCCGGTTCAAAATCCCGGTTCAAGAAGGATTTATCTCTTGCAAAAAGTTAAAGGGTGCCAAAGAGGACCTGCTGCAATGAAGCGCGGTCCAAACATGGGTATCATACCTTATTGGCTTATCATATTATTGGTCACTTGGGGGCTTGGTCGATCCGAACCATAGCCACGCCTCTTGATCGGCCTAGTGCCACAACATCACTTGGGGGCTTGGTCATGTCCGAACCAATGCAACGCCTTTTGATAGGCGAAAGCCACCAGATCACTTGGGGACATGGTCAAGTCTGAACCAGTCACGCCTCTTGATCGGCCTAAGGCCATAGAGTCACTTGGGGGCTTGGTCGAACCCAAACCATTTCCACGCCACTTGATCGTCATAATGCCACGGTTTCAGTTGGGGACCTGGCTGAATTGAACCATAGCTACACCTTATTGGGAGCTTGGTCGTGTCCGACCATGGTAACACCATCTGATCGGCTCAGTAAAGCCTCTTTTTGCAAACGGTCTTATCATTGCCTTTGCTTCCATATTTTTTCATAACTGTTATTTGATTTTTGTTGCGTTTTTAAACCGACATTGTTAATCCGTTTCAAACTGTCAATTACAAATTGGCGGAACACGGTCAAATCCTAATCCGGAGACTATCTGCCCGGTTTGATTTTACGTTACCATCTTATTATGGAGTAAACCGGTGTTCATTAACCCAGCTTGACTTCCAATTACAAGTTGTCAGTACATGATCAAATCATAATCCGGAGACTATCCGCCCAGTCTGGTTTGACTACGAGTCGCCAGTATTATATATGGTTAAACCGGTGTTTATCACAACCCGGTACGGTTTTATCATAAACCGACATAGTATGAAAGGAGTTATCATTACTCAAGATTGGGGTTATCACCCTTACTACAAAAGTTGGTAAACCAATGATGTGATTCAATGTCACAGGTATGATATATTTCATTGATTATTCTTAAGTGCAGCCTTGGTTATAAACCTGGGTTATATGTTGGGCATTATGACCCGTCCGGCGATAAACCGCTAGGACATTTTAAACTTGTTGTATGCAGAGACTGGTTGAATAAAGCATGATGATAAATTATCTGGTGTTTATTAAACCGGCCTGGCTTTAAGACGATAAGTTGCCAGTATATGATGAGAAATTATCCGGTGTTTGTTAACCCGGCCTGTTATTGGACTATAAGTCGCCAGTACATATTTGGATTGCGCCATTGGAATCATGCGCTTATAAATCATTGGGTTATATTATTCAAATAGCCAAACTTGGCTGAATTTTCATTATGATATTGAATGAATAAGGTTTTTCATACCAGATTATATTATCTTGAATAAGCCAACATGGCTAGATTTTTATTATGGTTATCAATAACCAATATTATGATTGAGGTTTTCAAAGTCGCTTTAAGCGCAATGGCTATTATTTTATCAAAGGATATGATTTATTCTACAATGGAAGGAATAGTCCCGAGTCGCTGCAGGCTTACGACCCGGCACTTGGGGGCTACATTATTCAAATTGAGATTACATGCAAGTCTCATGTCGCTGCAAGCATGCACCATGATACTTGGGGGCTAATGCAAAGTCATTTTATTGGCCTTATTGAAGACCCGACTCATCATATCATAATGAGCCGGCCCTTGGGGGCTACACATCGCTGCTCAAGTCTACATGATCATATTTATAAAGTCCCTGCTCATTATTGCATAATGACCCGACCCTTGGGGGCTACATTGGTTGAAGTTTTATGGGCATCAGTCAATTACAAGTCCCAGGTTGCTGCAAGCATGACAACCCTACACTTGGGGGCTACATAATATGGAGTATTCAGTTTTTACTGGTGACTGGGATAAACAACATGGATTGATCCGGTGTCACCAATTATTATGACCCTATGTCTGCAACCCGGCATCATCAATAATCATGAACCGGTGTTGGCAACAATCATGAACCGGCGTTAGCAACAATCATGACCCGGAATTATCAGTTTTTATAACCCGGTAATTTTGGTAATATTAAACCGGCAAGTTTTACATCTTCAAACCGGCCGGATATCAGATGAGTATTTCAAGACCAAAATTTCTTAAGCCGGCGTTTTAGAAGCCGACTCAAGTGGATTATTCTTCACAATATTTTTCTATGAGAAACCAACATCAGCAATTTAAAGTATGAAGCTGGTTATTGATCCGGATTTTCTAGAAGGAGGAAATGACAAGGACTTAAGGACGATCAGGTGTCGGTCTACAAGAATTCTTAACCCGGAGCAAACCTGCCAAATTTGTTCTGGTGTTTATTTTGCAGCATAAGTTTACCATGGATAAATCCAAGCTAAACTTGGGGGTTAATGTCGGGGATATACCCCGCGGTGTAAACCGGCCGGAAGTTAACCCGGCCGGACTTGGCGGTTTATTTGAGGTCCCGCGGCACTTGGCGATATTCATCTGGTGACCCGCCCGGACATAGCGATTTACCGAACCCGCCAAGAGCGTTGTAACTCATCGGTGACCCGGCGGACGGGTCGAGGAGCGACAAGACCCGGTGGCCCGTCTGGCGGTTCATGAAGGCCGGTTCAACTATTGTGGGCGGTTTAAGAGGAAAGGCATGAGGAATATTTACCTTACAAGGAGTTAAGACCAGGACTTGTATCCGGTTTGCATTAGAGATAGACTAGTCCTAATCCTAATAGGACTCCACATGTAACCCGCCCCTTCAACATATATAAGGAGGGGCAGGGCTCCTGAAATAGGGACAAGCTACAAGCAAGAAGAAACAATCTTAGGGCTAGACACAAAGAGGAGAGCCGGTTTACGGCGACTCCCTCGTGATGATAATGAGATCTAGCCTCAAACAGCATGTAGGGTTTTTACCGGATGATGTTTAATGGGGCCCGAAGCTGTCTAAATCCCTGTCTTGTGTTGCGTCTCTCGATTCCGCTCAACCCCTCTCAAGCTACCACATAGATGCATTGGCCTCGCGACTAAGTCCTGACACTAAGGACATCTGCCGTGACAATTCCACGATACACCCCCTACACCATAAATTGGCGGCTGCTCAGAGTTAGTGCACGACTTTTGTCGTTGAGAGCAACCCACCTCCGAAGAGTTTGAGAGAGAAATCCTTGTGAGGACAAAGCCCAAAACACCCAGAGCCCAAAGAGTGTTTGGCATCACTGAAGTCTTTCTGTTCGCGTGATCTGAAGACTTGTTACACTTGAGGACTGTGAATCCTCCAGCCGGTTAGGCGCCGCGTTCTGAGCATCCAAGAGTAATTGTGGATCGCCGGTGAACGAAGTTTGTGAAGGTTTGGAAGTCTACCTTGAAGACTTACCACAGTGATTGGGCAAGGACTGTGTGTCCTTAGCTCAAGGGGAATAAGGTGAAGACATGGTCTTCTGAGTTCAATCTCAGTCTCCCTAACCAGACATACAGTTGTCACAGCAACTGGAACTGGTCGAACAAATCCCTGTCTTCACAACACACTGGTTCTATCTCTTACTCTCCTTACTTACAATTTGTCTTTGTGAAGTCATTGCCTGATTGCTCTGCCTGTTTGACTTCACTGTGTGACTACTTGTTCTAATTGGCTTCATACTATCTTCCATCCTGATCCTACTATCTAGCTGCTATCAGTCATCATGCTTTAGCGTCATAATTGTTTGACTATGGCTTGTCCAGTGTAGTTCATCTTCCGCTGCATGTTTATAGGTCCAGTTTTCGTGTTCGTCTTCGAAACTCTCATGTTTTGAAGACTTTCATAAAAATCGCCTATTCACCCCCCTCTAGTCGATAACTAGCACTTTCAGGAAGTAGTCTTTAGAATGCATTTACTACATGATCAAACTCATCTTACCTTCTCATCGGAGGAGATCCGAGTGCCCCTCAACGTCGGCATCTCAAGGGGCGTCAACTTGCAACTACGGCCACGCCGCGCTAGAGAGACCCCCAAGGAAACATCCTCGTGCGTTCCACGGAACATCAAGATGCATTTGTATGAGTAGTTTATCTTGTGAGGGAAAAGCATGAACGAGGGAAGGCCTCTAGAGATAGAGATGGACACTACTACCAATGTGCTGGCCCGTGCGTTGCAATGGATCCAAACTAGTAGAACAATACTTGTTCACATGCTTGAAATATAAACACTGTAGTTTTGATATACATGTGTCGCCAGAACCTGACAGCTTGTCCATGGAAGTTGAACCACGACGACCATCACGTTTCTTGTTCTACCACTGCCACACCCACACGCGATTCCCACGACGCCGCTCCAACCCACGGCACGACGTCCCCCGACATGGACATGGATCCTCTGATGTGGCTATCACTATCTTGCCCTGCCTTTCCTTTGCTGACAGGTGGGACCCACGCTTATGGGTCCCACATGTCAGTGACAGAATGGTAGGATTGTTCGTGCCCCTCACCCCTCTCGGCCCCACCGCCCCTCTGCCTTTGTGTGCATGACATGCGGGCCAGCTGAACTGCGGCGACCATCAACTTTCTACCACAGACACACCCGATTGGACGCGATTTGCCTGCTCCGCTGTGCTCCGATCCGTACTCCGCACCATCGAATTTTCATCCATCGGCTGTGACACATTTCGTCCGGGCATCAATCCTCGGTGGAGTACTTATGTACTACAGGTAGTACCCTTGATGTGGCCATCTACGCCTCATAACGCCCCGACGCCCAGCTGTGCACCCTCGCCACGGCCACGCCACCACCGGACGGTTCATCTCGAACGAGTGAGTCGCGAACCACGCCACCACCATGAGAATGACATGTGGGCCGGCCGCATTTAAGGTCCGCATGTCATTGACACATAGGCCGGGCACTAAGCCACTGAAGTTCGGTTTCGTGGGCCCCGAGAGGGAAATGTAATTCCTGCGGCAGGCCTTGTGGTGCTCCATGATCTGAGCTCGTGCCAAAACTGGAATTTGTTTCTTACTACTACCAACTAGTACTAGTAAGGTACACGTGCATTGCACGCATGAGATTCAGTGGTTTGTGCATTATGCTTCTACATGTGGAGTTTTACGGATTCTAACATGTGGCCAAATCTGGTGGAATGTAAGGTTAGGCAAGTTTGGTTAACTTAGGTGAGTGTTTGGTTCAAGCCACACCTTAGGCAAGCCACACTAAGGCCCCACATGACATACACACAAAAATGTGGCAAGATTCCCTTAGGCTTGCCAACTTGTGGCTCTCATTTTGAAGAACTAATAACTTTGCCTAAGCTTAGTTGTGGCAAAGTTAGTCATGAATTAAGTTCAACCATGGAGTCTTCTAGATTATACATGTGGCGTAATCTGGTGGATGATATCCAACGGCCAGTAGTGCTCGGATTTGCCATCTTTGTACCGTCAGATTGGCTTCATCCAACGACCAACTTTCAAAGTTTTTCACACACTATATAGGGGGTATATATATAGATGTGTCGGTCCGTTGCAATGGATCCAGAGTATATCTATTTAGTGGAGTGCACTCTAAACACATTATCTATTTATTTTTCTCTAACCTTCCGTAGCCATGCAACCAAGCCACATAAGCTTCATGGGTGCCCCCCACATCATATTATTCATACTACGTTGATTGGAAAAAGATAAATCACCCAAAACAAGATCTTCACGCTTTTTTGTTCCTCACGATGTTGTGTCGTGCACGCATCTACTAGTTGTATAGTGGTAGTACTAGTAATATAGTATTAGGAGTACAAACTTGGTACTAGTAGGAGTAGTACTAGTACAGAATGCTCCTACTCTATCAACGAGCCCCGTCTTACACAAAATTTCTTAAGCTTAGTGCTACAGCTAGATCTTCCCCTTGTTTCTGTTTTTCCAACCCGGTAGTGGCGGGTGTCGGTTTAACTCAACGACGGTCCCACATGAAAGTGAAAATTCTAGGCAACACGCCTTCCCTAAGCTATGTGTCGTGCGGACGAAGTCGTGTTGTACTCCCGATTCCCGGGCGTGTGGGGGTGCGACGCGAATGCGACATGCCTTTTCCTTTTACTAGCAATGTGCCCGTGCGTTGCGACGGATCCAAAGTAGTAGAATAGTAGTATTTGTTCACAAACTTGAAATAAATCACTATTGTTTTGATATACTCCTAATATATTACTCCCTCCGTACCTAAATATTTGTCTTTTGAGATTTCAAATGGACTATCACATACGGATTATATAGACATATTCTAGTGTTTCTAGCAAGATGCCCGCCGTTGCCTGTAAGTTGATGGAAAAGGTAAGCACAACTTATAAATTGTGGATGGAGTACTAGTTACGGTGATGCATATAATTAAGCGGAGGATCACACATGTCGGTATTATTTGGAACGAGAATGCAACAACACAATAAGAATTAAGGCCACGATGATGCGATCGCGATGGTGGTTCTGAAGGCAAGAAGAAAGATGGATCGAGTTGTGATCAGATCGAGTTGTCACCCTTCTGCTGCCATTGTTGGGGGGGGAGGGAGAGAAAGACGTATTGAGAGTGTGCGCGGTAGGCACAGAGGCACAACTAGCATGTGTGTGTGTGTGTGTGTGTGTGTGTGTGTGTTTGAAAGAGGAGTAGATAGATTATTATCAAGATTGATGTGCCACCCTACTCCTTTGGTGCCGGGTAGTGTGTGTGTGTGTGTATGTTTGAGAGAGAATCCAGTTGATAGATTAGTATCAAGATCGAGGTGTCACCCTACTCCTTCGGTGTCAGGTAGTGTGTGTGTGTGTGTATGTTTGAGAGAGAAGCCAGTCGATAGATTAGTATCAAGATCGAGGTGTCACCCTACTCCTTCGGTGTTGGGAAGTGTGGGTGTGTGTTGGGGGGCGTTGACACTCACATATCTCAACTCTTATAAAAAACAGAGTTGGTGATGATGGTGTTCCTGCCATCCTGCAATATAGGCCATCCGATTTATATCCGACGGACAGAAGGAAAATATGGCAATTTTGCAAAAAGATACCCACACCCCTCTCCGCATTTGCAAATAAGGCATTCCCTCGTTCATCCTTTTCTCCACAAGATAAACTTCTCACACAAATGCATCTTGATGTTCCGTGCAACGCATGGGCATCTTGCTAGTAGGGAGAAGGAGTTTGTGTGGCACATATCTAGCTATATTAAGGGATCGGTAGATAGCATATGTGTGAGAGACATTATTATACTTTGAGACATTAGTGGCTGTGGGTGGGCGAAATTAAAGGGGTGGGCGTGTTAAACATAGAGAGTGTGTGTGTTTCTGTGTGAGAGACTTGTAGGACGGGGTAGAAAAGACGAATTTAACCCTGGCGAAGGGAGAGAAATACATGAAGTGTGCGTGTGTGATTCCGATGCCCACAGGGAAATGAGATATGTATGCGTGTGAGAGAGATTGCACAATTCATTCACGTATCACTATCTAGCGATTGTGGACGTGCATCGCTTGAATATAAGTCAATATCTACTTCGTATCGTGGCCAAAGGTACAATATCGATTCAACGCTATAAAGATTGGACACTCACATATCACATTTTTTCTATTTAAATAAACCTTTTCTGTTGTGCATGCCAAAGTTACAGTGATGTTTCTTCAAACAACCAATGTAGCTATCATGTACATGCACCGTTGTTACTCTTGCATTCAAATTAATTAGTCTTGGATGATTTAAGTTTCTATTTTGAAGTAATATATGTAATATTCATATATGAATTTAACGGCACGCATAATTTATGAAATGGAGGCTATGTAATCATATGAGGTAACACTTTTAAGTAGCTAACTACAATATCCATTTCTTTTGTGCGCCTCTACACTAACACATCAATGCATTATGTTTAAAGTAAATAACCAATGGCACTAAATTATCTATTTACACGAGAAATACATAGGCTGAGCGTTTGATCCCTTTTTTGTGAACGCGCCACTACACCCGTACGATTGGCCGCGCCCGTGTGAATGTCCAATTTATCGGCGCATCATCCCGAGTTATTGTCTTTTTTTCTGGGGTGGTCTTCACACCAGTTATTAACTGCTGACGCGTGCCCCGTGTACATAGTCCAGCATAACCTTCCCACTAGCACGGTCCAAAATTAGTTGAAACTGAATACGAACGATCCCGCGGGCGGCAAAATCTCCTGCCTCCTTCTAAAATTTCCGCCACCTTATTCTTTAGCATGCGAAATCCCCCTTTTGTCCTTGGTGCACGGAGACCAACAGTTACAATACTGCCCTCATCTACATGATAGGTCGGGGCTGCTTTGGTAACTTCGGTTCCCCCACTACACGGCACCCCATTTCCTCTCCCCTCCCGCAAAAACAACTAACTCCACAGCACCAGAGCATCTTACATCACACCGTCCGTACTTCATCGCCCTTTCTCCCCTCCCCTCTCGAAACCCTAGACTGCTCATCCACCGGCGTACCATAGCCCATTCACTGCCAGCGGCGTCCACCTCGCCGGATCTGCTTCTGCGGCTGCATCTACCCCTCCCACCTCCCCTAGAAACAAGTAGACTGCTCATCCACCACTGTACCACATCCCATTCAGTGCCGGCCTTGTCCACGGCGCTGGATCTGCTTCGCCGGTACTCTCATCAACCGCCGTGCATCTACAGCGGCTCATTCGTACTCCCCACCGGAGACGCTTCGTCCACACCCCCAAGAGCCGCCCCACCGACGCCCCTGTCGATGGCCTCTGATCCTCTTCGCCGACACCTTCCTCAACCCTACCGGATCCGCTTCGCCGACACCTTCCTCAACCCTACCGGAGCTGCTTCGCCGACACCATCGTCAACCCTGCCGGAGTAGCTTCGCCTATACCATTCTCAACCCTACCGGGGCCGCTTTGCCAACTCACAAGTCCACGGCCTCAGATCTGCTTCCTCGCACCCTCATCCAACCTACCGGAGCAGCTTCTGACGCCCCGTCCACGTCCACAGATTCGCATCGTCAACACCACCCTTAACCCAACCACCGGAGCAGCTTCTGACGCCCCGTCCACGGCCGCAGATCCGCATCGTCGACACCATCCTTAACCCAACCACCGGAGCAACCGGCGCCCGTCCACGACCGCAGATCCGCGTCGTCGACACCATCCTTAACCCAACCACCGGAGCAGCTTCACCTACGCCCTCGTCCACGGCCACAGATCCGCTTCGCCCACACCGTAGTCCATCCTATTGGAGCCGCTCCACAAACACCCTATTCGATAGTTCTAGATCTATTTACCGGACCCCGATAGCCAGCGCAGCGTCATCACCCTCGACGTTTCTAACCTGATTCCCACCTTCTGGAGAGATGCCAAGCACCCGCCACGGCCTAGGTACTTGTCACCTTTAAACCCGTCCATCATCACCTGCCCGATGTACTTCAAATATACTAACCGGTCGCTGTTACCTGTTATGCATCTGGCAAAAACTACAAGCACGATGTTTCTTCTGGATCTAACAACTTGGCCAACCAAGATCCTGGACAGAGGCATTGCTATGATCTTGTAAGCGCGTCTCTCTCTCTTGTATTGTTACTCAGGCTCGCCATGCTTTGCTAGGATTTTTGACCAATAATCCCTTTGTGCGAGACAATGATTTCTACTCTTGGCTGCTAAATTAGATATGTAGATGTCATACATGATACTACCTCAGTACCTCTGTTCCTAAATATAAGTCTTTCTAGAGATTCCACTATAGGCTACATACGGAGCAAAATGAGTGAATCTACACTCGAAAGTGCATCTATATACATCTGTATGTGGTCCATACTGGAATCTCTAAAAGACATATATTTAGGAACAGGGGTAGTACATTACACTAAATCGTAGGTGGCATGTAGGAATTCAAGTGCACTACATTAGGCTCCCTTAGAGTGCCTGCTAGTCCAGCATACAAAGTCATGGCTAGTTTATGGTACGCACACAATCGTTAATTGGTGGTTTAAATATGCGCAAGGGATATGCAATGTAGTATCATGTAGAGATGTCTGAAATTAGCCGTGTCAACTTGCAGATAGGGTTACACAATGAAAAAGTACAAGATGTATGTGGCAATTTCATGGAACATCGCAAAAAAAGGAGAGGCGGCGGTGAGCCTATATAGTGTGCTATGGTACGTCACTCCTCCATTGCAATTATCGTGACATGTTATTTGTATGCCAGTTCTATTAGCCAAGTTTCTTAGGGACAGTTATTACGAGTTATCCTAAGAAAATAAGCACCTGTGAATATAAGCTCCATGTAATAAGCCAACCAGTTCTTTTCATTGCGTTTTCAGCTTGTATTTGGTATGATCAGTGGAAAGTCTAGATTGCATTATATATTTTTCATTTTGCTGCCCATATGGAAATTAATTTGACTTGCAAACATCACAAATTGAATCCAGTGAAGTAATTAATATGATAGGAAAACAGACCATCACTATTTGCTCAAAATGCAAATACGAAGATACCATCTACTTGGCACAATCTACTTTGGTCAATGTTTTCCATATAGATCCCATTGCCTAATTTAAACGAAGAACACATGACCCACATTTAAATGAAGAACAATTATTTATTGAAATTCGATGGTCCAAGTGGCTGGTTATTATCATATAGCAGCACCACCTGAAAGCATCATATAGCAGCAGCAGCAGCTCATAGCAACTCATCATACAGCAACAACAGTCTGCAATTCATCATATACCAGCAGCAGCTCATAGCAATTCATCATATAGCAACAACAGGAGCAGCTCATAGCAATTCATCATATAGCAGCAGCAGGAGCAGCTCATAGCAATTCATCATATAGCAGCAGCAGGAGTAGCTTGTAGCAACTCATCATATAGCAGCAGCAGCTCATATCAATTCATCATATAGCAGCAGCAGCAGCTCATAGCAACTAATCATACAACAGCAGCAGCTCATAGCAATTCATCATATAGTAGCAGCAGGAGCAACTCATAGCAATGCATCATATAGCAGCAGCAGAAGCAGCTCATAGCAATTCATCGTATAGTGGATCAGAATGAAAATTTGGCAAAAATCGAGGAGATCCTCACCTTGTTGGATGAGCTCATCCTTCAACAGCACCTCAAGGCCATGGCACAGGAGGAGGAGGAATAAGGTGCCTTACGCCGTAGTGTGGCACCAACCGTAGTTGTGCAAGACACCCGGAGTAGTGCGTTGGACGAACCACAGTGGAGTAGCCTTTGGAGACCATGAGAATGAGGGGCAGCGCCGGAGGAAGCGATCGGGGAGATTTGCCCCTACCATGAGCCATGTAGCCTAGCTGGACATAGCATCGTCGAGGACCGGGATAGA
Source organism: Aegilops bicornis (assembly GCA_021605145.1). NCBI lineage: Eukaryota > Viridiplantae > Streptophyta > Magnoliopsida > Poales > Poaceae > Aegilops > Aegilops bicornis. Next base: position 557,620,959 of record CM038671.1, read on the forward strand.
TGGGACCCGATGGCGACGGCTGTTGGAGGAACCCTAGTGCTTTGCAGGGAGGGATCAAGGTAGAGGGAAAGGGAGAGGAGATGCAAGCGGGCGGGGCAATGAATGCTTGCGTGTTTGTTTTTACTTATGTCGAGGTGTGACACAGGCGTCGTGATTGCATTTTGAGTGTAATATAGGCGGACAACAGACTCATTTCACTATTCCCTTCCCTTCAATTTTTAGTGAGGTTCTACCGAAACACCCCCCCTCAAAGCGAAATTAGTTAAGCCCAAGCCCATAACTCAAAAATGACTTCTTTACATCTTTTATGGCTTATTTTGACAATATGCCCCTGAAAAGCGAGAATCAAAGCGGCCCTTAATCTGTAATTCAATTGTGCGTGCAATGATGAATCACTCACACGCTATCTGTACATTTAGGCATCATCATACATGGCATAACCTAATACATGTGCATTCCATTGTAGAATCTGGAATATGCAATGTTTATGTTAGTTCATACGTTGCACATGATGTTTAAATGCCCCTTAAATCTGGTCAGTCAAGTGATGGTCTTTAAGCCTCCTTCTTTGCTTCTTTTCTTGATATGTAATATTTGCTCACACATCTGTTCAATTGCTTGTTTGCATCAGCCAGCCATACTAGGACTGTTTGCTTTGATTACTTGTTGTTCTTGACCTAACACTCTAACAGAGCTTGTCAACGATTTAAACACTAAGGGCTGCTGTAGTGGGGCCTTGTCTAACTCATAGGTGACATAAAGGTTTGGTTGTACACTCTGATGAGGGCTATCCAAGAGTACCTGGAGATCCAGTTCGAAGGTATGCCTAAACATAGTGCAGACATAGTAAATGCTCATTTCATTGTGTGCAAGTGCAAGAGATGCAACATGTTTCATTATGCGGTGTTGTTTTGTTATAATCTCATCCTTTTGTGTTCACAGACTGGAAAGTATGCATATTTATCTTCCAAGGAGACGAGTAACTAGTTTGTGTCACCTTGCAGAGGGGTGCAATGAAGATAAGATTGAGGATTTCCAAGTACAAGATGTTAGGAAGGAGCCTTGCAAGAGAAGTAGGAGCTGCCTTTGGCGTCTTCAACCTGCTAAGGTAAGTCATCGTATGCAACTCAACAGTTCAATTCCTTGTTTGTTTCAGGCATAGTTAATTTTCTCTTTTCAATTGCTTTATTTGTCCTGGCTTAATGAGATGCCCAAATAATCATGCCTGATGTTCGGTACTTGTATCACTATTAGTTGACATAATTAAAGGCCTTACCATTTAATTACTCTGCCGAAGTGTGCCTGAAGCTTTGAAGTCTATTAACCAACTACTATTGCATGAGGCTCACAATCTAGTTTATACCACGCTAATGATTGCATAGTTTTGCCTGCTGTAGTATGTTTGTATGAAACCCTCTGCTGTTCATTATGCTCCCTAAGAGTTTAATTGAGGTACAGAATGGCCAACTGCTTGCTTACTTATACGTAACATGTTGTCTAAATTTGTAACTTGTCTCTGTTTTCGATTGGGCCCCAACATCATGCTCCTCTGGTGAGCTAAGAGGGATTTACGTATCTGAGCTGCCTGAGACTATTTTTTATAATTTCTAAAATATCACCTGCTTATGCTGCATGACGTGTAACATTTTTTGTGAAAGTGACGTGTAACATCATTGTTAGTCCTGTTTTGCCATGTAGTACAAAATAGTGTCTTGTTAAACTTCCTTTGTTGTAACTATATTTTTGCCCTAGTCATGTGTACTTACAGAAACATTTCAGGATTAAGTGACATCAACACAAAAATATGCGAGCAGTGCGGCATGGCCGTTACCGAATGATTATGGATTGGAATTAGAATGTGCTGATGTTCTCGAGCATCAACTAGAGGTGGCAAGACAACGTGTACATGATTGTCAACGTATAATCGACATGTTGAGACTGGACATGCAGGTATTAGATGCAGGAGTCAAAAAATGAAACAAGACACCGAGGTAACCATGAAGGAATTGGAGATTTTGCAGACTGAAATTTGTGCTATCTGAATCCGGCCAATCCTATTTTCTGAAGAGATTATAGTTCAAATGGAGTTAAGTTGATGCGCGTCCATGATGTATGAGCTGTATTTGCCCAGTGTATGTAATTTGCTGTTTGTGTATGCTTTATTATCACCTGTGCCGAACCATAATGCCCAGTGGGTATAATCGGTTGTAATTTCTTTATTGTATAGTGTAGGATTATTCTACCTTTCTATGCCTTGATGTCTTTGTTGTATAGTGTATGCTTTTTAGAGGTGATAGTATTGAGTAGGATAATTCTTTGAATATGCTATATCGTTTAAACGGGGGCCAACTCGCCCGACCATGGCCCTTCATGGGCCGTCGGATCCATGGGCCTTCTACCGTAGGATCCATGGGCCTTCTACCTCTCGTAGGATCCGGTAGATGAGAAGGCTGGCAAGGCCGATAGAAGTATATTGGATATACATTATAATGTGTACATTACTAGTACTCCTAGTAGCACCAGGGTATTAAATACCGGTTCGGTTGCTAAGTGGTAGTAACTCGAAATAAAAAGCTACGGAATAAACGGAGACTAGCTGAAGGTGAGATGACAATATGTGTTGGAAGTGTTTCCAAGGTTGATGTGATCAAGCATCGCATGCTCCCTCTACCATCGAGATTGGTGTTAAACCTAAATAATTGTTATTTGGTGTTTGCGTTGAGCATAGACATGATTGGATTATGTTTATACATGTCTGATTTATTCATTTAAGGAGAATAATGGTTACTCTATTTATTTGAATAATACCTTCAATGGTCTCGCACCTAAAATGAATGGTTCATTGAATGTCGATCGTAGTGATACACATGTTCATGAAAAAAGATATAAGATAGTAATGATAGTACCACATACTTGTGGCACTGCCATTTGAGTCATATTGGTATAAAACGCATGAAGAAGCTCCATGTTGATGGATCTTTGGACTCACTCATTTTTTGAAAAGTTTGAGACATGTGAACCATGTCTATTGGTTTATACGCATGAAGAAACTCCATGCAGGTGGATCGTTTGGACCCACTTGATTTTGAATCACTTGAGACATGCAAATCATACCACATGGGCAAGATGACTGAAAGGCCTCGTTTTCAGTGAGATGAAACAAGAGAGCAACTTGTTGGAAGTAATACATTTGATGTGTGCAATCCAATGAGTGTTGAGGCACGCAGTGAATATTGTTATGCTCTTACTTCACAGATGATTTGAGTAGATTCTAAGTATATTTACTTGATGAAACACAAGTCTGAATTATTGAAAGGTTCAAGTAATTTCAGAGTGAAGTTGAAGATCGTCGTGACAAGAGGATAAAATGTCTATGATATGATCATAGAGATGAATATCTGAGTTACGTGTTTGGTACACAACTAAGACATTGTGGAAATTGTTTCACAACTAATGTCGCCTGGAACACCATAGTGTGATGGTGTGTCTGAACATCATAGCTGCACCCTATTGGATGTGGTGCAAACCATGATGTCTCTTATAGAATTACCACTATCGTTTATGGGTTAGGCATTAGAGACAACCGCATTCACTTTAAATAGGGCACCACGTAATTCCGTTGAGATGACACCATATGAACTATGGTTTAGAGAAACCTAAGCTATCATTTCTTAAAAGTTTTGGGCTGCGACGCTTATGTGAAAAGGGTTTAGCCTCATAAGCTCGAACCCAAAGAGGATAAATGCATCTTCATAGGACACCCAAAATAGTTGGGTATACCTCCTATTTCGGATCCGGAAGCAAAAGTGATTGTTTCTAGAAACGGGTCCTTTCTCGAGGAAAAGTTTCTCTCGAAAGAATTGGGTGGGAGGATGGTGGAGACTTGATGAGGTTATTGAACCGTCACTTCATCCAAGGTGTAGCGAGCGGCAATGTGAAGTTGTTCCTGTGGCGCCTACACCAATTGAAGTGGAAGCTGATGATAGTGATCATGAAACTTCGGATCAAGTCACTACCAAACCTCGTAGGTCGACAAGGATGCGTACTATTTTAGAGTGGTACGTAATCCTGTCTTGGAGGTCATGTTGCTAGACAACAATGAACCTACGAGCTATGGAGAAACGATGGTAGGACCGGATTCCGACAAATGGCTCGAGGCCATAAAATCCGAGAGGATCCATGTGTGAAAACAAAGTATAGACTTTGGAAGAACTACTTGATGGTTGTAAGGCTATTGGGTATAGATGGATTTTAAAAGGAAGACATACAATGATGGTAAGTATCACCATTAAGAAAGCTCGACTTGTCGTTAAGATGTTTTCCGACAAGTTCAAGGAGTTGACTGCGGTGAGACTTTCTCACTCGTAGCGATGCTAAGAGTCTGTTGGAATTGTATTAGCAGTTACTGCATTATTTATGAAATCTTGCAGATAGGATGTCAAAACATTGTTTCCTCGACAATTTTCTTGAGGAAAGGTTGTATGTGATACAACCGGAAGGTTTTTGTCAATCCTAAAAGATGCTAACAAGTATGCAAAGCTCCAGCAATCCTTCTAAGGACTGGAGTAAGCATCTCGGAGTTGGAATATACGCTTTGATGAGATGATCAAAGATTTTGGGTTCATACAAAGTTTATGAGAAACTTGTATTTCCAAAGAAGTGAGTGGGAGCACTATATAATTTCTGATGAGTATATGTTGTTGACATATTGTTGATCAGAAATGATGTAGAATTTCTGGAAAGCATATAGGGTTATTTGAAAAGTGTTTTTCAATGGAAAACCTGGATTAAGCTACTTGATCATTGAGCATCAAGATCTATAAGGATAGTTCAAAAAACACTTAATAGTACTTTCAAATGAATACATACCGTGACAAGATTTTGAAGGAGTTCAAATAAGATCAGCAAAGAAGGAGTTCTTGGCTGTGTTATAAGGTGTGAGCATTGAGTGAGACACAAGATCTGACCACGACAGAAGAGAGAGAAAGGACGAAGGTCGTCCCCTATGCTTTAGACGTAGGCTCTACAGTATGATATGCTGTGTACCGCACCTGAAGTGTGCCTTGCCATGAGTCAATCAAGGGGTACAAGAGTGATCCAGGAATGGATCACATGAAAACGGTCAAACTTATCCTTAGTAACTAGTGGACTAAGGAATTTTCTCGATTATGGAGGTAGTAAAAGAGTTCATCGTAAAGGGTTACGTCGATGCAAACTTTGACACTAATCCGGATGACTCTGAGTAGTAAACCGAATTCCTATAGTAGACCAGTTATTTGGAATAGCTCCAAGTAGCGCATGGTAGCTGCATATACAAGAAGACATAGAGATTTGTAAAGCACACACGGATCTGAAAGGTTCAGACCCGTTGACTAATAACCTCTCTCACAAGTGAGATATGATCAAACCCCATGGGTGTTGGATTCATTACAATCACATAGTGATGTGAACTAGATTATTGACTCTAGTGCAAGTGGGAGACTGTTGGAAATATGCCCTAGAGGCAATAATAAAATGGTTATTATTATATTTTCTTGTTCATGATAATTGTCTATTGTTCATGCTATAATTGTATTAACCGGAGACCGTAATACCTGTGTGAATACGTAGACCACAATATGTCCCTAGTAAGCCTATGGTTGACTAGCTTGTTGATCAATAGATGGTTACGGTTTCCTGACCATGGACATTGGATGTCATTGATAACGGGATCACATAATTAGGAGAATGATGTGATGGACAAGACCCATTCCTAAGCATAGCACAAGATCGTGTAGTTAAATGCGCTAAAGCTTTTCTAATGTCAAGTATCATTTCCTTAGACCATGAGATTGTGCAACGCCCGGATACCGTAGGAATGCTTTGGGTGTGCCAAACGTCACAACGTAACTGGGTGGCTATAAAGGCACACTATGGGTATCTCCGAAAGTGATTTGTTGGGATGGCACGAATCGAGACTGGGATTTGTCACTCTGTGTGACGGAGAGGTATCTCTGGGCCCACTCGGTAGGACATCACCGTAATGAGCTCAATGTGACCAAAGAGTTGATCATGGGATGATGTGTTACGGAACGAGTAAAAGTGACTTGCCAGTAACGAGATTGAACGAGGTATTGGGATACCGACGATCGAATCTCGGGCAAGTAACGTACCGATTCACAAAGGGAATTGTATACAAGATTGATTGAATCCCCGACATCGTGACTCATCCGATGAGATCATCGTGGAACGTGTTGGAGCCAACATGGGTATCCAGATCCCGCTGTTGGTTATTGGCCAGAGAGCTGTCTCGGTCATGTCTGCATGATTCCTGAACACGTAGGGTCTATACACTTAAGGTTCGGTGACGCTAGAGTTGTTATGGGAATTAGTGTGCAGTTACCGAATGTTGTTCGAAATCCCGGATGAGATCCCGGACGTCACGAGGAGTTCTGGAATGGTCTGGAGGTGAAGATTTATGTATGAGCAGTCCTTTTTTGGCCACCGGGAAATGTTCGGGATTTTTCGGTATTGTACCGGGAAGGTTCTAGAAGGTTCCGGAGTGGGGCCCACCTGCATGGGGGGACCCACATGAACGTGGGTAGTGGGGGCAAGTCCCCACACCCCTGGTAAAAACACCAAGATCCCCCTTAGGAGGAATAAAATCATATTCGAAGGATAAGATCAAGATCCCTAAAAAAAGGGGATAACAATCGGTGGGGAAGGGAAATGATGGGATTTCTTTCCCCACCTTTGCCAACGCCCAAATGGACTTGGAGGGCAAGAAACCAGCCCCCTCCACCCCTATATATATTGGGGAGGCGCATGGGAGCCGCACCCCCTTCCCCTGGCGCAGCCCTCTCTCTCCGCAACACCTCCTCCTCCTCCGTAGTGCTTGGCGAAGCCCTGCCGGAGAACTGCAAGCTCCACCACCACGCCATCGTGCTGCCGGAGCTCTCCCTCAACTTCTCCTCTCCCCTTGCTGGATCAAGAAGGAGGAGACATCCCGGAGCTGTCTCGTGTGTTGAGCGCGGAGGCGCTATTGTTGGCGCTTAGATCGGAATCAACCGCGATCTGAATCAGATCGCTCTGAGTCTGACTCCTTCATCCGCGTTCTTGTAACGCTTCCACATCGCGATCTTCAAGGGTATGAAGATGCACTCCCCTCTCTCTCATTGCTAGTCTCTCCATAGATTGATCTTGGTGATGCATAGAATTTTTTTAATTTCTACAACGATCCCCAACAGTTCAGACACACCATTACGCTATGGTGTTCTAGGTGACGTCAACTGTGAAACGATTCCACCTTGTCTTAAGTGATTGCCAAACTCATAACTCAGATACTCTCCCCTTGATCATATCGCAGGAACTTGATCTTCTTGTTATGATGATTCTCAACTTCACTCTAAAATTGCTTGAACTTTTCAAACGTTTCAGACTTATGCTTCATTAAGAAAATATACCCATATCTACTCAATTCATCGGTGAAGGTGAGAAAATAACGATATCCACTGCATGCGTCAACACTCATCAGACCGCACACATTAGCATGTGTGGTTTCCAACAAGTTACTTGCCCATTCCATTGTTCCAGAAAACGGGGTTTTAGTCATCTTGCTTATGAGGCATGGTTCACATGTGTCATGTGATTCAAAATCAAGTGACTCCAAAAGTCCATTAGCATGGAGGTTCTTCATGCGCTTTACACCAATATGACCTAAGCGGCAGTGCCACAAGAAAGTGGTACTATCATTATCAACTCTACATATTTTGGCATCAATGTTATGAACATGTGTATCACTACGACCGAGATTCAATAAACCATTCACATTGGGTGCATGACTATAGACAAGGTAGAGGGATCAAGTTCACGCTCAATAAACCATTCACCATTATTCTCTGACTTAAATGAATAACCGTATTGCAATATAACATGATCTAATCATGTTCACGCTCAACACAAACACCAATGCAAACAACAATTATCTGGGTTCAACACTAATCCTGAAGGTAGAGGGAGCGTGCGATGGTGATCATATCATCCTTGGAAACACTTCCAACACATATTGTCACATCGCCCTTAGCTAGTCTCCGTTTATTCCGTAGCTTTTGTTTCGAGTTACCAATATTAGCAACTAAACCGGTATCTAATACCCATGTGCTACTAGGAGTACTAGTAAGGTACACATCAATAACACATATATCAAATATACTTTTGTTGAAGTTGCCAGCCTTCTTATCTACCAAGTATTTGAGGCAGTTCCGCTACCAGTGACTGTTCCCCTAATAGAAGCACTTCGTCATGGGTTTGGCTTCTTGGGTTTCTTCACTGGAGCGGCAAATGGCTTGCCATTCATGAAGTTTCCCTTCTTGCCCTTGCCCTTCTTTGAAACCAATGGTCTTGTTAACCATCAACACTTGATTCTCCTTCTTGATTTCTACCTTTACGGCCTTAAGCACGACGAACAGCTCCGGGATCATCTTCCCTTGCATGTTATAGTTCATCACGAAACTCTAGTAGCTTGGTGATAGTGACTGGAGAACTTTGTCAACCACTCTCTTATCTGGAAGATTAACTCCCACTTGATTCAAGCGATTGAAGCACCCAAACATTCTGAGCACATGCTCACTGGCTGAGCTATTCTCCTCCATCTTGTAGGCAAAGATCTTGTCAGAGGTCTCACACCTCTCAACACGGGCATGAGCCTGAAATACCAATTTCAGCTCTTGGAACATCTCATATGTTCCATGGCATTCAAAACGCTTTTGGAACCTCGATTCTAAGCCGTAGAGCATGGCGCACTAAACTATCAGGTAGTCATCAGAACGTGCCTGCCAGATGTTTACAACATCCACATACGACGCTAGAGGGGTTGGCACACCGAGCGGTTCATCAAGGATAGAAGCCTTCTGTGTAGCAGTGAGGACAATCCTCAGAATATGGCCCTAGTCCGCAAAATTGGTTACAATATCTTTCAACTTAGTCTTTCTCTAGGAACGTGTTAAAACAAGGAGCTAAAGCGCGAGCTATTAATTCACAACGTAATTTGCAAAGACAATTTAGACTATGTTCATGATAATTAAGTTCATCTAATTATTTGATGAACTCCCACTCAGATAGACATCCCTCTAGTCATCTAAGTGATACATGATCCGAATCGACTAGGCCATGTCCGATCATCATGTGAGACGGACTAGTCATCAACGGTGAACATCTCCATGTTGATCACATCTACCATAAGGCTCATGTTCCACCTTTCGGTCTCTCGTGTTCTGAGGCCATGTCTATACATGCTAGTCTCGTCCAGTCAACCTAAGTGTTTTGCGTGTGTAAATCTGGCTTACACCCGTTGTATGCGAACGTTAGAATCTATCACACCCGATCATCACGTGGTGCTTCGTAACAACGAACCTTCGCAATGGTGCATAGTTAGGGGGAACACATCTCTTGAATTAGTGAGGGATCATCTTATTTATGCTACCGTCGTTCTAAGCAAATAAGATGTAAACATGACGAACATCACATGCAAATCATAAAGTGACATGATATGGCCAATATCATCTTGCGCCTTCGATCTCCATCTTTGAGGCGCGGCATGATCACCTTCGTCACCGGCATGACACCATGATCTCCATCATAGTGTCTTCATGAAGTTGTCCCGCCAACTATTACTTCTACTACTATGGCTAACGGTTAGCAATAAAATAAAGTAATTACATGGCATTTTCAATGACACACGGGTCATGCAATAAATTAAGACAATTCCTATGGCTCCTGCCGGTTGTCATACTCATCGACATGCAGGTCGTGATTCTTATTACAAGAACATGATCAATCTCATACATCACATATATCATTCATCACATCCTTTTGGCCATATCACATCACATAACATACCCTGCAAAAACAAGTTAGACATCCTCTAATTGTTGTTGCATGTTTTACGTGGCTGCTATGGGTTTCTAGCAAGAACGTTTCTTACCTACGCAAAAGCCACAATGGTGATATGCCAATTGCTATTTACCCTTCATAAGGACCCTCTTCATTGAATCCGATCCTACTAAAGTGGGAGAGACAGACACCCGCTAGCCACCTTATGCATCAAGTGCATGCCAGTCGATGGAACCTGTCTCACGTAAGCGTGCGTGTAAGGTCATTCCGTGCCGCTTCATCCCACAATGTCGCCCAATCAAGACAAGACTGTAACGGTAAGCAAATTGAACAAATCATCGCCCACAACTACTTGTGTTCTACTCGTGCATAGAATCTACGCATAGACCTAGCTCTGATACCAATGTTGGGGAATGTAGTAATAATTCAAAAAATTTCCTACGTGTCACCAAGATCAATCTAGGAGATACTAGCAACGAGAGAGAGAGGGACATCTTCATACCCTTGAAGATTTCTAAGTGGAAGCATTACAAGAACGTGGTTGATGGAGTCGTACTCGCGGCGATTCAAATCACGGAAGATCCGATCTAGCGCCGAACGGACGACGCCTCCGCGTTCAACACACGTACAACCCGGGGACGTCTCCTCCTTCTTGATCCAGCAAGGGGAGAGGAGAAGTTGAGAGAGAACTCCAAAGACGGCAGGCGTGGTGGCGATGGAGCTCGTGGTTCTCCGGCAGAGCTTCGCTAAGCACTACGGAGGAGGAGTTGGAGGAGGAGAGGGCTGCGCCAGGGGAAGGGTCACGGCTGCCCTCCCACCCCTCACTATATATAGGGGGAAGGGGAGAGGGGGAGGTTCCCTAGGGTTTCCCCTAGGGGCGGCGGCAGGCAGATTGGATCTCCTAGGAAAACCCTAGGGAGACTTGCCCCCAAGCCAAGCCAGGTGGAGGCTTGCCTCCCAAGTCAGGTGGAGGCGCCCCACCTCCCCAAGCAACGTGGGAAAGGGTGTGGGGGCGCACATCCCCTTAGTGGGCTGGTTTTCCCCCTCCCCTTGGCCCATGAGGCCCTCCAACACTTGTCGGGGCCCCCGAAACACCTTTCGGTCATGCTGGCCATAGCCTGGTACCCCCGGAACACTTCCGGACTCCAATACCCTTCGTCCAATATATCGATCTTCACCTCCGGACCATTCCAGAACTCCTCGTGACGTTCGGGATCTCATCCGGGACTCCGAACTACCTTAGCTAACCACATACAATTTCCCATAACAACTCTAGCGTCACCAAACCTTAAGTGTGTAGACCCTACGGGTTCGGGAACCATGCCGACATGACCGAGATGTTCTATGGCCAATAACCAACAGTAGGATCTGGATACCCATGTTGTCTCCCACATGTTCCACGATGATCTCGTCAGATGAACCACGATGTCGGGGATTCATTCAATCCCGTATACAATTCCCTTTGTCTATCGGTATGTTACTTGCCCGAAATTCGATTGTCGGTATCCCTATACCTTGTTCAATCTCGTTACCGGCAAGTCCCTTTACTCGTTTCGTAACGCATGATCCCGCGACTAACTCCTTAGTCACATTGGGCTCATTATGAGGATGCATTACCGAGTGGGCCCAGAGATACCTCTCCATCATACGGAGTGACAAATCCCAGTCTCGATTCGTGCCAACCCAACAGACACTTTCGGAGATACCTATAGTGCACCTTTATAGTCACCTAGTTACGTTGTGATGTTTGATACACCCAAAGCATTCCTACGGCATCCGGGAGTTGCACAATCTCATGGTCTAAGGAAAAGATACTTAACATTAGAAAAGCTCTAGCAAACGAACTACACGATCTTGTGCTATGCTTAGGATTGGGTATTTTCCATCACATCATTCTCCGAATGATGTGATCCCGTTATCAACGACATCCAATGTCCATGGTCAGGAAACCATAACCATCTATTGATCAACGAGCTAGTCAACTAGAGGCTTACTAGGGACATGTTGTGGTCTATGTATTCACACATGTATTACGGTTTCCGTTTAATACAATTATAGCATGAACAATAGACAATTATCATGAACAAGGAAATATAATAATAACCATTTTATTATTGCCTCTAGGGCATATTTCCAACAGTCTTCCACTTGCACTAGAGTCAATAATCTAGTTCACATCACCATGTGATTAACACTCACAGTTCACATCGCCATGTGACTAACACCCAAAGAGTTTACTAGAGTCAATAATCTAGTTCACATCGCCATGTGATTAACACCCAAGAGTTTACTAGAGTCAATAATCTATTTCACATCACCATGTGATTAACACTCAGTGAGTTCTAGGGTTTGATCATGTTATGCTTACGAGAGAGGTTTTAGTCATTGGGTTTGCAACATTCAGATATGTGTGTTATTCACAAATCTTTATTTCATATTGTAGATGTTGCTTCTATGCTCCACTTGGAGATATTCCAAATGGTTGCTCCACTATACGTATCGGGTTTGCTACTCAGAGTCATCCAGATAGGTGTTAAAGCTTGCATCGACATAACTCTTTACGCCAAACTCTTCATCACCTCCATAATTGAGAAACATTTCCTTATTCCCAATGACAATTTTGACTGCTGTCCAATGATCCACTCCTGGATAATTCTTATACCCCCTTGCCAGACACGTGGCAAGGCACATCGCGGTACACAGCATGGCATATCGTATAGAGCCTATGGCTAAGGAATAGGGGACGACTTTCGTCCTTTCTCTTTCTTCTGACGTGGTCGAGCTTCATGTCTTAACTTCACACCTTACAACACAGACAAGAACTCCTTCTTTGACTGATCCATCTTGAACTCCTTCAAGACCATGTCAAGGTATGTACTCTGTGAGAGTCTTATCAGACGTCTTGATCTCTCTCTATAGATCTTGATATCCAACACGTAAGCAGTTTTACACAGGTCTTCCTTTAAGAAACTCCATTCTGAAAGTGCGTTATATCGACTAGAGGGGGGAGGGTGAATAGGAGATTTTTATGAATTCTTCACTGAGGAATTTGCCGGTGAGGAAATTCCTTAGCGAAGAACTACTTGCAGCGGAATAAGTACTCAGAAGTAAGCATAACAGAATACTCACATGGTCATCATGATGAAATGAAGACAAACCACAGTACAAAAAGCGTAATCACGAGGATAACACAAGATGAAGACAAAGCCCGATCAAGAAATTGAACTGAGGAAATTGAGAAAGTCTTGATCAAAGTCTTCAAACACAGATATGAACAAACACTCAACACAGTAATGAGGAAATGAAAGGGTTGAGGAAATAGAACCGATTAGGTTGGTGAAGACAATGATTTGGTAGACCAGTTCCAAGCTGTTGTCTCGGTTATGCGTCTGGTTGGAGCGGCTGAGTATTTAAACTCGAGGACACACAGTCCGGACACCCGATCGGCCGCACGCAGCTCAGGACACCAAGTCCTCACCGTATTCTCCTTGAACTAAGGTCACACAGACCTCGTCCAATCACTCATGGTAAGTCTTGAGCGACTTCCAAACCTTCACAGACTTGGTCACTCGGCGATCCACAATTCTGTTGGATGCTCTAGACCATGACGCCTAACCGTCTGGAAGAATCCACAGTCTTCAAAGGTAACAAGCGTCGGATCCACGCAGGATCAAGTTCTTGATGATGCTCAATCACTTTGGGTTTGTAGGGTTTGGTTTTGGGTTTTCCTCACTTGATGATTTTCACTCAAAGTCCTCGAGAGGATGGGTTGCTCTCAAATGACAAGTGTCAAGTTCTCTCGGGCAGCCAACCAGCTAGTGGTTGTAGGGGCGGCTATTTATAGCCTAGGGAGCAGCCCGACATGATAAGACATAAATGCCCTTCAATGATATGACCGTTAGGTGGATAAGATATTTTGGGACAGGTGGCCTTGAAGACAAGAATCGTAAATTTGACTCTCAAATTACTCGGGGCTATCATGTTCCTCACTATGTAGGCAATCCGTCTTGGCGAATTCCTAACTCCTCGGTCAACAAATTCCTCGTGACCGGAAGAACTTCGTCTCACATCCTTTGAAGAAATTGACTGAATCAGTATGAGATTTCCAAAGGCTTAACTCGAAGGGATTGGTAGGTGTAGGATTTTGAGTTGAGCATCACATGGAAATGTTTCCTTAGTATCTCCTCGACCCCCTTTAACGATGCGGTGTTTCCTATGACTCAAGAAAGAGAAAATGAAACTACGAAAACAAAAGTCTTCACGCTTCATGTTCCTCAAACGAATACCAAGTCTTCAAGGTCACACCAATTTCTTCACTTTCAAAATCTTGAAAGTCTTCAGAATATCAAAGTCTTCAGTCGAAGAACTTCATTTTTAGGGGTCGACTTTCTCTGTAAATATCAAACTCCTCATAGACTTATATATCTGTGTACACTTACAAACGCATTAGATCCTTAACCTATAAGTCTTCAATCCACCAAAATCACTAAGGGGCACTAGATGCACTTACAATCTCCCCCTTTTTGGTGATTGATGACAATATAGGTTAAGTTTTCAATGGGGATAAACATATGAAGTGTAAATACTGATAATGAGGACTTTGATTGCAAGATATAGAAGAACTCCCCCTGAAGATGTGCATAGTGAGGAATTTGCTTTTGAGGCACTGCACATTTGAAGAGTTGAATCATGGAGATCTCCCCCTATATATTGTAATTCATACACGCAGTTGACATATAGTATGAAGAATTTGAAATGCATGATGAAATATGGTGCTTGATGAAATTCAGCATGTGTGCAAAAACATTAATGAGGAATCAGAGCACATAAAGTATCAGAGCACAAGTAGATTTGCTATGAAGATTTTCAAGGAGCTCAAGAGAATCGAGCATAGTGCAAAATCATAATGCATCAAAAGTATCAAAAGCACCATCGGGTTTAAGATTACAACTCGATCCAATAAAAGTTTCGGAAGAACGAGAGTTGTAACTTAACAAAAATAAATTACTGTATATAGGCAATAAACTAGACCCGGCTTGAAGACTAACTCAAATTTCTCCCCTTTTGTCATCAAATGACCAAAAGGATCGAAACTGAGGACTAACGCTCCTGAAGAATTTCAAGTTGAAGAAGGAGCGCCAGCATTGTTGGGGTCGGTTGTTGTAGTAGGACCTGCCGCGGTGTCATCCAAGTCTTCATTTTCATCAGTGTCGCGCGATGAAGAATAGGATCTGGCCACCAAGGAAGGAACTTTGACCTTCTTGTATTTCTTCGGAGGAGGTGCATACCAGTCAAATTCTTCCTTGAGTCCCATTGACTTGATTCTTACGCATCGTAGACATGTGAAAGAACAGCCCATGTGCGTTTGAAGGTTTCATGGAGGTAGTAGTGGTTTTTCTTCACTTTGCATTGTGTGTTGATGTCATGTTGTGAAGAATTGAACCAAAGCGGACGCTTGACCCATTTATGATTGCGATCAACCTTCGATGAAGGCGAGGAGTAACTCACGATCGATCATCACCACAGGTGCGATTGCTTGAGGACTTTGCTTGGCGAGGTATTTGCGGCGAGTCATGAGTGGCGAGTCATCATTGGTGGAGTAGGATGCAGCTTTGCGAAACTGTCCATCCAATGGACGAATGCCTTCATCGATTACAGATAGCCTTGCCCTTGTCATCATCTGAGGTAAATGTCCGTTTGAGGACTTCAATCGGGGGCAAGTAGCTGCAGTGGTTCAGAGTATCAGCCTTGTAATTGAGTGAAGACCTTGTCCTGATGAATCTCATTACCCAAGGTGCATAAGGCTTCAGCTCAAATGGTGACATAGCGATGTTTGCCAGAGTCCTCATGAAGAAATCATGGAAGTTAACGGGAACGCCATGGATGATGTAGAAAAGCATGTTCTTCATGATGCCAACGACTTCTTCATCACTTTCCGAGTCGTGGCCTTTGATAGGACTCATTGTCTTCGTCGAGAATCCGATAGACAGTCCGAGGCACATACAATAATTCCTTGACGAGGAATTTGGTTCTTGGGGCCTGCCTTGGCTTCAAAGGCTTCATCAGCACTTTCATATAGTGATTTGAAAGTTCTGGTTCATTGTAGATACACCGTGCACCATCAAGGGGAGGATCGAGTGGTAGGGCACGAAGCAATTCAGATTCTTTGGTGCCTTGTAGTGAGTATTTTAAGACATCCAGTCTAATACCCATGAGTTCACGTCTTGGCGTCTCCGGTGATGTGCAGCGTTGCATAGAATTGAAGAATTAGTTCTTCATTCCGATCACATATATCGGTCTGAAATTCAGAAGTCACTGTCGTGAAGAACACCGAGAACTGGCTCAAAGCTGGCAGAGACTCCATGTCCACATGAGGAATATGAGCATGATCGAAGATTTTGTCCTTGTTGAAGAGCACCTTGAGGAATAGAAATTGGCTTGGTGGCAGTCCAGAAATGCCTTTTCCTTATCTTGAAGAGTCATATGGGTTGTATGTCTGTGAAGAAAGCGTGCTGTAAAGAAATCTTCAGCCTTGAACTTTTGCTTCGTTGAGAAAGGATTCTTTTGCTTGGGCGGAGGGTGTCGATGAGTTGCATCACCACCTCGTGAATCGCAAGTTCAGGTTCTTCAGTGAGGAATTTCTTGTTCCTCAACAGTCTTGATCGAGGATCAAGAAGAAGTTCATCAGCACTAGTGGCTGGAATTTCTTCATGCACAGAGCAGGTGGGTTGATTTTCTTCAGAGTCCATTTGGATTGTTTGTGCTGGGGACTGAGCAATCTGTTGAAGCGGGGTGAAGCGAGGAGTATTGGGATGCAGACTTTCCCAAAAGTCATCATTCATTACTAGTGTGGTGCACCCAATATCCACATCTTCATCTTGAATTTCCTCAACACCAGCCTCTTCAGCAGTGAACAGAGGCGTAGGTGAGGAAATGACTGGGGTTGAAGGGATTGCGTCCACTTCAATTTCTTCATCAATCTGCTCGACGAAGCAGCAAAATGGCGTTCTTCATCAGATCCGATTGGGATCTCATAGTCTTCTCCAAAAGGAACAAGGTCCTTTGATGGCTTGGAGGAAATTGGAACAGCATCAATTGGATTTTCAAATGAGCTGGTCATTGGCTTCATTTTCTTCGCAGCCGAAGAATGTGACACAGCTGATGCCTTCCTTTTCTTCACTGCAGCTCGTTCTGCAGCCTTGGTTTTCTTCACATCAGAGGCTGATGGAAGAATTGGAGTTGGTGTTGGCGCAGGAGGAGCTGAGGAATCTGGATGAATTTCTTGGTATGGCGCAATCGATGCCCTGACTTCTTCGATTTCTTCAGCGCACCACTAGCGGATGCCACAGCAATTTCTTCAAATTTGGAATTGAGTCATCAACCACAGAACTTGTATTTTCATCAGCGGGCTGAAAATCATCGATCGTTCTGGCATGTTCTTGACGAAATGGCGAGAGGCTGCAGCCTCGAGGTATTTCTGTTGCGTTGGGGTTGCAACATTTGTGAGATTCTTCGTCGAGGTTGACGAATCTGACCTTGGCTCCTTGCCAATCAGCATAGTAAGAATTGAAGTCTTTCTTTGAGGTCTTGAATTTCAGTCTGGACCTTGAGAAGTTCCTCGGTGTCATTTTGACAACATTTTTCTTGAAACTTCTCCTTTACGTATTGAGCCTTCTTGATTTCTCTTGCCTTTTCAAACTTCCATTTCTCTTGATGATGAAATGGGTCAGCCAATGACTTTGTCCAGGGGTCAGATGAAAGTCAGGCATAGGGGTATTGGGATCCTTGTGCCAGAGATCAATATAGTCGAGGATTTTCTTTGGATCCAACAACAGTGGCACAAAAGTGCCTTTGGCTCTAGCGGCCCTTTCTTGGCGATTTCTGATGATTTCCGCAAGTTCTTCATCAGAAGCTTCATCATCTGAAGGCACATGGAATGCAACTTGTTTCTTCTTTGGACTTGGCCGAGGACCACGTCTAGCTGTTGTTTTGATCTTCAGCACAGTCGGGCCAGATGATGAAATTGGTGCGGCTGAGGAACTTGCAGAAACGCCTAAGGCAATTGAGAAGCCAGCAGTCCTTTGACATGTAGCCAGATGCACAGGGGCTGAGGACTTTGACGGAGCTGTTGAGGACTTTGGTGGAGCTGTAGCAGTGTGAGGAATTTGCCGTGAGGGCGCTGCTGGTGAAGCACTTGGCTTATGAGCAGGCTTTTTAGGCATGGATTTCCTCGGTTTGACCGAGGCCTCAGTAGCAGTAGCAGTGGCAGAATCCTTATTGAATTTCTTCACTGCATCCTTGGCTTGTCTTGCCAATTTATCTTGGTGCTTAGCCCATTCTTCAGGAAAGTCCTCACCACGTTTGATGCTAGTGGGATCAGCTACTTGGCCAGGTGCCAATGGAGCTCTTGGGCATGGAGGATTGAGAGCAAATTTCTTCATGTATTTTGGAGTCACATATCTGTGCTCCCTCCATTCCCTTGCCCATCTCCGTTCAATCTTCTGAATGCGCACCTTGCACTGATTTTTGCTTTCTTCATCAGGTGTGCAATAGTCAGCATAGATTTCCTCAGGGATTTCAAACGCAGTCATAACCTCAGGTTTCTTTCCTCCTCTCTGTTGCTTCTTTTCGTCTGCCATTTTCTTCAGTTGAGGAAATTGAACAATTGAGTTTTCTGAAGAAGTATGCAGATTTTCTTCAAGGAACGCTACAAATGAGTTAAGTTGATGAGAATCTAGTGATTCAGCAGCGGACATGTGTACCTGTGAACAGAGTATAGTTGCGAGGAATTTGGAGAGGTCATATGCGTTCTCAGAAGGTTTTTCAAAAAGAACAAGTTTTGAGGATTTTTGACCAGATGAGCCTTGAAGAATTTCACTAAGCGTTCTTTTTCTTAGGTTCCAGAGTTGTACAGATCGAGGATCCAAACAATTGAGGAATCTTGAAGAAAGTCATTGCTTAGAGAAACGAATCAAGAGATTTGAGGTGTTCATATGTGTGACGTTTTGAAGAATAAACACCTTTGAAGATTTTGAAGAAGGTTTGAGAATCAAAGCGAGTAATAAAAGTAACTTTTAATTACCCGAAGTGAAGAACACGACGAACTAGGAAGAACAGTTGGGAAGTTAAATCGATTCAGATCTTCCACGCCCTAACTTGGCGGAGGAAGACAGCTACGACGGCGGCGGAGTGAGGATTTCCATGATCGGTAGCGAAATGCGTCGGCGGACGAGGTCGAGGCGATGAAGCTTTTCCTCACCGGGCGGCGATGGAGTAGCGGCGGCGCTAGGGTTTGAAGAGCTCGGCGGGAGAGAGAGGTCGGCGGAGTAAAAGAAGTGAGGAAGGGAGAGGGGTATTTATAGACCACGGTGAAAAAGCGGATCGCCCAAGATTTAGGGACGAGCGTGCCTGGCCATTTCCTTCTCACGACATGTGTCATCCACGTCTTTGTGTAGTGGAGATCGTGTCTGATTGTGGGTGAGTAAAATAATGCATCATGGGATGCGGAATGGTTTAATGACAAAACCGAAAATTTGGATAAGATCGGTTTTAAAGTTTCGCTTCATAATTTCTTGGTGACAGACTCGGTGAAGATTTTGAGCAGTTTCAAATAGAACGCACATGAAGAATTTGTGGATAGATTGGGTTGAGTATAGCATAGAGGGGAAGGGTCCGATCACATTCACTTAGCGTAAAAAGCGACTTGAAGAAATAGCCATAAGTGAATCTTTGTAGAGGACATAAACCCATATATATATATATATATAGCCAATGAAGAAAAGGCAATGAACCAGTGAAGATTTTGCAAAGTTGAAGAATTTGAAACTGAAGAATTTCAAAACTGAGGAAAAACTCAAATTGAAGATTTTCAACTTTGGTGGTGGCGTGACCTTTGTATAAGAATGATGATTTCAGACACAGCATTACAATTGTCGTAGGGTTACGAGAATCAAATTCTTCATTAATTTCTTCACACTTAGAATGTTATTCTTCATTGATTGAAGAAAAACGTTTCTTCATGTGTTGCACATCTAAGTCATCAATTTTGCATAAGTGTCAGGATGTGTGTCCTTTTCAAAGAATGTTTGAAGATTCTAAGATATTTAGCTCACACCGCAACTTGCTAAATCTCTTATCATCCAAGGGCTTAGTGAAGATATCAGCTAGCTGTTCTTCAGTCTTCACGTGCTCGATGGAGATGTCGCCCTTCAACACATGATCACGAAGAAAATGATGACGAATTTGAATGTGCTTTGTCTTGAGTGCTGAACTGGGTTGTGAGCAATCTTGATGGCACTCTCATTGTCACCGATGAGAGGCACATTCTTCACGTTGATGCCATAGTCCTTGAGAGTTTGCTTCATCCACGGCAATTGAGCACAACACGAGCCGGCAGCAATGTATTCAGCTTCCGCGATGAAGCGGTGATACGCGATTCTGTTTCTTCGAGGACCAACGGACCAAAAGATCGCCCGAGGAAATGACAAGTGCCAGAAGTTGACTTGCGATCCACGCGATCACCAAAGATAGTCGAGTCGAATATCCAATGAGATCAAAAGTAGAGCCCTTGGGGTACCATAATCCTAGTGTTGGTGTGTGAGCTAGATATCAAGAATATGCTTCACGACCTTATGGTGTGATTCCTTGGTGTAGCTTGAAATCGGGCACACATGCAAACACTAAGCATTATATCTGGCCTAGATGCACATAAGTATAATAAAGAACCAATCATGGAGCGGTATACCTTGTGATCGAAGTCAATACCATTTTCATCGATTGCATAGATGGCCATTTGTGGGCATAGGAATTTTAGCGCCTTTGCAATCTTGCATGCCGAATTTCTTCAGGACATCTTTGAGGTATTTCTCCTGAGATATGAATATGCCATTGTGTTGTTGTGAATTTGAAGACCTAAGAAGAATTTCAGCTCTCCCATCATAGACATTTGATATTCTTCACTCATCATATAGGCAAATTCATCACTATAACGTTGGTCGATGCAGCCAAAGATAATATTATCAACATATATTTGGCACACAAACAGTTCACCATCATAAGATTTAGTAAAGAGAGTAGGGTCGAGTGAACCGGTGTGAAGCCATTCTTCACGAAGAATTCCTTCAAAGTATCATACCACGCCTTGGTAGAACTTGTTTGAGACCATAGAGGGCCTTGTTGAGTCTCAAGACTTTGTCGAGGATTCTTTGGATCTTCAAAACACAGGGTTGAGCAACATATACTTCTTCCTCAAGCTTACCATTGAGGAATGCACTTTTCACATCCATTTGATATAAAATGATATTGTGATGGTTAGCATAGGCGAGTAATATGCGAATAGACTCAAGTCTAGCAACAGGTGCAAAAGTTTCATCAAAATCAATTCCTTCAACTCGTGTGTAGCCTTGAGCTACTAGTCGTGCCTTATTCCTCACCACAAGGCCATTTTCATCTTGCTTGTTGCGGTAGATCCACTTTGTGCCAATGATATTATCCTTGCGAGGATCTGGACGTTTGACCAGTTCCCAGACATTGTTGAGCTCGAACTGATGTAATTCTTCTTGCATAGCCTGAATCCACTCCGGCTCGAAGCGCTTCATCTACCTTAGTGGGCTCTGTGATAGAGACAAAAGCATAGTGCCCACAAAAGTTAGATAAATGTGAAGCTTTTGAGCGAGTGAGAGGACCTGGCGCTTTAATGTCATCGATGATCTTGTCAACTTGCACTTCTTTTGCAACACGAGGATGAGCTGGTTGTCGTCGAGGAATTTGATCATTTTCCTCTGCACCATTGTCTTCAGCATTATCTTCAGGTGCATCAGCTCGATGTTCTTTGCATACAGGAATGAATTCTTCAGCAGTTTCTTCAGTAGGAATGACATCCTCAGTTGCCTTGAACTTGATAGATTCCTCAGGTGCTGGTTCATCTAACACAGGAGGTAGGTGCTCTCTTTGTGAGCCATTAGTTTCATCGAACCGCACATCTACTGATGTCAACAATCTTGTGAAGAGCGATGTTGAAGACTCTAGAGGTGTGCGAGTCCTTTCCGTAACCAAGCATAAAACCTTCATGTGCTTTCGGTGCAAATTTAGAATTGTGATGAGGATCTCTAATCCAGCATTTAGCACCGAAGACTTTGAAATAACTTACATAGGGTTTCTTGTCAGTGAGGAGTTCATAGGCAGTCTTTTTGAAGAATTTGTGAAGATATACTCTGTTGATAATGTGGCACGCCGTATCAATTGCATCAATCCAAAACTGACTAGGCATTTTGTATTCATCAAGCATAGTGCGAGCCATCTCAACAAGAGTTCTGTTCTTGCGCTCCACGACGCCATTTTGCTGAGGAGTATAAGGAGCAGATAACTCATGAGTAATACCAAGTTCATCAAGATAGTCATCAAGACCGGAATTCTTGAACTCGGTTCCATTGTCACTCTGATGTGTTTGATTTTCACACCAAAGTTAGTTGAAGCCCTCGAGGAAAATCGTTTGAAGACTTCCTGCACTTGATTTTTGTAAGTAACAATGTGTACCCATGTGTAACGAGAGTAATCATCAACAATAACAAAGCCATATAGAGATGCATCATTAACGACAATTTGAGTAATGATTGGGACCAAAGAGGTCCATGTGAAGCAATTCGAAGGACGAGTAGTGGTCATGATAGTCTTATTTGGATGCTTGGCCTTGGTCATTTTTCCAGCTACACAGGCTCCACACAAGTGATCCTTGAGGAATTTGACATTCTCAATGCCAATGACATGCTTCTTCTTTGCAAGCATATGCAAATTCCTCATGCCTGCGTGACCAAGTCATCGATGCCATAGCTAGCCTTCTGAAGCTTTTGCAAGTAGACACACGGCTGGTTGTGGTCCTGTAGAGAAATCAACAATATACAAGTCTCCTCTCCTAAAGCCTTCGAAGACTTGGGAATTGTCAGCTTCCATAATCACAACACAACGATACTTGCCAAAGATGACAACCATATCAAGATCACAAAGCATTGAGATCGACATGAGGTTGTATCCTAAGGACTCAACAAGCATGACTTTGTCCATGTGTATGTCCTTAGAGATTGCAACCTTACCAAGACCCAATACGACTTTTGACTTCACGGCCAAAGATGATATGCTTCAGATGTGACGGTGATAAGGGAGCATCCATCAATAGATTCTTGTCACCGGTCATGTGATTTGTACAACCACTATCGAGAACCCACTTTGAGTGGCTTTGGGTTGATCATCCTGCGGATGAATTAGTACAACTTACGATCTCATATACTTCATCGATTGAAGAATATGATATCAAGTTCATCGGATGAATTTCATCGGTCGGTATTAACAGATAAGCGATATGAGGGCGTGTGAAATGAAAGTTCATTTCATCATGATTAGCTGCGTCCTTTCGAGCAATTTAAATCGAGTCCCGGCAAATTCTTGGACATTAAGGCACGTCTGGAGACCTGACCCTTGAGAAAAGATTAGTTCTTTTCTTCACCACCCACATCTGAAGGGGTGGTAAAGAGTTCATCACTCTGCGAGCACCATACGAGAATGGTGGCATAGAAGCCAATCCATTTCGTTTCACATAAGAGGGTTAGGGTAAGCATATGAATAAGCAGAGAAATTCTTCGAGGACTTATGAACATATTGGTTTGAAGAATAATGAACATATTCATAGCCCTTAGCTCTACCCTGCGAAACAGAGTTGTTAGCACGATGATAATCATATGAGGATTTTGATCCACGTGAGGAATTTGGTCCGTATGAGGACTTGGATCCATATGAAGAATTTGGTCCATATGAAGAATTTGATCTGGGGTTCCTATTCTTCACTTTGGTGGTGTCATGAGGACATTCACCGAAGACTTTCAAGGCACTTCTTGGGAACCCAGATTTTCTTCATAGGGAACCGTTCTGCGATTAGTGCCAACATATCTAGCAAATACTTCACCATTCTGATTTTTGAACAGTTTATAGTTGGAGTCAAATGACTCATCGGAAGAATGAGGAGATTCGCATATAAAGCCGGATAAGTTAGATGGATCAATGGAGGTCCCTTTGCACAACCCATGAGGTTTTGGGATCTTTGCTCGGGCTTCAATATGTTCCATCAGCATTGAGTTTCCTCTCAAAGGCTATACCCTCTTTCCTAGGGTTCCTGTTGAGGATCTGCTTTTTAAGCACATCACAAAGAGTCTGACGCCCTTTGAGGCTTTTGTACACGCCCGTCATGTACAATTCCTTCAGCCCTGCATCGTCAGTGATACTAGCAATGTCCTCAGATGAGGATTTAGTTATAGCAGAGGCAGGTGAAGAATTTGTAACAATTTAAGCATTTGAACATTCAGGTGAAGAATTAGCAGATTCACGTTCAATGCACTTTAAGCATGGAGGAACAAATTCTTCCTGAGAAGTGCTGATTTGTTGAGCAAGTAATGAATCGCGCTCATACGAAGATCTTCATAACTCACTCTTAACTTCTCAAGATCTTGCTTTCTTTGAAGAAATTCATAAGAAAGTTTCTCATGATCGAGATAAGAGAGTGTTATGATGACCTTGAAAATTTGTCAAGCCTAGACTGAAGTCTCTGAAGATTTTCAGTCAGGGCTTTAGTGCGATCCATTTCTTCACCTAACATATCATCACTCTTGTCTAGCATATTTTGAACCTTTTCCAAAGCCCTTTGTTGTTTTACAGCAATTTCAGCAAGTTTTGAGTAACTGGGCTTTAGATCTACATCAGATTCATTTTCACTAGATTCAGAGGAGGTATAGTTGAGTACCTTGGCACCCTTTGCCATGAAGCAATAGGTGGGAGTGTAGTCATCACTATCTGAAGGAAATATTCCCTAGAGGCAATAATAAAGTTATTATTTATTTCCTTTTTTCATGATAAATGTTTATTATTCATGCTAGAATTGTATTAACCGGAAACATGATACATGTGTGAATACATAGACAAGCATATAGTCACTAGTATGCCTCTACTTGACTAGCTCATTAATCAAAGATGGTTATGTTTCCTAACCATAGACATGTGTTGTTATTTGATTAATGGGATCACATCATTAGGAGAATGATGTGATTGACATGACCCATTCCGTTAGCCTAGCACTTGATCGTTTAGTATATTGCTATTGCTTTCTTCATGACTTATACATGTTCCTATAACTATGAGATTATGCAACTCCCGTTTATCGGAGGAACACTTTGGTGCTACCAAAGCGTCACTGGCAATCGGGTGATTATAAAGGAGTACTACAGGTGTCTCCAAAGGTACATGTTGGGTTGGCGTATTTCAAGATTAGGTTTTGTCACTCCGATTGTCGGAGAGGTATCTCTGAGCCCTCTCGGTAATGCACATCACTATAAGCCTTGCAAGCAATGTAGCTAATGAGTTAGTTACGAATTATGCATTACGTAACGAGTAAAGAGACTTACCCGATGCTTGAGATTGAACTAGGTATTGGATACCGACGATCAAATCTCGGGCAAGTAACATACCGATGACAAAGGGAACAACGTATGTTGTTATGCGGTTTGACCGATAAAGATCTTCGTAGAATATGTAGGAGCCAATATGGGCATCCAGGTTCCGCTATTCGTTATTGACCGAGAATAGTTCTAGGTCATGTCTACATAGTTCTCGAACCCGTAGGGTCCGCACGCTTAACGTTACGATGACAGTTTTATTATGAGTTTATGAGTTTTGATGAACCGAAGGAGTTCGGAGTCCCGGATGAGATCGGGGACATGACTAGGAGTCTCGAAATGGTCGAGATGTAAAGATCGATATATTGGACGACTATATTCGGAGTTCGGAAAGGTTCCGAGTGATTCGGGTATTTTTGGGAGTACCGCACCCCTCCCCTTGGACTAGTCCGAATTGGACTAGGGAGGGGGGGCGCACCCTTCCTTCCTTCTCCTTCTCTCTTCCCTTTCCTTCTCTCCTACTCCTACTACATGGAAGGGTTCCTAGTTGGACTAGGAAAGGGAATCCTACTCCGGTGGGAGTAGGACTCCCCAAAGGCGCCGCCATAGAGAGGGTCGGCCCTCCCTCCTCCACTCCTTTATATCTGAGGCAGGGGGCACCCCATGGACACGTAAGTTGATCTACTGGATCGTTCCTTAGCCGTGTCTGGTGCCCCTTCCACCATATTCCACCTCGGTCATATCGTCGCGGAGTTTAGGCGAAGCCCTGCACCGATAGAACATCATCATCGTCACCACGCCCGTCGTCTTGTGGAACTCATCCCGACACTTTGCTGGATCGGAGTCCGGGATCGTCATCGAGCTGAGCGTGTGCTGAACTCGGAGGTGCCGTATGTTCGGTACTTGGATCGGTCGGATCGTGAAGACGCACGACTACATCAACCGCGTTGTCATAACGCTTCCGCTTCACGGTCTCACGAGGTACGTGGACAATACTCTCCCCTCTCGTTGCTATGCATCACCATGATCCTTGCGTGTGCGTAGGAAATTTTTTGAAATTACTACGTTCCCCAACAGTGGCATCAGAGCCTGGTTTTATGCATTGATGTTATATGCACGAGTAGAACACAAGTGAGTTGTGGGCGATACAAGTCATACTGCTTACCAGCATGTCATACTTTGGTTCGGCGGTATTGTGAGATGAAGCGGCCCGGACCGACATTACGCGTACGCTTACACGAGACTGGTTTCACCACTGCGAGCACACGTTGCTTAAAGGTGACTGGCGGGTGTCTGTCTCTCTCACTTTAGTTGAACCGAGTGTGGCTACGCCCGGTCCTTGCAAAGGTTAAAACAACACCAACTTGACGAACTATCGTTGTGGTTTTGATGCGTAGGTAAGAACGGTTCTTGCTCATCCCGTAGCAGCCACGTAAAATTTGCAACAACAAAGTAGAGGACGTCTAACTTGTTTTTGCAGGGCATGTTGTGATGTGATATGG
The DNA here is from genome assembly GCA_021605145.1 of Aegilops bicornis. Lineage (NCBI taxonomy): Eukaryota > Viridiplantae > Streptophyta > Magnoliopsida > Poales > Poaceae > Aegilops > Aegilops bicornis. The sequence goes on from CM038671.1 coordinate 557,647,765, forward strand.
TCAACACGTGATGAGATATAAGTTGTTGTATGAGATGATCATGTTTTGTTGAAGTTATCGGCAACTGGCGTAAGCCTTATGGTTGTCTCTTTATTGCATAAGATGCAAGCGCCAAATAATTGCTTTACTTTATCGCTATGCGATAGCAATAGTTGCAAGAGCAATAGTTGGCGAGACGACCATGTGACGCACATTGATATAGATCAAGATGATGGAGATCATGGTGGCATGCGGTGGCGATGGTAATCATGACGATGCTTTGGAGATTGAGATCTAAGGCACAAGATGATGATGGCCATATCATGTCACATATTTTGATTGCATGTGATGTTTATCTTTTATACATCTTATTTTGCTTAGTTTGGCGGTAGCTTTATAAGATGATCTCTCTCACTAAATTATCAAGGTATAAGTGTTCTCCCTGAATATGCACCGTTGCGAAAGTTCTTCGTGCTGAGACACCACGTGATGATCAGGTGTGATAGGCTCTACGTTCAAATACAACGGGTGCAAAACAGTTGCACCGCAGCGGAATACTCGAGTTAAAATTGACGAGCCTAGCATATAACAGATATGGCCTCGGAACACGGAGACCGGAAAGGTCGGCGTGAATCATATAGTAGATATGATCAACATATTGATGTTCACCGTTGAAACTACTCCATCTCACGTGACGATCGGACATGGTGTAGTTGATATGGATCACGTAATCACTTAGAGGATTAGAGGGATGTCTATCTAAGTGGGAGTTCTTAAGTAATATGATTAATTGAACTTTAATTTATCATGAACTTAGTCCTGGTAGTATTTTGCAAATTATGTTGTAGATCAATAGCTCGCGTTGTTGCTTTCATATGTTTATTTTAATATGTTCCTAGAGAAAACTGTGTTGAAAGATGTTAGTAGCAATGATGCGGATTGGATCCGTGATCCGAGGTTTATCCTCATTGCTGCCTGAAGAATTATGTCCTTAATGCACCGCTAGGTGACGGACCTATTGCAGAGGCGGTATGCGTACGTTATGAACGTTTGGCTAGCTCAATATGATGACTACTTGATAGTTTAGTGCACCATGCTTAACGGCTTAGAATCGGGACTTCAAAGACGTTTTGAACGTCATGGACCATATGAGATGATCAAGGAATTGAAGTTAATATTTCAAGCAAATACCCGAGTTGAGAGATATGAAGTCTCCAACAAGTTATATAGCTAAAAGATGGAGGAGAATCGCTCAACTAGTGAGCATGTGCTCAGATTGTCCGGGTACTACAATCGCTTGAATCAAGTGGGAGTTAATCTGCCAGATAACATAGTGATTGACAGAATTCTCTAGTCACCATCACCAAGTTAGTAGAACTTCGTGATGAACTATAATATGCAAGGGATGAAGAAAGTGATTCCTAAGCTCTTCGTGATGCTGAAATCAACGAAGGTAGAAATCAAGAAAAACATCAAGTGTTGATAGTTAACAAGACCACTAGTTTCAAGAAAAGGGCAAAGGGAAGAAGGGGAACTTCAATAAGAACGGCAAGCAAAGTTGCTGCTCAAGTGAAGAAGCCCAAGTCTGGACCTAAACTGGCCCAGGTGCTTCTCTTTGCAAAGGAAATGGTCCTTTGGAAGTGGAACTACTCCAAATATTTGGTGGATAAGAAGGATGGCAAAGTGAACAAGGGTATATTTGATATACCAGTTATTGATGTGTGCTTTACTAGTGTTTATAGTAGCCCCGAGTATTTGATACTTGTTCGGTTGCTAAGATTAGTAACTCGAACCAGGAGTTCTGAGAATAAACAAAGACTAGTTGAAGGGAAGTGACGATGAGTGTTGGAAGTAGTTCCAAGATTGATATGATCATCATCGCACACTCCCTATACTTTCGGGATTAGTGTTAAACCTAAATAAATGTTATTTGGCATTTTTCGTTGAGCATGAATATGATTTGATCATGTTTATTACTGTCTGATTATTCATTTAAAATCAGAGAATAATTGTTGTTCTGTTTAAATGAATAAAACCTTCAATGGTCATCCACCCAATGAAAATAGTTTGTTGGATCTCGATCGTAGTGATACACATATTCATAATATTGATGCCAAAAGATGCAAAGTTAATAATGATAGTGCAACTTATTTGTGGCACTGCCGTTTGGGTCATATTGGTGTAAAGCGCATGAAGAAACTCCATGCTGATGGGTTTTTGGAATCACTTGATTATGAATCATTTTATGCTTGCGAACCGTGCCTTTTTGGCAAGATGACTGAAACTCTGTTGTTCGGAACAATGGAACGAGCTACTGACTTGTTGGAAATAATACATACCAATGTATGTGATCCAATGAGTGTTGATGCCCGTGGCAAGTATCATTATTTTCTGACCTTCGCAGATGATTTGAGCAGATATGCGTATATCTTCTTGATGAAACATAAGTCTGAAATAGTTGAAAAGTTCAAAGAATTTCAGAGTGAAGTGGAAAATCATCGTAACAAGAAAATAAAGTTTACGTGATCTGATCATGGAGATGAATATTTGAGTTACGAGTTTGGTCTTCAATTAAAACAAAGTGGAATAGTTTCACAGCTCACGCCACCTGCAACACCACAATGTTATGGTGTGTCCGAACATCGTGAATCGCACTTTATTTGATATGGTGCGATCTATGATGTCTCTTATCGGTTTACCACTATCGTTTTGGGGTTATGCATTAGAGACAGATGCATTCACGTTTAATAGGGCACCATCTAAATCCGTTGAGACGACACCATATGAACTATGGTTTAACAGTAAACCTAAGCTGTCGTTTCTTAAAAGTTTGGAGTTGTGATGCTTATGTGAAAAAGTTTTCACCTGATAAGCTCGAACCCAATTCGGAGAAGTGCGTCTTCATAGAATACCCAAAGGTAACTATTGGGTACACCTTCTATCACAGATCCGAAGGCAAGTTATTCATTGCTAAGATGGATCCTTTCTAGAGAAGAAGTTTCTCTCGAAAGAAGTGAGTGGGAGGAAAGTAGAACTTGATGAGGTAATTGTACCTTCTCCCTTATTGGAAAGTAGTTCATCACGAAATCAGTTCCTGTGATTCTTACACCAATCGGTGAGGAAGCTAATGATGATGATCATGAAGCTTGAGATCAAGTTACTACCGAACCTCGTGGGTCTTCTAGAATAAGATCCGCACCAAAGTGGTACGGTAATCCTATTCTAGAAGTCATGTTACTAGACCATGATGAACCTACGAACTATGAGGAAGCGATGATAAGCCCAGATTCCATGAAATGGCTTGAGGCCATGAAATCTGAGATAGGATCCATGTATGAGAACAAAGTATGGACTTTGATTGACTTGCTCGATGATCAGCAAGCCATGTTAAATAAATGGATCTTCAAGAGGAAGACGGACGTTGATAGTAGTGTTACTATCTACAAAGCTCGACTTGTTGCAAAAGGTTTTCGACAAGTTCAAGGTGTTGAATACGATGAGATTTTCTCACTCGTAATGATGCTTAAGTTTGTCCGAATCATGTTAGCAATTGCCACATTTTATGAAATCGGCAAATGGATGTCAAAACTGCATTCCTTAATGGATTTATTAAAGAAGAGTTGCATATGATGCAACCAAAAGGTTTTGTCAATCCTAAAGATGCTATCAAAATGTGCAAGCTCCAATGATCCATCTATGGACCGGTGCAAGCATCTCAGAGTTGGAATATATGCTTGATGATTTGATCAAAGCATATGGTTTTATACAGACTTTTGGAGAAGCCTGTATTTACAAGAAAGTGAGTGGGAGCACTACAACATTTCTGATAAGTATATGTGAATGACATATTGTTGATCAAAAATGATGTAGAATTTTTCTGGAAAGCATAAAGGAGTATTTGAAAGGAGTTCTTTAAAAGAAAGACCTCGGATAAAGCTACTTACATATTGAGCATCTAGATCTATTGAGATAGATCAAGACGCTTGATAAGTTTTTTCAATAAGTACATACCTTGTCAAGATTTTGAAGTAATTCAAAATGGAGCAGTCAAAGAAAAGTTCTTGCACGTGTTGCAAAGGTGTGAAATTGAGTAAGACTCAAATCCCGACCACAATGAGAAAATAGAAAAGAGAATGAAAGTCATTCCCTATGCCTCGATCATAGGTTCTATAAAGTATGCTATGCTATGTACCGGACCTATTGTATACCTTGCTCTGAATTTGGCAAGGGAGTACAATAGTGATCTAGGAGTAGATCCTTTGGACATTGGTCAAGAACATCCTTAGTGTAGACTAAGGAAATATTTCTCGATTATGGAGGTGATAAAAGAGCTCGTCGTAAAGAGTTACGTCCATGCAAGCTTTTACACCGATCCAAACGACTAAGTCTTAATCTGGATACATATTGAAAGCGGGAGCAATTATCTAGATTAGCTCCGTGCAGAGCATTGTAGACATAGAATATTTGCAAAATACATACGGCTCACGAATGTGATGCACCCGTTGACTAAGCTTCTCTCACGAGCAAAACATGATCATACCTTAGTACTCTTTGGGTGTTAATCACATAGCGATGTGAACTCGATTATTGACTCTAGTAAACCCTTTGGATGTTGGTCACATGACGATGTGAACTATGGGTGTTAATCACATACGATGTGAATATTAGTGTTGAATCACATGATGATGTGAACTAGATTATTGACTCTAGTGCAAGTGGGAGACTGAAGGAAATATGCCCTAGAGGCAATAATAAAGTTATTATTTATTTCCTTATTTCATGATAAATGTTTATTATTCATGCTAGAATTGTATTAACAGGAAACATGATACATGTGTGAATACATAGACAAACATATAGTCACTAGTATGCCTCTACTTGACTAGCTCATTAATCAAAGATGGTTATGTTTCCTAACCATAGACATGTGTTGTTATTTGATTAATGGGATCACATCATTAGGAGAATGATGTGATTGACATGACCCCTTCCGTTAGCCTAGCACTTGATTGTTTAGTATATTGCTATTGCTTTCTTCATGACTTATACATGTTCCTATAACTATGTGATTATGCAACTCCGTTTACGGAGGAACACTTTGGTGCTACCAAACGTCACAACGTAACTGGGTGATTATAAAGGAGTACTACAGGTGTCTCCAAAGGTACATGTTGGGTTGGCGTATTTGAGATTAGGTTTTGTCACTCCGATTGTCGGAGAGGTATCTCTGGGCCCTCTCGGTAATGCACATCACTATAAGCCTTGCAAGCAATGTAGCTAATGAGTTAGTTACAGAATGATGCATTACGTAGCGAGTAAAGAGACTTGCCGATGTGAGATTGAACTAGGTATTGGATACCGACGATGAAATCTCGGGCAAGTAACATACCGATGACAAAGGAAACAACGTATGTTGTTATGCGGTTTGACCGATAAAGATCTTCGTAGAATATGTAGGAGCCAATATGGGCATCCAGGTTCCGCTATTGGTTATTGACCGAGAATAGTTCTAGGTCATGTCTACATAGTTCTCGAACCCGTAGGGTCCGCACGCTTAACATTACGATGACAGTTTTATTATGAGTTTATGAGTTTTGATGTACCGAAGGAGTTCGGAGTCCCGGATGAGATCGGGGACATGACTAGGAGTCTCGAAATGGTCGAGACGTAAAGATCGATATATTGGACGACTATATTCGGAGTTCGGAAAGGTTCCGAGTGAGTCGTGTTTTTTTGGGAGGACCGGTGAGTTACTGGCATTTGTATTGGGCCTCCTTGGGCCTTACGGGAAAGGAGAGAAAGGGCCAAAAGAGTGGCTGCACCCTCCCTTGGACTAGTCCGAATTGGACTAGGGAGGCGCACCCTTCCTTCCTTCTCCTTCTCTCTTCCCTTTCCTTCTCTCCTACTCCTACTACATGGAAAGGTTCCTAGTTGGACTAGGAAAAGGGGAATCCTACTCCCGGTGGGAGTAGGACTCCCCTAGGGCGCGCCATAGAGAGGCCGGCCCTCCCTCCTCCACTCCTTTATATATCTGAGGCAGGGGCACCCCATGGACACGGTTGATCTACGGATCGTTCCTTAGCCGTGTCACGGTGCCCCTTCCATCATATTCCACCTCGGTCATATCGTCGCGGAGTTTAGGCGAAGCCCTGCGCGATAGAACATCATCATCATCACCACGCCGTCGTCTTGTGGAACTCATCCCCGACACTTTCTTTGGATCAGAGTCCGGGATCGTCATCGAGCTGAACGTGTGCTGAACTTCGGAGGTGCCGTGACGTTCGGTACTTGGATCGTCGGATCGTGAAGGCGTGCGACTACATCAACCAGCGTTGTCATAACGCTTCCGCTTACGGTCTCACGAATGCGTGGACAATACTCTCCCCTCTCATTGCTATGCATCACCATGATCCTTGCGTGTGCGTAGGAATTTTTTTGAAATTACTACGTTCCCCAACACTATCTTCATCAGCATTGTTGATGAGGTCATTTTCTTCAGAGTTGAAGATGGACTTGCTGACGAAAGCAGTAGCGAGAGCTAGACTTGCCACACCAGACTCAGATTCTTCTGATGCCTCCTCTTCCTCATGTTCCTCAGATTCAGCTTCAGAGTCCATTACCTTGCCAATGAATGCCCGAGCCTTTCTAGAACTGTCCTTCTTGTGAGAAGAAGGTTTTGAGGATTTTGATGATGAAGATTTCGATGATTTCTTCTTCTTTAATTCCTTTTCCCACTGAGGACAATCTTGGATGTAGTGACCAGGTTTCTTGCATTTGTGACAAAGTCTTCTCTTATAGTCATTGGATGAGGAATCACTGCTTCTTGAGGATTTTCCAAAGCGACCACGTCTTGTGAACTTCTAGAATTTCTTCACGGCGTGCTAGCTCCTGGCCTAGTTCTTCAGATCTCCAAGGCTACTACCGAGTCTTCACACTCAGATTTAGACACAGCCTTGGCCTTGAGCACGTGTTTTTCCATAGCTAGAACCATAGAGATCTCTCTTTTGACAATTTGGAACTCATGAGTATTTAGCCTCTCGAGGATATCAATTTGGATCAAGTGACTTGTAGTCGACGCTCTTGTATCATCGGTGCGGAGTATCAAATGAGGAATCAAGTGATCTTAACAATTTCTTCACCACCTCATGGTCGGTGATGTCGATTAGCGCCAAGAGCTTGAAGCTCATTTGAGATGTCAGTGAGGCGATCGAAGGTTTGTTGAACATTTTCGTTGTCGAGTCTTTTGAAGCGGTTGAAGAGATTCCGAAGAACATCAACCCGAGAGTCACGCTGAGTTGAGACTCGTTCATTCACTTTGGACAGCCTGTCCCAGATGAGCTTGGCAGTTTCCAAAGCACTCACTCTTCCATATTGACCTTTGCTCAGATGGCCGCATATGATATTCTTGAGCATTCAGAGAAGGTGTGACTGAGGGAACACCAATTTCCACAACATACCAGAGATCGTTGTCAATTGCTTCAAGATGCATTCGCATCTTATTCTTCCAGTAGGGATAGTCCGTCCCATCAAAGGTAGGACACCCAGCTGAGACCTTGATCATACCTGCGGTCGACATAACTAAAACTCCAGGTGGTTAAACCAAAATCACACAGAACAAGGGAGTACCTTGCTCTGATACCAATTGAAAGTGCGTTATATCGACTAGAGGGGTGAATAGGCGATTTTTATGAATTCTTCACCGAGGAATTTGCGGTGAGGAAATTCCTTAGCGAAGAACTACTTGCGGAATAAGTACTCGAAGTAAGCATAACAGAATACTCGCATGGTCATCATGATGAAATGAAGACAAACACAGTACAAAAAGCGTAATCACAGGATAACACAAGATGAAGACAAACCGATCAAGAAATTGAACTGAGGAAATTGAGAAAGTCTTGATCAAAGTCTTCAAACACAGATATGAACAAACACTCAACACAGAATGAGGAAATGAAAGAGTTGAGGAAATAGAACCGATTAGGTTGGTGAAGACAATGATTTGGTAGACCCGGTTCAAGCTGCTGTCTCGGTTATGCGTCTGGTTGGAAGCGGCCGAGTATTTAAACTCGAGGACACACAGTCCGGACACCCGATCGGCCGAGCATGCAGCTCGGGACACCAAGTCCTCACCGTATTCTCCTTGAACTAAGGTCACACGGACCTTGTCCAATCACTCGTGGTAAGTCTTGAGCGACTTCCAAACCTTCACAGACTTGGTCACTCGGCGATCCACAATTCCTCTTGGATGCTCTAGACCATGACGCCTAACCGTCTGGAAGAAGCACAGTCTTCAAAGGTAACAAGCGTCGGATCCACGCAGGATCAATTTCTTGATGATGCTCAATCACTTTGGGTTTGTAGGGGTTTGGTTTTTGGGTTTTCCTCACTTGATGATTTTCACTCAAAGTCCTCGAGAGGATGGGTTGCTCTCAAATGACAAGTGTCAAGTTCTCTCGGGCAGCCAACCAGCTAGTGGTTGTAGGGCGGCTATTTATAGCCTAGGGAGCAGCCCGACATGATAAGACATAAATGCCCTTCAATGATATGACCGTTAGGTGGATAAGATATTTTGGGACAGGTGGCCTTGACAGACAAAGAACGGTCATAAATTTGACTCTCAAATTCCTCAGGGCTATCATGTTCCTCACTATGTAGGCAATCCGTACTGGCGAATTCCTAACTCCTCAGTCAGAACAAATTCCTCAGCGACCAGAAGAACTTCGTCTCTATCACAGAAGAAATTGACTGAACTGTATGAGATTTCCAAAGGCTTCACTCGAAGGGATTGGTAGGTGTAGGATTTTGAGTTGAGCATCACATGGAAATGTTTCCTTAGTATTTCCTCGACCCCCTTTAACGATCACGGTGTTTCCTATGACTCAAGAAAGAGAAAATGAAACTACGAAAACAAAAGTCTTCACGCTTCATGTTCCTCAAACGAATACCAAGTCTTCAAGGTCACACCAATTTCTTCACTTTCAAAATCTTGAGAAAGTCTTGAATATCAAAGTCTTGATTCGAAGAACTTCATTTTAGAATTCGACTTTCTCTGTAAATATCAAACTCCTCATAGACTTATATACCTGTGTACACTTACAAACGCATTAGATCCTTAACCTATAAGTCTTCAATCCACCAAAATCACTAAGGGGCACTAGATGCACTTACAATCTCCCCCTTTTTGGTGATTGATGACAATATAGGTTAAGTTTTCAACGAGGATAAACATATGAAGTGTAAATCTTGATAATGAGGAGTTTGATTGCAAGATATAGAAGAACTCCCCCTGAAGATGTGCATAGTGAGGAATTTGCTTTTGAGGCACTGCACATTTGAAGAGTTGAATCATGGAGATCTCCCCCTATATCTTGTAATTCATACACACATTTGACATATAGTATGAAGAATTTGAAATGCATGATGAAATATGGTGCTTGATGAAATTCAGCATGTGTGCAAAAACATTAATGAGGAATCAGAGCACATAAAGTATCAGAGCACAAGTAGATTTGCTATGAAGATTTTCAAGGAGCTCAAGAGAATCAGAGCATAGTGCAAAATCATAATGCATCAAAAGTATCAAAGCACCATCGGGTTTAAGATTACAACTCGATCCAATAAAAGTTTCAGAAGAACGAGAGTTGTAACTTAACAAAAATAAATTACTGTATATAGGCAATAAACTAGACCCGCTTGAAGACTAACTCAAATTTCTCCCCTTTTGTCATCAAATGACCAAAAGGATCGAAACTGAGGACTAACGCTCCTGAAGAATTTCAAGTTGAAGAAGGAGCGCCAGCGTTGTTGGGGTCGGTTGTTGTAGTAGGACCTGCCGCGGTGTCATCCAAGTCTTCATTTTCATCAGTGTCGCGCGATGAAGAATAGGAGCTGGCCACCAAGGAAGGAACTTTGACCTTCTTGTATTTCTTGAAGGAGGTGCGAGACCAGTCAAATTCTTCCTTGAGTCCCATTGACTTCAGTTCTTACGCATCGTAGAGATGTGAAAGAACAGCCCAGTGCGTTTGAAGGTTTCATGGAGGTAGTAGTGGTTTTCTTCACTGCATTGTGTGTTGAGGTCATGTTGTGAAGAATTGAACCAAACCGACGCTTGACCCATTTATGATTGCGATCAACCTTCCGATGAAGACCGAGGAGTAACTCACAATCAGTCATCACCACAGGTGCGATTGCTTGAGGACTTTGCTTAACCGAGGTATTTGCGGCAGAGTCATGAGTGGCGAGTCATCATTGGTGGAGTAGGATGCAGCTTTCTTGGCTTGTCCATCCAATGGACGAATGCCTTCATCGATTAAAGCGATAGCCTTGCCCTTGTCATCATCTCGAGGTAAATGTCCCTTTGAGGACTTCAATCGGGGCAAGTAGCTGCGATGGTTCGTAGTATCGACCTTGTAATTGAGTGAAGACCTTGTCCTGATGAATCTCATTATCCAAGGTGCATAAGGCTTCAGCTCAAATGGTGACATAGCGATGTTTGCCAGAGTCCTCATGAAGAAATCATGGAAGTTGATGGGAACGCCATGGATGATGTAGAAAAGCATGTTCTTCATGATGCCAACGACTTATTCATCACTCGAGTCGTGGCCTTTGATAGGACTCATTGTCTTCGTCAGAATCCGATAGACAGTCCGAGGCACATACAATAATTCCTTGACGAGGAATTTGGTTCTTGGGGCCTGCCTTGGCTTCAAAGGCTTCATCAGCACTTGCATATAGTGATTTGAAAGTTACGGTTCATTGTAGATACACCGTGCACCATCAAGGGAGGATCGAGTGGTAGACGCGAAGCAATTCGATTCTTTGGTGCCTTGTAGTGAGTATTTTAAGACATCCGATCTAATACCCATGAGTTCACATCTTGACATCTCGGTGATGTGCAGCGTTGCATAGAATTGAAGAATTAGTTCTTCATTCCGATCCACATATATCGCTGCAGAAATTCAGTCTGTGTCGTGAAGAACACCGAGAACCTGCTCAAAGCCTGGCAGAGACTCCATGTCCACATGAGGAATATGAGCATGATCGAAGATTTTGTCCTTGTTGAAGAGCACTGAGGAATAGAAATTGGCTTGGATGGCAGTCCAGAAACGCCTTTTCCTTATGCGATCAGAGTCATATGGGTTGTAATCTGTGAAGAAAACGTGCTCGCCAAAGAAATCTTCAGCCTTGAACTTTTGCTTCGTTGAGAAAGGATTCTTTTGCTTGGGCAGAGGGTGTCGATGAGTTGCATCACCACCTCGGGAATCGCAAGTTCAGGTTCTTGGTGAGGAATTTCTTGTTCCTCAACAGTGCGGATCGAGGATCGTGAAAGTTCATCGACACTAGTGGCTGGAATTTCTTCATGCACTGAGCAGGTGGGTTGATTTTCTTGAGTCCATTTGGATTTGTTTGTCTTTGAGGGAGCAATCTGTTGAAGCGGGGTGAAGGGAGGAGTATTGGGATGCAGACTTTCCCAAAAGTCATCATTCATTCTTGGTGTGGTGCACCCAATATCCACATCTTCATCTTGAATTTCCTCAACACCAGCCTCTTCAAAGCGGTGAACAAAGGGCGTAGGTGAGGAAATGACTGGGGTTGAAGGGATTACGTCCACTTCAATTTCTTTATCAATCTGCTCTGACGAAGCAACAGAATGACGTTCTTCATCAGATCCGGTTGGGATCTCATAGTCTTCTCCAAAAGGAACAAGGTCCTTTGATGGCTTGGAGGAAATTGGAACAACATCAATTGGATTTTCAAATGAGCTGGTCATTGGCTTCATTTTCTTCGCAGCCGAAGAATGTGACACAGCTGATGCCTTCCTTTTCTTCACTGCAGCTCTTACTGCAGCCTTGGTTTTCTTCACATCGAGGCGGATGGAAGAATTGTAGTTGATGTTGGCGCAGGAGGAGCCGAGGAATCGGGATGAATTTCTTCAGCGCAATCGATGCAGCTTACCTGACTTCTTCAGATTTCTTCAGCGCACCACTAGCGGATGCCACCGCAATTTCTTGGTGGCTGGAATTGAGTTATCAGCCTGGAACTTGTATTTTCATCGCCAGCTGAAAATCATCGATCGTCTTGGCATGTTCTTCAAATAGTCGAGCAGAGGTGCAACTGAGGTATTTCTGTTGCGTTGGGGTTGCAACATTTGTGAGATTCTTCGTCGGGTTGTGAATCGACCTTGGCTCCTTGCCAATCAGCATAGTAAGAATTGAAGTTTTTGCTCAGGTCTTGAATTTCAGTCTGGACCTTGAGAAGTTCCTCAGGTGTCATTTTGACAACATTTTTCTTCAGAAACTTCTCCTTTCTGTATTGAGCCTTCTTGATTTCTCTTGCCTTTTCAAACTTCCATTTCTCTTGGCGATGAAATGGGTCAAGATATGACTTTGTCCAGGGTCGGATGAAAGTCGAGGCATAGGGGTATTGGGATCCTTGTGCCAGAGATCAATATAGTCGAGGATTTTCTTCGGATCCAACAACAGTGGCACAAAAGTGCCTTTGGCTCTAGCGGCCCTTTCTTGGCGATTTCTGATGATTTCCGCAAGTTCTTCATCAGAAGCTTCATCATCAGAAGGCACATGGAATGCAACTTGTTTCTTCTTTGGACTTGGCCGAGGACCACGTCCAGCTGTTGTTTTGATCTTCAGCACAGTCGGGCCAGATGATGAAATTGGTGCGGCTGAGGAACTTGCAGAAACGCCTCGGGCAATTGAGAAGCCAGCAGTCCTTTGATATGTAGCCAGATGCACAGGGGCTGAGGACTTTGACGGAGCTGTTGAGGACTTTGGTGGAGCTGTAGCAGTGTGAGGAATTTGCCGTGAGGGCGCTGGTGGTGAAGCACTTGGCTTATGAGCAGGCTTTTTAGGCATGGATTTCCTCGGTTTGACCGAGGCCTCAGTAGCAGTAGCAGTGGCAGAATCCTTATTGAATTTCTTCACTGCATCCTTGGCTTGTCTTGCCAATTTAGCTTGGCGCTTAGCCCATTCTTCAGGAAAGTCCTCACCACGTTTGATGCTAGTGGGATCAGCTACTAGGCCAGGTGCCAATGGAGCTCTTGGGCATGGAGGATTGAGAGAGAATTTCTTCATGTATTTTGGAGTCACATATCTGTACTCCCTCCATTCCCTTGCCCATCTCCGTTCAATCTTACGAATCGCACCTTGCGCTGATTTTTGCTTTCTTCATCGGTGTGCAATAGTCGCATAGATTTCCTCGAGGGATTTCAAACGCAGTCATAACCTCGGGTTTCTTTCCTCCTCTCTGTTGCTTCTTTTAAATACGCCATTTTCTTGATTGAGGAAATTGAACAATTGAGTTTTACGAAGAAGTATGCAGATTTTCTTCGAGGAACGCTGCAAATGAGTTAAGTTGATGAGAACCTAGTGATTCAAAGAACGGACATGTGTACCTGTGAACAAAGTATAGTTGTGAGGAATTTGGAGAGGTCATATGCGTTCTCAGAAGGTTTTTCAAAAAGAACAAGTTTTGAGGATTTTTGACCAGATGAGCCTTGAAGAATTTCACTAAGCGTTCTTTTTCTTAGGTTCCAGAGTTGTACAGATTGAGGATCCACACAATTGAGGAATCTTGAAGAAAATCATTGCTTAGAGAAACGAATCAAGAGATTTGAGGTGTTCATATGTGTGACGTTTTGAAGAATAAACACCTTTGAAGATTTTGAAGAAGGTTTGAGAATCAAAGCGAGTAATAAAAGTAACTTTTAATTACCGAAGTGAAGAACACGACGAACTAGGAAGAACAGTTGGGAAGTTAAATCGATTCAGATCTTCCACGCCCTAACTTGGCGGAGGAAGACAACTTCTGGCGGCGGAGTGAGGATTTCAGCATCGGTGCGAGTACGTCGGTGGCGAGGTCGAGGCGGTGAAGCTTTTCCTCACCGGCTGACGATGGAGAAGCGGCGGCGCTTAGGGTTTGAAGAGCTCGGCGGAGAGAGAGGTCGGCGGAGTAAAAGAAGTGAGGAAGGGGAGATGGGTATTTATAGACACGGTGAAAAGCGGATCGCTCAAGATTTAGGACGAGCGTGCCTGACCATTTCCCTTCTCACGACATGTGTCATCCACGTCTTTGTGTAGTGGAGATCGTGTCTGATTGTGGGTGAGTAAAATAATGCATCGTGGGATGCGGAATGGTTTAATGACAAAACCGAAAATTTGGATAAGATCAGTTTTAAAGTTTAGATTCGCAATTTCTTCAGGTGACAGGACTCGGTGTAGATTTTGAACGAGTTTCAAATAGAACGCACATGAATAATTTGTGAATAGATTGGGTTGAGTATAGCATAGAGGGGGAAGGGTCCGATCACATTCACTTAGCAGAAAAAGCGACTTGAAGAAATAGCCATAAGTGAATGCTGTAGAGGACATAAACCCATATATATATATAGCCAATGAAGAAAGACGACGGAACCAGTGAAGATTTTGCAAAGTTGAAGAATTTGAAAACTGAAGAATTTCAAAACTGAGGAAAAACTCAAATTGAAGATTTTCAACTTTGGTGGTGGCGTGACCCACCGTATAAGAATGATGATTTCAGACGCCGCGTACAATTGTCGTAGGGTTCTGAGAATCAAATTCTTCATTAATTTCTTCACACATAGAGTGTTATTCTTCATTGATTGAAGAAAAACGTTTCTTCATGTGTTGCACATCCAAGTCATCAATTTTGCATAAGTGTCAGGATGTGTGTCCTTTTCAAAGAACGTTCGAAGATTCTAAGATATTTAGCTCACACCGCAACTTGCTAAATCTCTTCTCATCCAAGGGCTTAGTGAAGATATCAGCTAGCTGTTCTTGAGTCTTCACGTGCTTTCGATGGAGATGTCGCCCTTCAACACATGATCACGAAGAAAATGATGGCGAATTTGAATGTGCTTTGTCTTGAGTCTTTGAACTGGGTTGTGAGCAATCTTGATGGCACTCTCATTGTCACAAAGAGAGAGGCACATTCTTCATGTTGATGCCATAGTCCTTGAGAGTTTGCTTCATCCATAGCAATTGAGCACAACACGAGCCAAAGCAATGTATTCAGCTTCCATGATGAGCGGTGATCTGTGATTCTGTTTCTTCGAGGACCAACAGACCAAAAGATAAATGCGAGGAAATGACAAGTGCCGAAGTTGACTTGCGATCCACACGATCACCAAAGATAGTCAGTCGAGAATATCCAATGAGATCAAAAGTAGAGCCCTTGGGGTACCATAATCCTAGTGTTGGTGTGTGAGCTAGATATCGAAGAATATGCTTCACAGCCTTATGGTGTGATTCCTTGATTGTAGCTTGAAATCGGGCACACATGCAAACACTAAGCATTATATCTGGCCTAGATGCACATAAGTACAATAAAGAACCAATCATGGAGCGGTATACCTTGTGATCAAAGTCAATACCATTTTCATCGATTGCATAGATAGCCATTTGTGGGCATAGGAATTTTGACGCCTTTGCAATCTTGCATGCCGAATTTCTTGAGGACATCTTTGAGGTATTTCTCTGAGATATGAATATGCCATTGTGTTGTTGATTTAATTTGAAGACCTAAGAAGAATTTCAGCTCTCCCATCATAGACATTTGATATTCTTCACTCATCATATAGGCAAATTCATCACTATAACGTTGGTCAAGATGTACCAAAGATAATATCATCAACATATATTTGGCACACAAACAGTTCACCATCATAAGATTTAGTAAAGAGAGTAGGGTCGAGTGAACCGGGTGTGAAGCCATTCTTCACGAAGAATTCCTTCAAAGTATCATACCACGCCCGTGGGGCTTGTTTGAGACCATAGAGGGCCTTGTTGAGTCTGAAGACTTTGTCAGGATTGTTTGTGTCGGTGTACTAGAGTAGGGGTACCCTAGTATCCCGAACTCGTGCACGCAGGCGATTCTGGCGCCATGGCGAGCTTGCACTGGTCACCGCCAAGATCCTCCGTGGTTCCTTTGGAGCCATTCAAGAACAAAGTATTTAACCAAGAAGACAAGGCCCCGACAAGAGGAGCTTGCGGGAAGGCCACTCAAGGCACGCAGAAGACAAGACCCGGCAAGAGGAGCTTGCGGGAAGGCTCGAGAGCGACAAGCCTCCGGACGCGACAAGGATTCAGCCATGGCAAGGCACTTGCCGCGGCGAACAACCTCTCTTCATCTCCGCTCCGGCTCATCCACCAACGTGTCGCCATGGGACCATTCCATGCGCAGCGTGTCAAGAAGGCTGTGCAGCGGCGGGGAAGCAGCGATAAGCGGCTGACAAGCTTGCCATCGTGGCGGCGGTGGCGCTTTTGACGGTCTCTGTTGCACTGTTTAGGCGACATGGACGGGCATTTAATGCTTTTGTCCCTTGCCGTCAGGGTTAGGTAGAGTACACTATACACTGTACAAGTAGTTGTACCAACTACTGTTTTTCCATTTGTACCCTCATCTACGTTGCCACCTGTCGGAGACCCCTTGAGCATATAAAAGGAGGCCCATGCGCAACGTAGAGGGGGTTTGGCCCGTTCGACTCATTCGAGACCAGAGACACTCGCGCTAGGTTTTGTAGCTCTCCGTGCTCCCTAGCAAGAACACAATACAATCAGACAAGCAGCAGTAGGAGTATTATCTCTCCGGAGAGCTCCGAAGCTGGGTAAACTGCTCGTGTGCTTCGCCTCGATCCGCTCTTCATGCGATCTCCGCCCCCTCCGAACCAAAGGGACTCGGTCCGCGGTCCCATAGGTGTTCGTGGGTTCGATCGACCTCCCGAAATCTTTGGCGCGCCCGGTAGAAGCGTCGAGGCTGTGTGAACCTGATCCGGCATTCACACGAGCAACATCTTCATCATCTTCAACATCTTCATCAACATGCCACCGAAGAAGAAGGCTTCGGTGGCAGCAGAGCCGTCCGCGTCGTACCCACCATCACCGGAGCAAACGGGTGGTGGAGCAGACGCTGGCGGAAGAACGGGCGCCGGTGAAGGAGTTCGTGACGCTGCCAAGTCCAAGGACAAGGCCGCGCAAACCTCGGCGTCCGTACATGTCCCGCGCCCATCTCCGGAGCTGCGGGACCAACAGCGTCATGGTATTCACAATACCATACGCTCGTTGGATCAAGATCGAACTGGAGGAGCTCGAGGCCCTCAAGACCAGCGTGCACGCCAACATGCTTTGGCACGAAGCGAGAATGATCGCATGGGACGGGATGCTGCTCCTTCTAACATAGTTAGAAGTCCGAGCATATCCGCTCCTCGCACCATTCACCATTGCCACCCACTACTCCAGCAGAAGCTCTGGCGAGAGCTCAGCTGCTTCTGGATTACCCTCCAACGGCCGACAAGGTCGACGAATGGAGGGCCACCATACAGAGTCTCATCGGCTTTGCCAACGGCGACGCTCCGTGGCAACCAACTACATCATTGCCGCGGCAAGACGACAAGGCACGAGCCGGTGGAGATGAGACTTGTGGAGGTGCAACCACCATGCACTCTCCACCCCGAAGGCCAAGATCGCCGACTCGCCGGATCCACCTCGGCAGCGACTCCACCGCGTCGCCGGATCCACGAGCTCGCCACGATCAACGCCAAGTTCTTCATGAACGACAACAAGAAGGCGCTCGAACTTCGCGCCGGCGCCCGAAGAGAAGCGCCGACGTCAATCCGACAAGCGCTGGGCCCTCTGTCGGCGTGCAGCGCCCGGAGGAACGAGCGACTTGCCGTCTGCGGTAGGTTGCCCTGCGTTCACTCGTGAGCTGCGGCAAGTCCGATGGCCTAGCAACAAGAACTTCAAGCGGGCGTGCGAGAGAAGTACGATGTCTGGTCGCTTCCGTCGGAGTTCCTCAGCATTTACACCATCGCGGTGCAAGCTGCGGGGGGACGAGACGACAAGATTCTAGCCAACTACTTCCCACTGGTACTCAAGTCCAATGTCAGATCTTGGCTCATGCACTTGCCGGATAGCTCCATATCCTCTTTGGCAGATCTATGCCATCAGTTTGTTGGCGCCTTCACAGGCGGCCACAAGCCTCATGGCCAAGAAAGTGACCTTCATCTGCTCGCCCAGAAGGAAGGAGAGTCCCTGCGCAAGTTCATTCGTAGATTCAGCCGTGTGCACTACAACATCCCGGATGTCCACCCTGCCGCGGTGATCAGCGCGTTTCATCGAGCGTCGCGGAACCGCAGGATGAGGGAGGAGATGGCGATGTGCAAAGTCAAGGACGTCGGTGAGCTGTATGCCTTGGCCGACAAGTCAAGACGCGTCTTTGAGGAAGGAGGAGACTCCTGGAGAGAATGCGTAGCAGGATCGGCGGTGAGGAGACCGCTCCCGACATGTAAGAGCCAAGCGTGGCGGCAACAGAAAAAGAAAGGCGTAGAAGTGCTAGCTGTTGAGCAGTCCGGCAACGGAGGTGGCGACAAGAACGCCAAGGCTGGTGGCCCGGCAAGGAGGTTGCCGGGCGTAACCACCGATCTGTGGCGGCCGCCGACAAGCGGGACGGCTCCGCAAGCGATCGCAAGATCCACCGCACTAAGGGCCATGACCTCTAGAGCTGCAAGAAGGTCGAGCAGCTTGTTGAACAATGTAAGGCTGAGTACGAAGCGGCGCGACAAGGAGAAGGCCTGTGAAGGTGCCGGAGGAGCCAGCAAGAACCGTCCCGGCCGGGGAGGACGCCGCGGCAAGGCCAAGCAGCGGCAAGGAGACATGCCTCCCCGCGGCCGCGACAAGGATGAAGACGAAGACGACGATGAAGATATGGAAGACGACGAGACCGATGAGCAGGAGTTTCAGAAAGCTACAGAGGTCCTCTGCGTTGACGGAGGTGCTTCGCATACTTCCCACCGCCAACTCAAGCGGTGGATGCGGGAAGTTAATGCAGCCGAACCATCCGTAGAGTCACGCAAGCCTCCGAAGTGGTCCAAAGACGCCTATCATCTTTGATATTGAGGACCACCACGATCGCATAATCGCGGTCGGGTGCTTGCCGATGTTGGTCTCACCAACTATCCGCAACCTCAAGGTCACCAAGATGCTAGTTGACGGCGGGCCGGCTTAAACCTGATCTCCTTCATGCGGTGCTCCGTAAGCTTCAGATCCCCGACAATGAGCTCGAAGAGATGGCACATTCCAAGGAATCAATCCGGGAAGGAGCAAGCCGAAGGGGAAGATCACGTTCTTTGGTAACATTTGGCAGCGAGCTGAACTTTAGGACTGAGAGGGTCACATTCGACGTTGTTGATTTCCCATTGCCTTACAATGGGATACTTGGCCGTCCAGCACTCGCTAAGTTAATGGCAGCCTCTCATTATGCATACAATTTACTCAAGATGCCAGGCCTGATAAGCATCATCTCTGTCCATCGCAACAAGAAGGATGCTCTTATCTGTGCTGACAAGATCTACCGGGAAGCAGCAGCTGCAACAGAAAGCAAAACACTTGCCGCTGAAGCTCCCGGGGGGAAGAAGACCAAGTCCGGCAGCAAGCGCACCTCTTCGGAGTGCTGCGCTACCGTCGAGGACGCACCATCGAGCTCCACCGGCAAGTGCAAGAAGACGATGGCAGCTCTGCCAAAGACCAAGAAGGTGTCCGCCAAGGAGGACGGCACTGGTGGTACCTTCACCATCAGTGCCACTCTCGACCCTAAATAGGAAGGCGCACTCGTTGCTTTCCTCATGGGCTTAACGTCGACGTGTTTGCATGGCAACCGTCGACATCCCGGTGTTCCTGTGAAAGTAATTGAGCATCACTTAGCTGTCATCCTCCGCGCGACCCGTCAAGCGTAAAGTCGAGATGCAGCGGTGGAGCGCCAAGAATTCATCGCAGAAGAGATCAAGAAATTGGAAGCAACAGGCCTTGTCGAGGAGTGCTCCATCCCTCGTGGTTGGCCAATCCAGAAGTTGTGCGCAAGGCAAATGGGAAATGGAGACTTTGTATTGACTTCATGGATGTTAATAAAGCTTGTCCCAAAGACCCGTTTCCCTTGCCGCGCATCGACCAGATTGTTGACTCCACGGCTGGATGTGATTTGCTTTCATTTCTTGATGCATACTCAGGATATCATCAGATCTTCATGGCAGAAGAGGATGAGGAGAAAACCGCATTCATTACTCCATGTGGCACATACGGTTTCATACGGATGCCTTTCGGTTTGAAGAATGTTGGGTTCAACGCTTGCAAGAGTAGTCCATGCCGCTTTTGAGCCGAAAATGCATATAAATTTAGAAGCCTACTTGGATGACATAGTGGTAAAAAGCAAGTAAAAAGCAACTCTGGTTCAAGATTTGGACGAGACCTTTGCAAATCTGCGCAAGATCAACCTCAAGCTCAACCACGAGAAGTGCGTGTTCGAGTCCCTTCCGCAAGCTTCTCGGGTTCTTCGTGTCTCGTGGGAATTGAAGCCAATCTCGACAAGATCAAGGCCATTGAGCAGATTGAAGCACCAAAGCGCGTCAAGGATGTACGAAGACTTGCCGGTTGCGTGGCTGCTCTCAACAAGTTTATCTCTAGGTCTGCTGAACGCGCCCTGCCATTTTTTAAGATTTTGAAAAAGGCAGGTCCAATGAAATGGACTCGGGCGGAGGCTGCTGCAGGACTTAAAGAGGTACCTGTCCTCCACTCCAATACTTGTCGCACCTAAGCCACAAGAGAAGTTGCTGCTATATATAGCGGCAACCAATCAAGTGGTTAGTGCTGCGTTAGTAGCGGAGAGGGAAGTGGACGATGAGCCGACAACCATGGCAGATACATCCAGCGACAAGCAAGACACTTCACCGACAAGCTCTGGTCCCGACAAGGACGGATCTGCGCAGGCATGCGAGAAGATGCAGAAAAGGATGGTGCAGCGCCCAGTTTACTTTATCAGTTCCTTTCTGCAGGGAGCTAGGTCAAGGTACTCTGGTGTGCAGAAATTGCTTTTCGGCCTCCTTATGGCCTCAAGAAAGCTGCGCCATTACTTCCAAGCACATGAGATAACAGTCGTCACTCGCTTTCCGCTGAAGAGGATACTGCAAAATCCAGAAGCGACAGGCAGGATTGTCGAGTGGGCACTGGAACTGTCAAGCTTTAGCCTCAAGTTTGAAAGCACATCAACTATCCAAAGCAGAGCCTTGGCAGAGTTCATAGCGGAATGGACCCCAACGCAAGATGAAGAAATTCAAGAGACGAGCATCCCCGTCAAGGAAGCAAGCAAAGAGTGGCTGATGTACTTTGATGGTGCCTTCTCATTTGCAAAGGCGCCGGTCTTTGGCGTGCTGCTTATAGCACCCACCGGAGAGCACCTCAAGTACATAGTCCAAATGCATTTTCCCAAGGAGCAAGCAACAAACAATACAGCAGAGTATGAAGGTTTGCTTGCCGGTCTCAGGATTGCAGTAGACCTTGGGATTAAGAAGCTTATTTTTAGGGGTGATTCACAGCTTGTCGTCCGCCAAGTGAACAAAGATTATCAGAGTCCATTGATGGAAGCCTACGTTGATGAAGTGAGAAAGCTAGAAGAACACTTTGACGGCCTACAAATGGAACATGTTCCAAGAGCTCAGAATGATATTGCTGATGGCCTGTCAAAGTGCGCTGCACTTAAGTTGCATGTGGAACCAGGGATTTTTGTGCTCAAGCTAACTCAACCGACCGTAACACCATCAACTGGACAGAACAAGAAGAGGAAGTTGATTTCTGGTGACTATTTTTCGGCAGAGCTTCAAGCCGCCACCAAAAGGTCCCCTGGATTGACACCAACAAAGATCAGGGGCGATCTGCTCCGACAAGCCCTGTGGTTTGTTTCGTTGAAGCGAGCACGCTCCCAACAAGTTTTGCTCCGGCAAGCTTGCCGGAAACGCGTCAAGCTCCGGTTGAGCCGCAGGTTCTTGCCGTGGAAGTCGATGTTCCCGCAGCAGATGTGCCTTTATTCCTTGTTGTCGAGCCGCAAGCTCCGGCATGGGCGCAGCAGATTGTCCATTTCCTTGAGACGGAGAACTTCCCAAGAGCAAGAAGAAGCGGAAAGAGTAGCCCGGCAGTCAAGTATGTACCAGTTTGTCGACAAAGACATTGTACGTAAGAAGACTCAACGGTGTGAAATTGAAGTGTATTCACGGGAAGATGGACGAAGTCATTGGCGAGAGATATACGGAGGCATATGTGGTCACCACATTGGCGCAAGAGCACTTTCCAAGAAAGCTTTCCGGCAAGGTTTCTTCCGGCCGACAGCCCTCCGTGATGCAATCGCACAAGTAACCAAGTGTGAAGCGTGCAGTTCCAATCCAAGCGGATACACCAGCCAGCTCAAGCTCTCCAGACGATCCCTTTATCCTGGCCATTTTCGGTCTGAGGGCTCGACATCCTCGGCCCCTTCCCCCGAGCTGTCGGAGGCTTTGAGTACTTGTACGTCACAATCGACAAGTTCACAAAGTGGCCGGAAGTGGAAGCAGTGAGGAAGGTGACGGCACAAGTAGTCAAGTTCTTGGTCGATTGTTTGCCGTTTGGAATCCCTAACAGGATCATCACCGACAACGGCACACAATTCTGAAGTCGCACCTTCATGCAAAGACGCCCAAGATCTTGGCGCCAAGGTCTGCTTTGCTTCTGTTGCTCATCCGAGAAGCAACGGTCAAGCAGAGAGGGCAAATGCTGAAGTGCTGCGCGGGCTCAAGACCAGAACTTTCGACAAGCTGCACAAGTGCGGAAGAAACTGGATTGAGGAGCTGCCGGTGGTTCTTTGGTCGATCAGGACGACGCCAAATCGAGCCACTGGCCAGACACCTTTCGCTCTAGTCTATGGAGCGCAGGCAGTTCTCCCCACGGAACTCAGATATCGGGTCACCTCGAGTACTCGCTTATGATGAGCTTGAGCAAGAGCAGCTGCGACAAGATGACGCTGCTCCTTGAGGAGGACCGTCTTCGTGTCACCAGACGAGCTGCTCGTTACCGACAAGCTTTGCATCGCTACCATAGCCGCAGTTAGTGCCGAAGCCTCGAGGAAGGCGACCTTGTTCTTCGCTGCTCAGTCCACTCAAGAATTCAAACACGTTGACACCACAGTGGGATGGCCCTTATGGGGTGAAACGAGGCACTTGGCCTGGCGCCGTTCGCTTTGAGACCGAAGATGGCATTCGGTGAGCAACTCACGGAACATTGAGCATCTTCGTAAGTTTTACCCATAGGGCGCGGTTGCGTAACCTGTTCGGCAACCACCTTTTGTACAAGTCTTGCCGATGTTGCATGTAATACTTTGTACAAAGCCGGTGCAGACCCGATGCATAAGTAAAGCTCATGTGTTGCGCACAACTTGTCAAATACATGCTTTCATAATCCTTTTGCATGTGTTAACTAACATTTTGTGCAGCATCCACACCCGTAAGCAATATCGAGTCATTGGGCTCCATAACTTTATTTTCTCTTCTTTCTCTTTTCTCAAAGAAAGGAAGGTTCCCTCATGGACAAGTTAACCAGGGGGAAGGAGAAGATAATACTATGGACCGAGTGTCGCTCGAGGAAGTTTCGCCTTATCGGGAAGCAAACGACAGAAAAGCTAAGTTGCCAAAGTTTGAGCAATCAGTTTTTAAATTTTTAAGTTATCTTCCTCGAACGATAGTACTTTGTATGGAAAACACATGCGCGGAGGAACCAACTTCATGACTAGTCGCGCCCTTACCTTGTTTCGAGTCCGCTCAACAACTTAAGTGAGCTGCAGCTAGTCGCGACAAGGTTGCTTGTCGGAGGCGGCACCGCCAGCAGGCTGCTGACGTTCCGCACTCAGCGCTCACGGCAAAGGTGCCTGCACCGACAAGTTCCCTAAAAGCGTAGGGCAAAAACATACAAAGGAAGGAATCAAGTAAAGGAAATAACATTGCAATCATCGCCTAAGATAGAGTTATATTACAAAATATCTTGTTGCGGATCTAATAAATTGTTCTAAACATGATCAGCAGCGACAAGGGAAACATAAAATTGGCGGCCTAGTCTACGCGGTCGCCATCAACCCGCTTGATCTTGCCCACCTTGTCCACAATGGGTGCTACAAGGGCTTTGAGCGAATCCACGTCGGCATCTGGCGGCAAGGATCTGAGGACGCCGTTGAGGTTGAGGCCTGGATTGCGGAAGGCCACCTTCATCAACACCTTCTGGAGGGCTCCTGCATAGATCTGGCGTGATTCCTCGGCCAGCTGCTTTGGGATCTCTTCCCGGAGTCGCTGGAGACCCGTCACCACGCCCTTGAAGAATAAGCTAAGCTTGGCGCTGGGTTGGAGGTGCTCGTCGGAGGAGTACCCAAGATCCACCATTCCCAGCTCCATCACTGCTGTGGATGGCGGCGGCAAGATCCACGAGACCTTCGGTCCAGTGCTCCACACTCTCCCTCAAGGCGCCTGGTGGCAACAACATTCGCCAGAGCTCCTCGTTGGCCTTGACCTTCTCCAACAGGCCCACCTCCCGCTCCTTGGCGCCGTCCTGGCCCCTGCATCGTGGTGGTCAGCTTCAGCTCAAGATCTGCCTTGGAATCCTTGGCGGCGTCGAGCTCCTTGCTCCTATCGGCGAGACGGCCCTGCAGCTCGCCAAGAGTGTAGGCGTCCTTCCCGCGCTCGTGCTTGAGCGCGGCAAGCTCCTCACCGCTCTTCTGGAGACTAGCCTCCAGCTGCGTCACCTTAGTCTCCAACTCCTTCTTGGCGGCCTCGGCAGCGGCGGCAGCATCCTTCGCTTCCTTAAGAGCCCCGCCAAGTGACTCCTCACACGCGAAAGCTCTTCCTCATAGCTGTCAAGATTGATCTTCCGCTGCGCCAACTCGCTTTCTTGCGCAGAGAGCTTCTCGGCAGCAAGCCTTTGCTGCTCCTCGACCTCAGCCTTCTCAAGGATGAAGGTCATGCGCTCTTCAAAGAAGTCGCCTCCCGCTCTTCCGCTATGTTCCGGAGAGTTTCTTGGTTGGCGCCCGGAGCTCTTCTCGCTTCTCCATGTTCCGCTCCCGCCCTCGCGACAAGTGCTTCCAGGACTCCAACTTGGCTTGTCGGGCGGTAGAGCGACATCAGCTTCTTCAAGCTGCTCCTCCTCGGACTTCGCCACGCTGCTGCTTGGCGCGTCCACCAGCGTCGGCCAATGAGGCGAGCAGCTCTCCGTCAAGGTCTCTCCTTCGACCGGCGCCTGAGCTTGACGCCTGTGGAGCTTGATGAAGATGCCGTTGCCGGCCTTCAAGTAGCGCTGGCTGGGGCTCTTGAGCCCGATCTGCAGCGCGGAGGGACCGGCGGTCGGTGTAGCGCCTGGCGCTCCTGCGGCCCTGTGGCCGTCAGTCACGATCGCCGGGCCCCTCGCCCGGCTTCGCGGCAGCGGCGGCCTCTTCGCGGCAGGCTGTCACGCCGCTTCTTCTCCCACGGCGGCTTCGCCCGGTGTTGCCTTGCAGCATCCTCCTCGCCCGGCGACCTCGGTCTCCATCGGCTCTGTAGCGGATGAACGAACAAAGTCAAGCAAATATCCAAAGATAGAATCAGAAGAAAAAAAACACAAGGGAAATACTCAGGCAAGAAGGTTACCTGCGCCGGGGGCTGCGGTCATGGTCTCCGCAGCCAAGGGATCGCTGGTGCCGTCCCTTGCCGGAGGGCTGCCCCTTGCCGGAGAGGGCTCCCTTGCCGGAGAAGGTTCCCTTACCGGAGAAGGCTCCCTTGCCGGGGAGCGCTCCCTTGCCAGGGAATCCACCCTTGGCGGCGTAGTCGAAGCAGAAGGAGGCTGCTCTGCTTCTGCACAAGTCAACGAGTCAGATATCAACAAAGAAGAAGCACTCATGCACGCCCAACAGAAAGGAATAAACTGTATACTTACGCTGGGGGCTGTGCTGGGGGCTGCTTTGAGGAAGAGTTGCCGGGTCCGGCAAGGGGGTCTCGGACGCGCCTCCTATCGCCATGGGGGGATCGTCTTCGATGACAACCACCGGCGTCTTGGCTCTCTTCGACGCCCTCCGAGCCAACGTCCTGAAAAGGGAAAGAGTTCATAATGAAGCAAATCAGATACAAGACAAAGCAACAAAATTGAAGAAATACAAGCACAATATTGAAGCTTACTCTTCTTCTTCCTCGTCGGAGCTGAGCGCGGAAAGATCAAACTCCGGCTCGCCTCCGGTGCGACGAGGCGGAGGGGTGGGCTCTCTTGGCCGCTTGGCGGAGGTGGCCTAGGAGGATCCCGCCCCAGTTGTCGCAGCAGTGTGGGGTGCTCCCGCGTCAACATTGCTTGCCTTGATGAAGCGGCGTCATGTGGCCTTCTGACTGTTAGCCCGTCTGCCGCTCCGTCTAAATCTCCGGCCTTGCGGAGGCGCCTCTTTATGGCGGGCCGAGGCTCCGCTTATGCAAGCTGCTGGATGGTGGGGAAGAAGCGCCCTCGGCTGGTCCGGCCGACTCGGCCTCGGATTCGGCAAGATCTTCCTCACCAGCGAACTCCCTTCTCGGCAAGGCTTGCCGCCTCTGCTGCATCCGCCTCCTCCACGGTGTACCGAAGACGCCCGGTAGCAGCCGCCTCCTCCAACACAGTGGCAATGCGCTGCATCTAAATCGTCGGTGGTGTCGCGGGTGAGCTTCTTCGCTCGTCGGGCGGATCGGCATTTCTTCCAAGCTGTCAAGAACTGCCGCGACGATGTCGTCGGAAGGCTCTTGCCAGTTGGAACGATCCCATGAGAATCGCTAACGGCATCATGGCACGGATGCAATGAGCGCAGAGTTGTTGCACAATGGGATGACCCCTCGGCAACCTAAACCACTCGGGGTGATCGGGTCATGCTTGAACAGCTCTAGCAGATCGCATCCAACTCCAAGATGTTGAAATTCCGCTAAGACCCGGGCACAGCCTCATGATGTCCGGCTATGCGTTTTGGAACTCCCAAGCAGGTCTCCTCCTCTCCTGCAAGGGAGCGATGCGGCGGCGAAGGAAATCTGCGCCAACTGCGCCTACGGTGAGTCCGGCAAGCCTGAGGCGCAAAATCCGGGTGACAGCTATCTTCAACCTAGCATCCTCCAGCGCCAAGTTGCTCCAATCGTTGCCGTGCACTATGGGAGTTTGGCGCAGGGCAGTGAAGGGCTGCGGGTTCTCCTCAACGATCCAACACCAATTGGCTCTCCACTCCTCCCACTTGCTGCGGAACTCTCCTTCCAGATAAGCTTCTTTCTTGCCGATTCTGGAGACCCAAGAAATCCCTCCGGCAAGCGGCTCCCCTCTCTCAATGCGGGGCATGAAGAAGTGGCGGAAGAGGGCTACATTTGGGTGGATCCCGACAAAGTTTTCGCAAAGGTGTGCGAAAACTGCCATGGTCAGGATAGCATTGGGGGTGAAATCAAGGAGGCAGAGACCGTATGTGTTCATGATATCGTAGAAGAATTCAGAAAAGGGCGGGCAGAGCCTGCAATAGAAGAAAAGCGCAAAGAAAGGATACCCAGTTGGGGCTAGTTCCGAAGCGGTGGCGGGGAGTACCTTCGTGCGCGGATGCGACGCTGCCTCCGTCGACCAAAAGAGGTAGTATCCCTCCCTCAACTCCTTTGCGTCGAGCTGGGGGGAGAAGATGGCCCGCTCCTTTCGCAGCGCCGCGAGCCGCTGCGCCTCGGCCGACTTCACGCCCTTCCACACGATCACCAGCATAGTCAGAGTCAGAATATCCAATGAGATCAAAAGTAGAGCCCTTGGGGTACCATAATCCTAGTGTTGGTGTGTGAGCTAGATATCAAAGAATATGCTTCATGACCTTATGGTGTGATTCCTTCTTGTAGCTTGGAAATCGGGCACACATGCAAACACTAAGCATTATATCCTGCCTAGATGCACATAAGTACAATAAAGAACCAATCATGGAGCGGTATACCTTGTGATCAAGTCAATACCATTTTCATCAAGGCATAGATGGCCATTTGTGGGCATAGGAATTTTGACGCCTTTGCAATCTTGCATGCCAATTTCTTCGTGACATCTTTGAGGTATTTCTCCGAGATATGAATATGCCATTGTGTTGTTGACGAATTTGAAGACCTAAGAAGAATTTCAGCTCTCCCATCATAGACATTTGATATTCTTCACTCATCATATAGGCAAATTCATCACTATAACGTTGGTCAAGATGTGACCAAAGATAATATCATCAACATATATTTGGCACACAAACAGTTCACCGTCATAAGATTTAGTAAAGAGAGTAGGGTCGAGTGAACCGGGTGTGAAGCCATTCTTCACGAAGAATTCCTTCAAATTATCATACCACGCCCGTGGGGCTTGTTTGAGACCATAGAGGGCCTTATTAAGTCTGAAGACTTTGTCGATTCTTTGGATCTTCAAAACACAGGGTTGAGCAACATATACTTCTTCCTCAAGCTTACCATTGAGGAATGCACTTTTCACATCCATTTGATATAAAATGATATTGTGATGGTTAGCATAGGCGAGTAATATGCGAATAGACTCAAGTCTAGCAACAGTGCAAAAGTTTCATCAAAATCAATTCCTTCAACTCTGTGTAGCCTTGAGCTACTAGTCGTGCCTTATTCCTCACCACAAGGCCATTTTCATCTTGCTTGTTGCGGTAGATCCACTTTGTGCCAATGATATTATCCTTGCGAGGATCTGGACGTTTGACCAGTTCCTGCACATTGTTGAGCTCGAATCGATGTAATTCTTCTTGCATAGCCTGAATCCACTCGGCTCGTAAACGCTTCATCTACCTTAGTGGGCTCTGTGATAGAGACAAAAGCATAGTGCCCACAAAAGTTAGATAAATGTGAAGCTTTTGAGCGAGTGAGAGGACCTGGCGCTTTAATGTCATCGATGATCTTGTCAACTTGCACTTCTTTTGCAACACGAGGATGAGCTGGTTGTCGCCGAGGAATTTGATCATTTTCCTCTGCACCATTGTCTTGACATTATCTTCGTGCATCACCGATGTTCTTTGCATACAGGAATGAATTCTTCAGCAGTTTCTTCAAAGAGGAATGACATCCTCGGTTGCCTTGAACTTGATAGATTCCTCGGTCTTTGGTTCATCTAACACGAAGGTAGGTGCTCTCTTTGCGAGCCATTAGTTTCATCGAACCGCACATCTACAAAGTGTCAACAATCTTGTGAAGAGCGACGTTGAAGACTCAGAGGTGTGCGAGTCCTTTCCGTAACCAAGCATAAAACCTTCATGTGCTTTCGGTGCAAATTTAGAATTGTGATGAGGATCTCTAATCCAGCATTTAGCAATCAAGACTTTGAAATAACTTACATAGGGTTTCTTGTCGTTGAGGAGTTCATAGGCAGTCTTTTGAAGAATTTGTGAAGATATACTCTGTTGATAATGTGGCACGCCAGTATGAATTGCATCAATCCAAAACCGACTAGGCGTTTTGTATTCATCAAGCATAGTGAGCCATCTCAACAAGAGTTCGTTCTTGCGCCCACGACGCCATTTTGCTGAGGAGTATAAGGAGCAGATAACTCATGAGTAATACCAAGTTCATCAAGATAGTCATCAAGACCGGAATTCTTGAACTCAGTTCCATTGTCACTCCTGATGTGTTTGATTTTCACACCAAAGTTAGTTGAAGCCCTCGAGGAAAATCGTTTGAAGACTTCGCACTTGATTTTTGTAAGTAACAATGTGTACCCATGTGTAACGAGAGTAATCATCAACAATAACAAAGCCATATAGAGATGCATCATTAACGACAATTTGAGTAATGATTGGGACCAAAGAGGTCCATGTGAAGCAATTCAAGGGACGAGTAGTGGTCATGATAGTCTTATTTGTATGCTTGGCCTTGGTCATTTTTCCAGCTTCACAAGCTCCACACAAGTGATCCTTGAGGAATTTGACATTCTCAATGCCAATGACATGCTTCTTCTTTGCAAGCGTATGCAAATTCCTCATGCCTGCGTGACCAAGTCGTCGATGCCATAGCCAGCCTTCTGAAGGTTTTGCAAGTAGACACACGGCTGGTTGTGGTCCTGTAGAGAAATCAACAATATACAAGTCTCCTCTCCTAAAGCCTTCGAAGATTTGGAATTGTCAGCTTCCATAATCACAACACAACGATATTTGCCAAAGATGACAACCATATCAAGATCACAAAGCATTGAGACTGACATGAGGTTGTATCCTAAGGACTCAACAAGCATGACTTTGTCCATGTGTATGTCCTTAGAGATTGCAACCTTACCAAGACCCAATACTGACTTTTGCCTTCACAAAGAAGATGATATGCTTCAGATGTGACGGTGATAAGGGAGCATCCATCAATAGATTCTTGTCACCGATCATGTGATTTGTACAACCACTATCGAGAACCCACCGAGTGGCTTTGGGTTGATCATCCTGTAGATGAATTAGTACAACTTACGATCTCATATACTTCATCGGTGAAGAATATGATATCAAGTTCATCGATGAATTTCATCACCAAGATAACAGATAAGCAAGATGAGGACGTGTGAAATGAAAGTTCATTTCATCATGATTAGCTGCGTCCTTTCAGTAATTTCGTCAGTCCCCAAGAAATTCTTCAGACGTTAAGGCACGTCTGGAGACCTGACCCTGCAGAAAAGATTAGTTCTTTTTCTTCACCACCCACATCTGAAGGGGTGGTAAAGAGTTCATCACTCTGCGAGCACCATACGAGAATGGTGGCATAGAAGCCAATCCATTTCGTTTCACATAAGAGGGGTTAGGGTAAGCATATGAATAAGCAGAGAAATTCTTCGAGGACTTATGAACATATTGGTTTGAAGAATAATGAACATATTCATAGCCCTTAGCTCTACCCTGCGAAACAGAGTTGTTAGCACGATGATAATCATATGAGGATTTTGATCCACGTGAGGAATTTGGTCCGTATGAGGACTTGGATCCATATGAAGAATTTGGTCCATATGAAGAATTTGATCTGGGGTTCCTATTCTTCACAGGTGGTGTCATGAGGACATTCACCTGAAGACTTTCAAGGCACTTATTGGGAACCCAGATTTTCTTCATAGGGAACCGTTCCTGCGATTAGTGCCAACATATCTAGCAAATACTTCACCATTCTGATTTTTGAACAGTTTATAGTTGGAGTCAAATGACTCATCGGAAGAATGAGGAGATTCACATGTAAAGCCAGACAAGTTAGATGGATCAAGCTGGAGGTCCCTTTGCAGCAACCCATGAGGTTTTGGGATACCGCTCTGCTTCCAATATGTTCCATCAGCATTGAGTTTCCTCTCAAAGGCAATACCCTCTTTCCTAGGGTTCCTGTTGAGGATCTGTTTTTTAAGCACATCACAAAGAGTCTGATGCCCTTTGAGGCTTTTGTACATGCCCGTCATGTACAATTCCTTCAAATTTCGCATCGTCAAGGATACTAGCAATGTCCTCGGATGAGGATTTAGTGATAGCAGAGGCAGGTGAAGAATTTGTAACAATTGAAGCATTTGAACATTCGGTGAAGAATTAGCGATTCACGTTCAATGCACTTTAAGCATGGAGGAACAAATTCTTACTGAGAAGTGCTGATTTGTTGAGCAAGTAATGAATCGCACTCCTTCTGAAGATCTTCATAACTCACTCTTAACTTCTCAAGATCTTGCTTTCTTTGAAGAAATTCATAAGAAAGTTTCTCATGATCAGATAAGAGAGTGTTATGATGACCTTGAAGGCTGTCAAGCCTAGACTGAAGTCTCTGAAGATTTTCAGTCAGGGCTTTAGTGCGATCCATTTCTTCACCTAACATATCATCACTCTTGTCTAGCATATTTTGAACCTTTTCCAAAGCCCTTTGTTGTTTTACAGCAATTTCAGCAAGTTTTGAGTAACTGGGCTTTAGATCTACATCAGATTCATTTTCACTAGATTCAGAGGAGGTATAGTTGAGTACCTTGGCACCCTTTTCCATGAAGCAATAGGTGGGAGTGTAGTATCACTATCTTCATCAGCATTGTTGATGAGGTCATTTTCTTCAGAGTTGAAGATGGACTTGTCGACGAAAGCAAAGAGCGAGAGCTAGACTTGCCACACCAGACTTAGATTCTTCTGATGCCTCCTCTTCCTCATGTTCCTCAGATTCAGCTTCAGAGTCCATTTCCTTGCCAATGAATGCCCGAGCCTTTCTGGAACTGTCCTTCTTGTGAGAAGAAGGTTTTGAGAATTTTGATGATGAAGATTTCGATGATTTCTTCTTCTTTAATTCCTTTTCCCACTGAGGACAATCTTGGATGTAGTGACCAGGTTTCTTGCATTTGTGACAAAGTCTTCTCTTATAGTCATTGGATGAGGAATCACTGCTTCTTGAGGATTTTCCAAAGCGACCACGTCTTGTGAACTTCAATTTCTTCACGGCAGTGCTAGCTCTGGCCTAGTTCTTCAGATCTCCAAGGCTACTACCGTAGTCTTCACACTCAGATTTAGACACAGCCTTGGCCTTGAGGCACGTGTTTTCCATAGCTAGAACCATAGAGATCTCTCTTTTGACAAGCTGGAACTCATGAGTATTTAGCCTCTCGAGGATATCACCGGATCAAGTGACTTGTAGTCAGCATGCTCTTGTATCATCAGTGCCAGAGTATCAAATGAGGAATCAAGCGATCTTAACAATTTCTTCACCGCCTCATGGTCGGTGATGTCAGTGGCGCCAAGAGCTTGAAGCTCATTTGAGATGTCAGTGAGGCGATCGAAAGTTTGTTGAACATTTTTGTTGTCGAGTCTTTTGAAGCGGTTGAAGAGATTCCGAAGAACATCAACCCGAGAGTCACGCTGAGTTGAGACTCCTTTATTCACTTTGGACAGCCTGTCCCAGATGAGCTTGGCAGTTTCCAAAGCACTCACTCTTCCATATTGACCTTTGCTCAGATGGCCGCATATGATATTCTTCGCTTGAGAATCGAGTTGCTTGAATCTCTTCACGCCGCTGACATTCAGAGAAGGTGTGACCGAGGAACACCATTTTCGACAACATACCGTAGATCGTTGTCAATTGCTTCAAGATGCATTCAGCATCTTATTCTTCCAAAGAGGGATAGTCCGTCCCATCAAAGGTAGGACACCCAATGGAGACCTTGATCATACCTGCGGCCGACATAAC
Organism: Aegilops bicornis; assembly: GCA_021605145.1. NCBI lineage: Eukaryota > Viridiplantae > Streptophyta > Magnoliopsida > Poales > Poaceae > Aegilops > Aegilops bicornis. The sequence continues at coordinate 557,680,760 of CM038671.1, forward strand.
TAAAACTCCGGTGGTTAAACCAAAATCACACGTAACAAGGGAGTACCTTGCTCGATACCAACTGAAAGTGCGTTATATCGACTAGAGGGTGGTGAATAGGCGATTTTTATGAATTCTTCACTGAGGAATTTGCCGGTGAGGAAATTCCTTAGCGAAGAACTACTTGCAGCGGAATAAGTACTCAGAAGTAAGCATAACAGAATACTCGCATGGTCATCATGATGAAATGAAGACAAACACAGAGTACAAAAAGCGTAATCACAGGATAACACAAGATGAAGACAAACTGACTGAAGAAATTGAACTGAGGAAATTGAGAAAGTCTTCAGTCAAAGTCTTCAAACACAGATATGAACAAACACTCAACACAGTAATGATGAAATGAAAGGGTTGAGGAAATAGAACCAGTAAGGTTGGTGAAGACGATGATTTGGTAGACCAGTTCCAACTGATGTCTCGGTTATGCGTCTGGTTGGAGCGGCTGAGTATTTAAACTCGAGGACACAGTCCCGGACACCCGATCGCCGAAAGCACGCAGCTCAGGACACCAAGTCCTCACCGTATTCTCCTTGAGCTAAGGTCACACAGACCTCGTCCAATCACTCGTGGTAAGTCTTCAGCGACTTCCAAACCTTCACAGACTTGGTCACTCGGCGATCCACAATTCCTCTTGGATGCTCTAGACCATGACGCCTAACCGTCTGGAAGAAGCACGGTCTTCAAAGGTAACAAGCGTCGGATCCACGCAGGATCAATTTCTTCAGTGATGCTCAATCACTTTGGGTTTGTAGGGGTTTGGTTTTTGGGTTTTCCTCACTTGATGATTTTCACTCAAAGTCCTCGGAGGATGGGTTGCTCTCAAATGACAAGTGTCAAGTTCTCTCGGAGCAGCCAACCAGCTAGTGGTTGTAGGGGCGGCTATTTATAGCCTAGGGAGCAGCCTGACATGATAAGACATAAATGCCCTTCAATGATATGACCGTTAGGTGGATAAGATATTTTGGGACAGCTGGCGCGCAGCACAGCAACGGTCGGAAATTTGACTCTCAAATTCCTCAGGGCTATCATGTTCCTCACTATGTAGGCAATCCGTACTGGCGAATTCCTAACTCCTCAGTCAGAACAAATTCCTCAGCGACCAGAAGAACTTCGTCTACATCAAGAAATTGACTGAACTGTATGAGATTTCCAAAGGCTTCACTCGAAGGGATTGGTAGGTGTAGGATTTTGAGTTGAGCATCACATGGAAATTTTTCCTTAGTATTTCCTCGATCCCCTTTAACAGTACGGTGTTTCCTATGACTCAAGAAAGAGAAAATGAAACTACGAAAACAAAAGTCTTCACGCTTCATGTTCCTCAAACGAATACCAAGTCTTCAAGGTCACACCAATTTCTTCACTTTCAAAATCTTCAGAAAGTCTTCAGAATATCAAAGTCTTCAGTCGAAGAACTTCATTTTTAGGGGTCGACTTTCTCTGTAAATATCAAACTCCTCATAGACTTATATACCTGTGTACACTTACAAACGCATTAGATCCTTAACCTATAAGTCTTCAATCCACCAAAATCACTAAGGGGCACTAGATGCACTTACACATTCAGACAACCCTTTATGCTTTCCAGAAATTCTACATCATTTCTGATCAACAATATGTCATCCACATATACTTATGAAAAATGTTGTAGTGCTCCCACTCACTTTCTTGCAAATACAAGTTCCTTGCAAACTTTGTATAAACCCAAAAACTTTGATCACCTCATCAAAGCGTACATTCGAACTCCGAGATGATCGCTCCAATCCATAGAAGGACCACTGGAGCTTGCATTCCTTTTAGCATCTTTAAGATCGACAAAACCTTCTGGTTGTATCACATACAGCCTTTCCTCACGGAAACCGTCAAGGAAACTTTGTCTTGACATCCATTTGCCAGATTTTGTATATGAAAATGCAGCAACTGCTAACAAAATTCTATCAGACTTTAGCATCGCTATGATTGAGAGAGTCTCATCACAGTCAACTCCTTGAACTTATCAAAAACTTCTTTGAGACAAGTCGAGCTTCACAAATGGTGATATTACCATCGTCACAGTCTTCTTCTTAAAGATCCATTTATTCTCAATGGCTTGCCGATCTTCGGGCAAGTCCACCAAAGTCCATACTTTGTTCTCATACATGGATCCTATCTCGGATTTCATGGATCCTAGCCATTTGTTGGAATCCGGGCCCACCATCACTTCTCCATAGCTCATAGGTTCATCGTTGTCCAACAACATGACCTTTATGATAGGGTTACTACTCAGAAGGTGTACTCACCCTTGTCAACCTACGAGATTCGATAGTAACTTGATCTAAAGCTTCATGATCATCATCATTAGCTTTCTCTTCAACTGAAGTAGGTGCCACAGAAACATCTTTCTGTGCTATGCTACTCTCTAGTTGAAGTAAAGGTTCAACAACCTCATCAAGTTCTATCTTCCTCCCACTCAATTCTTTTGAAATAAACTCTTTCTCGAGAAAGGACCTGCTGAAGCAAGTTGCTGTTTTTTTCCTATTTCAGTGTTTCGCAGAAAAGGAATATCAAACGGAACGAAACCTTCACGAGGATATTTCTTGGAACAAACACAATCCAGGAGACTTGGAATGGAAGTCAGAGACGCAACGAAGCGGCCACGAGGCAGGAGGGCGCACCCAGGGGGTAGGCGCGCCCCCACCCTCATGGGCCCCTCGTAGCTCCACCGACCTACTTCTTTTGCCTATCTATACTCTTATACCCTGAAAACATCCAGGGAGCCACGAAACCACTTTTCCACCGCCGCAACCTTCTGTACCCGTGAGATCCCATCTTTGGGCCTTTTCCGGCGACCTGCCGGAGGGGGATTCGATCACGGAGGGCTTCTACATCAACACCATAGCCTCTCTGATGATGCGTGAGTAGTTTACCACAGACCTTCGAGTCCATGGTTATTAGCTAGATGGCTTCTTCTCTCTCTTTGGTTCTCAATACAAATTTCTCCTCGATGTTCTTGGAGATCTATTCGATGTAATACTTTTTGGAGTGTGTTTGCCGAGATCCGATGAATTGTGGGTTTATGATCAAGATTATCTATGAACAATATCTGATTCTTCTCTGAATTCTTATATGCATGATTTGATATCTTTGCAAGTCTCTTCGAATTATCGGTTTAGTTTGGCCTACTAGATTGATCTTTATTGCAATGGGAGAAGTGCTAGCTTTGGGTTCAATCTTGCGGTGCTCGATCCTAGTGACAGAAAGGGAACCGACACGTATTGTATTGTTGCCATCGAGGATAAAAAGATGGGGTTTATATCATATTGCTTGAGTTTATCCCTCCACATCATGTCATCTTGCTTAATGCGTTACTCTTTTCTTATGAACTTAATACTCTAGATGCATACTGGATGGCGGTCGATGTGTGGAGTAATAGTTGTAGATGCAGAATCGTTTCGGTCTACTTGACACGGACGTGATGCCTATGTTCATGATCATGCCTAGATATTCTCATAACTATGCTCTTTTCTGTCAATTGCTCGGCAGTAATTTGTTCACCCACTGTAATATATGCTATCATGAGAGAAGCCACTAGTGAAACTATGGCCCCGGTGTACTTTACTTTACATAAGTTTCCGATCTATAATTCTAGTTTACTATTTATTTTGCAATCTTTATTTTGCAATCTATACAACAAAATACCAAAAATATTTATCTTACTATCTTTATCAGATCTCACTTTTGCAAGTGGTCGTGAAGGGATTGACAACCCATTTATCGCATTGGTTGCAAGGTTCTCGATTGTTTGTGCAGGTACTAGGCGATTTGCGTAAAGTCTCCTACTGGATTGGTACCTTCCCAAAAACTAAGGGAAATACTTACGCTACTTCGTTGCATCACCCTTTCCTCTTCAAGGGAAAACCAACACATGCTCAAGAGGTAGCAAGAAGGAATTCTGGCGCCGTTGCCGGGGAGATTTGCGCCAAGTCAAGTCAAGATTTGATCTCCCGTCAACTAGCCATTTCTGGCGCTGTTGCCGGGGAGATCTATGCTCAAGTCAAGACATACCAAGTACCCATCATAAAATCTTCTCCCTTGCATTACATTATTTGCCATTTGCCTGTCGTTTTCCTCTCCCCCACTTCTAAAACGATTTTCGAAAACCTTTGCCTTTTCTTCGACCTTCTTCCGTTCGATCTTGTGTTACCATATGCCTTCTTTTTGGTTGCATCTTCGCTTGCTAAAAGTTTATGGATCCTCATCCCCTTGCTAATCTTTTTAAGAGATCCAATTATGATGAACCAATTTCTAGTGATTTGAGTGCACTAGATTATCTTTATGAGGTTTTGCTTGAAATTCGTGAATCTGAAAATTGTGATGAAGAAATTTATGAAGAGATTCACGATAGCTCCTTGAATAAAAAGCATGATTGCAATGATTTTACTATAAATTATCTTGATGTAAATTTAGCTAATAATATGCAAAACCCTAAGCTTGGGGATGCTAGTTTTGCTATGTCTACTACTTGTTGCAATGATCATGATTGGGGTGATTCTTCTTATGATCTTGAAAATTTATTTAAGCCCCATGATGAATATGATATTGATAATACTGTTTGCAATAATATTGCAAGTGGGTTTGGAAGAGTGTCAACTTTATATCCCACATATCTGGAGAATGTTCAATCTTATGGTATTTTTGATAAAAGTGGGTTTGGAGAGGTCATGACTTTAGTTAATGATAATCCCTCTATTTTGGAAGAGCGTCAACTTCGCATGCATGTGGATCGTGTTGAGAATATGTTATGTGATAGCTATTTTGGTGAATTTGCCTATGATCCTACATGTAATTATTATGAGAGAGGAAAATATGGTTGTAGAAATTTTTATCTTACTAAATTACCTCTCATCATGTTGAGATTGCTATCGTCTCTTTCTTCTTCCTTGCATATGCTAATTTTTGCTTGCTATGATAATTTGTTTGCTTATAAAATGCCTATGCATAGGAAGTATGTTAGACTTTTATGTGTTCATCACGTGTTTCATGATGCTCTCTTTGTGCTTGTCTTTCATGTGAGCATCATTGAAATTTTCAATGCCTAGCTAGGGGCGTTAAACAATAGCGCTTGTTGGGAGGAAACCCAATTTTATTTTTGTTCCTTGATTTTTGTTCCTGTTTAGTAATAAATAATTCATCTATCCTCTGTTTATATGTGGTTTTATGTTTTAATTAGTGTTTGTGCCAAGTAGAACCTTTGGGAAGACTTGGGTGAAGTCTTTGTGATCTTGCTGTAAAAAACAGAAACTTTAGCGCTCACGAGATTAGCTGTAATTTTTTACTGGAGAGTGATTTTAGGTTGATTATTTTTGCATATGATTAATATATAAATTCCTCACGTCCACCAATTTATTTCAGAATTTTTGGAGTTCCAGAAGTATATGTTTGATACAGATTACTACAGACTGTTCTGTTTTTGACAGATTCTGTTTTTCGTGTGTTGTTTGCTTATTTTGATGGATCTATGGCTAGTATCGGGGGGTATGAACCATAGATAATTTGGAATTGAGTAGGTTTAACACCAATATAAATAAAGAATGAGTTCATTACAGTACATTAAAGTGGTGGTTTGTTCTCTTACACTAACGGAGCTCATGAGATTTTCTGTTGAAGTTTTGTGTTGTGAAGTTTTTATGTTTTTGGGTAAAGATTTGATGGATTTTGGAATAAGGAGTGGCAAGAGCCTAAGCTTGGGGATGCCCAAGGCACCCGAAGGTAAAATTCAAGTAAAACCAAAAGCCTAAGCTTGGGGATGCCTGTAAGGCATCCCTCTTTTCGCCTTCGCTCATCGGTAACTTTACTTGAGGCTATATTTTTATTCACCACATGATATGTGTTTTTCTTGGAGCGTCTTGTATGATTTGAGTCTTTGCTTTTTAGTTTACCACAATCATCCTTGATGTACACACCCTTTGGAGAGACACACATGAATTGGAATTTATTAGAATACTCTATGTGCTTCACTTATATCTTTTGAGCTAGATAATTTTGCTCTAGTGCTTCACTTATACCTTTTTAGAGAACGGTGGTGGTTTTATTTTATAGAAATTATTGATCTATCATGTTTCACTTATATTATTTTGAGAGTCTTTTATAACAGCATGGTAATTTTCTTTGGCTATAAAATTAGTCCTAATATGATAGGCATCCAAGATGGGTATAATAAAAACTTTCATATAGAGTGCATTAAATACTTTGAGAAGTTTGATACTTGATAGTTGTTTTGAGATATAAAGATGGTAATATTAGAGTCGTGCTAGTTGAGTAATTGTGGAATTGAGAAATACTTGTGTTGAGGTTTGCAAGTCCCGTAGCATGCACGTATGGTAAACGTTGTGTGACAAATTTGAAGCATGAGGTGTTCTTTGATGGCTTTCCTTATGAGTGGCGGTCGGGGACGAGCGATGGTCTTTTACTACCAATCTACCCCCCTAGTAGCATGCGCGTTGTGTTTGGTTTTGATGACTTGTAGATTTTTGCAATAAGTATGTGAGTTCTTTATGACTAATGTTGAGTCCATGGATTATACGCACTCTCACCCTTCCATTGTTGCTAGCCTCTTCGGTACCGTGCATAGCCCTTTCTCACCTCGAGAGTTGGTGCAAACTTTGCAGGTGCATCCAAACCCCGCGATATGATACGCTCTATCACACATAAGCCTCCTTATATCTTCCTCAAAACAGCCACCATACCTACCTATTATGGCATTTTCCATAGCCATCCTGAGATATATTGCCATGCAACTTTCCACCGTTCCGTTTATTATGACACACTCCATCATTGTCATATTGCTTTGCATGATCATGTAGTTGACATCGTATTGTGGCAAGGCCACCTTCAAAATTCTTTCATACATGTCACTCTTGATTCATTGCACATCCCGGTACACCGCCGGAGGCATTCACATTTTTGTTCTAAGTACCGAGTTGTAATTCTTGAGTTGTAAGTAAATAAAAGTGTGATGATTTTCATTATTAGAGCATTGTCCCATGTGAGGAAAGGGTGATGGAGACTTTCCGCCACAAGTCGGGATGAGACTCCGGACGAAAAATAAAATAAAATAAAAGAGGCCAAAGAAGCCCAAATAAAAAAAGAGGCCATAAAAAGGGAGAAGGCCCAAACAAATAAAAAAATTGAGAGAAAAATAGAGAAGGGGCAATGTTACTATCCTTTTTCCACACTTGTGCTTCAAAGTAGCACCATGATCTTCATGATAGAGAGTCTCTTATTTTGTCACTTTCATATACTAGTGGGAATTTTTCATTATAGAACTTGGCTTGTATATTCCAATGATGGGCTTCCTCAAAATGCCCTAGGTCTTTGTGAGCAAGAAAGTTGGATGCACACCCACTTAGTTTATTTTTTTGAGCTTTCATATATTTATAGCTCTAGTGCATCCGTTGCATGACAATCCCTACTCCTTGCATTGACAACAATTGATGGGCATCTCCATAGCCCATTGATTAGCCGCGTCAATGTGAGACTTTTCCTTTTTTGTCTTCTCACACAACCTCCATCATCATATTCTATTCCACCCATAGTGTTATGTCCATGGCTTGCGCTCATATATTGCGTGAAAGTTGAAAGAGTTTGAAAAGGCTAAGTATGAAACAATTGCTTGGCTTGACATCGGGGTTGTGCATGATGGGAGCATTTTGTGTGACGAAAATGAAGCATGGCCAAACTATATGATTTTGTAGGGATAAGCTTTCTTTGGCTATGTCATTTTGATAAGACATAATTGCTTGGTTAGCATGCTTGAAGTATTATTATTTTTATGTCAATATTAAACTTTTGTCTAGAATCTTTCGGATCTGAACATTCATGCCACAATAAAGATAATTACATTGAAAATTATGCTAGGTAGCATTCCACATCAAAAATTTTGTTTTTATCATTTACCTACTCGAGGACAAGCACGAATTAAGCTTGGGGATGCTTGATGTCACCAACGTCTCTATAATTTTTTATTATTCCATGCTATTATATTATCTGTTTTGGATGTTTAATGGGCATTAATATACTCTTTTATATTATTTTTGGGACTAACCTATTAACCAAAGGCCCAGTGCAAATTGTTGTTTTTTTGCCTATTTTAGTGTTTCACATAAAAGGAATATCAAACGGAATCCAAACGGAACGAAACCTTCGCGAGGATATTTCTTGGAACAAACGCAATCCAGGAGACTTGGAGTGGAAGTCAGAGACGCAACAAGGTGGCCACGAGGCAGGAGGGCGCCCCCCCCCCCCACCCTCATGGGCCCCTCGTAGCTCCACCGACCTACTTATTTCGCCTATATATACTCTTATAACCCGAAAACATCCAGGGGAGCCACAAAACCACTTTTCCACCTCCGCAACCTTCTGTACTCGTGAGATCCCATCTTGGGGCATTTTCCGGTGATCTGCCGGAGGGGGATTCGATCACGGAGGGCTTCTACATCAACACCATAGCCTCTCCGATGATGCATGAGTAGTTTACCACAGACCTTCGGGTCCATAGTTATTAGCAAGATGGCTTCTTCTCTCTCTTTGGTTCTCAATACAAAGTTCTCCTCGATGTTCTTGGAGATCTATTCAATGTAATACTTTTTGCGGTGTGTTTGCCGAGATCCGATGGATTGTGGGTTTATGATCAATATTATCTATGAACAATATTTGATTCTTCTTTGAATTCTTATATGCATGATTTGATATCTTTGCAAGTCTCTTCGAATTATCGGTTTAGCTTGGCCTACTAGATTGATGTTTCTTGCAATGGGAGAAGTGCTTAGCTTTGGGTTCAATCTTGTGGTGCTCGATCCCAGTGACAGAATGGGAACCGACACGTATTGTATTGCTGCCACCGAGGATAAAAAGATGGGGTTTATATCATATTGCTTGAGTTTATCCCTCTACATCATGTCATCTTGCTTAATTCGTTACTCTATTCTTATGAACTTAATACTCTATAGATGCATGTTGTATAGCGGTCGATGTGTGGAGTAATAGTAGTAGATGCAGAATCGTTTCAGTCTACTTGACATGGACGTGATGCCTATGTTCATGATCATGCCTAGATATTCTCATAACTATGCGCTTTTCTATCAATTGCTCAGCAGTAATTTGTTCACCCACCGTAATATATGCTATCATGAGAGAAGCCACTAGTGAAACCTATGGCCCCCGGGTCTACTTTAGTTTACATAAGTTTCCGATCTATAATTCTAGTTTACTATTTATTATGCAATCTTTATTTTCCAATCTATACAACAAAAATACCAAAAATATTTACCTTATTATCTTTATCAGATCTCACTTTTGCAAGTGGCCGTGAAGGGATTGACAACCCCTTTATCGTGTTGGTTGCAAGGTTCTTGATTGTTTGTGCAGGTACTAATGATTTGCATATGGTCTCCTACTGGATTGATACCTTGGTTCTCAAAAACTGAGGGAAATACTTACGCTACTTTGCTGCATCACCCTTTCCTCTTCAAGGGAAAACCAACGCATGCTCAAGAGGTAGCAACTCACAAAGCATATTCATGTTCATAATCAGAGGAGTAATAATTATCATTAAGGATCTGAACATATGATCTTCCATCGATAAACCAACTAGCATCAACTACAAGGAGTAATCAACACTAGTAGCAACCCACAAGTACCAATATAAGGTTTTCAGACATAGATCGGATACTAGAGATGAACTAGGGTTTGAGAGGAGATGGTGCTGGTGTAGATGTTGATGGAGATTGACCCTCTCTTGATGAGAGGATCGTTGGTGATGACGATGGCTTCGATTTCCCCCTCCCGGAGGGAAGTTTCCTCGGCAGAACAGCTCCGCCGGAGCCCTAGATTGGTTCTGCCCAGGTTCTGTCTCGAGACGGCGGCGCTTCATCCCGAAAGCTTCCTTCTGATTTTTTCCAGGTCAAGACACACCATATAGCAGAAGATGGGCACCGGAGGCCTGACAGGGGGTGCACCCTCCACCCTTGTGGATGGCGGGTGGCCCCCCCTCTGGTGCTTTCTTCGCCCAATATTTTTTATTAATTCCAAAATGACTCTCCCTAAATTTTCAGGACTTTTGCAGTTGTGCAGAATAAGTATCTAATATTTGCTCCTTTTCCAGTCCAGAATTCCAACTGTCGGCATTCTCCCTCTTAATGTAAACCTTGTAAAATAAGAGAGAAAAGGCATAAGTATTGTGCTATAATGTGTAATAACAGCCCATAATGCAATAAATATCAATATAAAAGCATGACGCAAAATGGACGTAGCAGGGACACGTCATGGACGAAGGCACGCATCAGTGTTGCCAGCCGAGCATGCATAGACGGACGAAGGTGAAGTTGATGAAGCGCCGCACCAGGCTTGCTATGCCCGGGGACACGTCGTGGACGAAGACACGCATCGGTGTTGCCAGCACCGGGCATGCGTAGAACGAGACCTATACGAACTGTACGATATGTTGGAGAGTCGGAGGGCCAGAAGAGAGGAAGAATCAACGACGATTGCGGCGCCAATTGGCACGGGGCCGATGCGCCATCGGTGGTCGGAGTAGACGAAGTGGTTGGGGTAGATGACGGTGACGCTGGCGACGGGCTGGTGCTAGATGAAGACGAAGGAGGTGGACGGGCGGCGGCGACGGCTACGGGGGCGGTGACGCATACCATGGGAAGTCGATGCGCGGGGACGGTGAAGTGGACTGTGGGTCGCGGTGCTACGGCACGAAAGGGGCGACGCAACGGCGGCAGGCTGGTCGGGGTGGGCGCGGGAAGACCTCGGGGCGGAGACGGTGACCGCGGGCTGTGGTGCGACGGCCCGAAGGGGCGGCGGAACAACGGAACCCGGGTCGGTGCAACCGCGGGAATGACTCATGACGTCGGCGTGGACAGCATGCCATGCTTGCTACGGCCCGACGGGGCGACGCAACGGCGGCACGATGGTCGGTGCAGCCACGGGACAACCTGTAGCGGACGGCCTCGGTGCGGCGGTGGATAGCGGGCCACGACACTACGGCCCGAAGGGGCGATGCAGCGATGAAGCAGGTCGGTGCAGCCGGGAGAAGAACAACGGGGGCGGCGGCGCTGTGGCCCGATGGGGCAACACAGCGGCAGCCCATTGCTCGATCGATGGAGGGGCGCGCTGAACTCGGGGATGATCTTCAGGGGACTTGCGGAGGCACGCACAACCGACGGGCCAAGTCGGGCGCACGACGTAGATGGGGTGGATCGCGGCGGCGAGCGGGTGATCAAGCCGATCGCGCGCGAGGTCAGGGACCCTGCTCGGTAGGGCGACCGTACATGCGCGACGTAGATCGACTAGCGGGCCGGCGCGCGCGGGGCGGCTGTTATGGGCCGCCGGGTCGGGGCGATGCAGGAGTCCAGGCAAGAGCAAGGCGACGGGCGGGCCGACGCATAGGCGGCGGCTGGCCCTGATGGGCCGCCTCGGCGCGCGTGGCCGCCGGGTCAGAGGAGAGGTCGGCTGGTCGCGCCGGGGTCGAAGTAGAGGCACGAGGCGGGGGGGCGACAATGGCGGCTGGCGATGCAAACAGATCTTAGATCAGAAAACCAAAAAGAAAGCGCCGATCAAGATGACTGACGGGAGAGAGAAAAACCCGGGCCAAGGGTTCGGGAAAAATACTCTCTAGGGCAGCCGGTCAACATGACCGATGGACGAACCCTAGGTATGAGCGGCGCGACGCCCGACAGCGATCATGGAGATCGACCGCCCCCGGGGCGGCGAGGTGCGGAAGCGACGGGTCAACGGATAGGGTTTGGATCGGTTAGGCTGATACCATGTTAGAAGGGAGAGAGGGATTTGGTGGAATCGTTCATTGTATTTCTTCAGCCTCGTGGATATATATATATATATATATATATATATATATATATATATATATATATATATATTGGAATACTTGATCTACTTGGAGTACAAGACATGCCGGAATATTTCCTAGTTTATCCTATGTTTCCAATGCAGTCACGATACTCAACACAATGAACCACATGCAAGGCATCAGTGATCACCAGCTCACTGCCATACTGAAACTGGAGATCTCTTGTACTTCCTCCGTTCTTAAATATTTGTCTTTTTAGAGATTTCAAATGGACTACCACATACAGATGTATATAGACATATTTAGAGTGTAGATTCACTCATTTTGCTTTGTATGTAGTCACTTATTGAAATCTCTAGAAAGACAAATACTCTAGAGATTTCAATAAGTGACTACATACAAAGCAAAATGAGTATTTGTCGTAGAAAGGAGTATTTAGGAACGGAGGGAGTAGTAGTAATGCGCAAGTTCGACTAGATTAGATTAGGCAGAACATTATCACGTACGGTGCAGTGGCCAAGCTCGACATATCCAAAGCGTTCTATTCGGTGCAGTGGCCATTCTTACTGGAAGTGCTCAAGCACATGGGTTTTGGCAATATATGGATATCATGGGTGTGCGACATCTTAGCAAACTCAAGCACAAGAATCATGGTGAACGGCACCCCCGGGAAGCTGATATACTACAAGAAGGGGCTCCAGTTTCACCAATGCTATTCCTACTAGTGATGGAGCCACTACAAAGCTTGTTGCAGCTTGCTACAGAGCGTGGATCACTGACACCATTGGCAAGAACGGGTATGAAGCAACATGTTTCGATGTTCGTGGATGACATAATGATCTTCCTCAAGCCAAACGCCATGGACCTGCAAGTATGTGTGTCGTTGCTGCATGTGTTTGGGGAAGCTTCTGGGCTACGCGTAAACTTGGCGAAGAGTGCCGCGTTACCTGTGCACTGCTCGGAGGACACAATGGATAGAGTGGTGCAACTCCTGGGCTGCCCTTCTGGGAGCTATCCATGCAAATATCTTGGCCTCCCCCTGACTTTGCGGAAGCAAACCGCGACTCAACTCCGTGGCCTTGTGGACAAGCTTGTAGGACATCTGCCGAAGTGGAAGCCTACATACATGCCCAAGAGTGGGCGTCTAACCCTGGTGCAATCCGTCTTGTGCGCTATTCCGATCCATGCAATGATGGCGCTGGACCTGCCGCAGAAGACAATAATGGCCATGAACAAAATCTGTCGGGGCTTTCTCTGGTGTGCAAAGTCACAAGCAAATGGTGGGCAATGTGCAGTGGCATGGGAGCAGGTGTGCTCACTGAAGTGGGCAGGAGGGCTTGGTATCCCCAACCTGGGCTGGCTGAATGTTGCGATGCAGTTGCGGTGCCATGGTTACAAAGGTCAGATCCTACTGTCTGTGTCAAAACCGGCAGATCTCGGGTAGGGGGTCCCGAGCTGTGTGTCATGGATCGATGGGTGACAGGAGACAAGGAACATGATGTTTACCCAGGTTCGGGCCCTCTTAATGGAGGTAATACCCTACTTCTTGCTTGATTGATCTTGATGAATATAGAGATTACAATAGTTGATCTACCCCGAGATCATATGTTGTGGTCTAAACCCTAGGGTTATGATGATTAATGTCATAATGATCTATCGACTAGCCTGGCCTTGGCTTATATAATGCACCAGAGGCCTAGGATAACAAGAGTCCTAGCTGAATACGTTGGTGGAGAGGAGTCCTTGTCTTGATCACCAAGTCTTGTGGAATACTCCTTGTATGCGGCATGGGCTGCCCGAAGTGGCCCATGAGTGAACCACCATGGGGGTCCTCGGCCCGATCCACCTGGTCGGGAGACAATGTGGTGAGTACCCCCTAGTCCAGGACACCGTCAGTAGCCCCCTGAACTGGTCTTCAAGTTGGGGATGCTCCTCGATCCTTCCGAACAGTTCTTCATCTTCGGTCGTCGGTCTTGAAAACTGGTTCAAACAAATCTTCTCATCTTCGATCTTGAGGATCGCCGAAGTAAATCCGAAGAGTTTACACGTCGGGTATCCGAGGAGCCCCTTTAAGTTATCGGCCTTTATCAATGCCTTGTTATTTTTACGCCCACCTCGGGTTTGAAGTTGTTCCTGTGCAGCGGTGTCCTCTTGCATCCGAGCCCCAAAGCCGGATTGCATTCGAGGTATCTTTTGCAGCCGGGCACCAACACCGGACTGTATCCGAGCTCCAACGCCGTACTTTATCCGAGCTCCAATGTCGGACTATATCCGAGGTGTCATAGATCACCTTGGCTTGAAAAAGGTTGAAGGATGTTATCTGAGCTTAACGCTGAAAAGTTCTCTATGGAGCCAGCCGCTTGCAGCCGAACTTTATGCCGGACTGCCTCCGAGGTGATGCACCACCTCAGGCTCGGGATGATTGTTTGATCATTTTATTTCCGATTGATGCAATTTATTTACTGATGAGATATATAGCCAGTAGCCCTCAAGGTGTGTGTCGGCCTAAAATCCGAGATGCACATTAGAGGAGATAGTGATCGGCGCACGGGCCCTTGAGAGAGGGTTTTGAGAAGTCACCGTAATATCTTAGCTTGATGCCGGATAGGGACCAAATGGTGCCTATTGTTATCCGAAGACGTGTTTTTCCATAGTTCGGTCAAGCCGAACACTGAGCACTTTGAATTTTCTGCATTGAATAGGTGATGCAAGAGCCTCGAGACATCGGGTCGGGTGGCAACACGAGATCAGGGGATCGATGTGCCCTTTTAATATTAGTAAATGATAAGCCCGAAGCCCAGTAGACCCCCAGCCTTAATGCGGGCTCGGGTGGCCGAATTAAGGATCAATATCCAGAGTAAAATCACAAATTATGTGTAATGATTCTATGTATGCAAGTACTTTACATCATTAATGCTCGGATCCGCATTGTAAAAAAACTTTGTTGACCGACCATCGGCTTCCACCTCCTCGGCCAGTAGTCGAGGAGTGTTTGTCCTACTTTATAAAGCCTTCATGAGGGCGAAGATTTACGACAAACAAGGCAATTCGGCCATACGGTTTTATAAACAAAGGTACGCAGAGAGATATGTTATATTACTGTTTAACATAAGAAATGTCTTCCAAAGAAAATAGTCCCGCTATTGGTTCCTTTTTTTGGGTTGTAATGCTAAGCATGATCATGAAACCTCAGCTCCGATCAATGTGGGAGCAAAATATTGAGGATTTAGTTTGGGGAAAGTTCCCGAACTATGTGTTCTTTAGCGAACCCAAATTTTCTCTTCCGGCTAGCTTTCGGCTTCACCCAGTCTGAGGTACTAACCCGGATGACCTGGTAGTAACAATCACAGAGGTGCTCCCTTTACCGCCTAGCCAAACAATCGGGAACGTAGGGGTAAGCACAGGAGCCAGGCAACCTAGCTTGGCCAAAATCTGAAGTCAAATTGATGCATATGTATGGATTTATAACGATGATTATGGAAGGCATCCCTTGTATATTAAATACAAATGCCGATGATATGTTTATTTTGACTCCGCTACGACCGTTTATTAGTTGAGAGTGGCCCATCGTCTGCTTCCACCCCCTTGTAGATGCTACATAGGGTGTTTCCACAATAACAAACAACCCTTAGCCGATGCCTCGGTGCCCGAAGGCGGTTGTGTTAGCGGAAACAAGGCAATCAGATATGCGGGCTTTATAACTTTAACTTAGTCATAGGAGCTAAAAGTTGGGAGGCCAAATATTAGTCCCCGGTTAATGTTCGGCGATAGCCGAGGTCAAGCCGTTAACACTTCGGCCAATATTATGAACGGCCCATCGCTTAACACGGGGTGACCTCCATCGATCTTATAGTTTAACACAGTCATCGGATCACTGACCAGTTTACGCTTATTGTGACAGTCAGTTTTCGGCTTTCTCCACTGAGGCGCTTAACCATGCGAGCTGGAAGCACAATCGCAGTGGTTCTCCCTTTGCACACCTAGTCGAACAAAGCGGAACATAGGAGGCAAGCATAGGAGCCGGGCAACCCAACCATTGACCGAAGACACAATTCGAAACCGATGCATATATAGCAATATCCAAGAATGTTTTTGCCGAATCTCTAAATGTGTCCGGCATTGCACTGCGAGACTTATGCCGGAAACACACAAATAGTTTAAAAGTGCCATAGGCTTGGAAAACCAAAAAACTTCAGTAAAAACTTGACGTCCGAACTAGATCAAGTGTTCGGTGCCAATCCGAAAATTGGAAAAAAAATGTGCTTCTGTCGTGCTTTAACATGACACATCCGATCTCAAGACTTCAAGCGGGTCAGCCTATGGCTTCAAACTCCTTATATCGAAGGCGGAGTACTTCTCCGTGGCCATTTTAGCAAACTAAACTCGAGCAGCTTTTAGACAGAAGACATGATATCCGGCTATTGACCATACACTCGAGTCAAAAAAGGAGCGGTAGAAAAAGACTTTGCAATGACCAAGAAGAAAACACACTTACTATAAAACGGCTCATATAAATTTTAAGAGCCCCCAGTTAACATGGGCAAAGGGAGTTTCTTTTAAAAAACAGCGTATGTGAGCATGGTCAAACCAAACACAATTTAAAAATTTTAAAACTTTGAGCATGAAAGCAACTTAGCTGGTTAATGTGTTCGGCATCGATGACGCGGTCTGAGCTTACGGCGGGACGAGGTCCCAGCCCCTAAGCCAGTCCCGAGGTGGCGGAGCGAAGAGCTTGACACTCTGAAGTGGCGACATAACACGACCAATGTGGCGAGGTGGAACCCCCAGTCCGTCCGAGGCGATGGAGCAGGCCGGCAGTATGACGCCGAAGTTTCCGGCGTGGGTTAATGAAGTGATGATGAAGCCCCCCGGTCCATCCGAGGTGACGTGGTACGTCAGTACGCCGAGATGACAGCGCTACCCAACCCAGATAATTTACCTGTGCACAGAAAATAGTGCAAGAAGGAGATAATAGTAATAATAATAAATTTAAAAAATGTAGCATAATAAATAATTTATGCAAAGTGAATAATTAAAGGAATATGGCCCGTGCGCCGAACACCCGACGAGGTAGAACCCTCTCGATGATGCCGAAGTCCCCGAGGCAATCGAACATGACGGTATAGCAATTCGACCAACAAGGTGGTCATGCGAGCCGATTTATGCCGATTGGGACAACGACGCCGGCTTGCCGAAGTGACCGCGTGACGCAGTCGAAGTCGGTTACCTACACACATAAAATAGTGCGGTCCAAAAAATAATGATATAAATTATTTAAAGAGATGTGGCCTGGCGCCAAAGCCAATGTCGATGGTAGGCGTCGTGACATCAAGGCGTGACAAAGCCTGAATTTGCGAGGCGGTCCGGCTCTAGATGCGGCGTTCACGAATCAAGACAGAAATGCATCGAACCATCGCGCAACCATCGTTAATGCGGCCATCATTTGACAGACCTGTGTACAGATGATGGAACAAACCAGAGTAATAATTTCTCGAAAAAATAAACCCAAGCAAGAAAAAATTACTAGGATTAATAGCACCTGGTTTATCTGTTGTAGCAATCTGAAAAAAGGTTACTCCCAAAATTGGGACTTGATCCGCACACCCATTGCCTGATGAGCGATGAAGCGATGGCATGGCGATGCTGGCAAAGGTTGGCTTGCCGAGGCAAAGCCCCCGGTCCAGCTAATGTGACGAAGTTGGTCGGCAGGTGACGCCGAAGTCTCCGGAGTAGGTTGATGAAGAGATGGTGAAGCCCCCGGTCTAGCCGAGGTGATGGAGTGGGTCGGTAAGGAGATGTTGCAGCTGCCATGTCAGCCGAGGTGTTGAAGCAGTTCGGCGTGATGGACATTGGCTTGAAGAAGCAACAGTGTGGTCATGCCGACGCTGGTCATAACTTGTGACGCGGTCAAAGCCGGATTGATGAAGTGACCGAATGGCGATGCCGGTGTGCTCGTTCCGTGTAATCCGTGGGGCAGCGTTGTTGGTGATGATTTATCCTTCGCGATGCCGAACTCTTTTTCAGCTCGCCGAGATGATGATCCGAAGAAGATGAGCTTGGCTCAACAAAGCGATGACGTGTCTAGCACAGGTCGGCAGCCGTGGAGCAATGTTACCGGACTGGTTTGACACCAGCATGATGGTGAAGAGTACCTCAGAGAAGGCTTAAAATTTTATGGGCACGTGTTAAGAACAACGCATAATACCCTAGAAGAAAATTCCTTTAAAAAGGTTGTTCAATATCACGTTCATAAAGAAACATGAATTCGGGTCGGATCTGTATTCACGCAGAAAATATATCAGAAAATTGGTCCACTCATCGGAAGCTTCCCGGAGTTTGAACCGTCGGATCAAGCTGAAATTTTGAGGGGTGGTAGATATGGGAATTCTGCAGCAGATGAACGGTTGGATCTTCTAAAGGACCTCCGAGCTTAGCTCTGGAGACCATGCCCTAAACTCGTCCAGATTCCCGTCCAGATTTGATAGGGCTTCGGTATATCGTAAATTTTGCATGGTTGTTTTAGACTTAATTCCGCACAATTCCACCGAAGCAATCGTTAAAAAAACACTCAAGGAGGCGGTGGCGGCGGATACAAGTTCGCTGTCCAGAAAAACAGCACGGTCGCTGAGGGAGTCCTGGACTAAGGGGTCTTCGGGCGTCCGGCCTGTAATCCATGGGCCTGACTGATGGGTTGTGAAGACACGAAGACAGAAGACTATACCCGTGTCTGGATTGGACTCTACTTGGCGTGGAAGGCAAGCTAGGCGGCCGATTATGAAGATTCCCTCTTATGTAACCGACCTCATGTAACCCTAGATCTCTCCGGTGTCTATATAAACCGGAGGGCATAGTCCGGATAGGACAAATTCATTACCATATACTCATAGGCTAGACTTCTAGGGTTTAGCCATTACGATCTCGTGGTAGATCAACTCTTGTAATACTCATATTCATCAAGATCAATCAAGGTGAAGTAGGGTATTACCTCCATAGAGAGGGCTCAACACAGGTAAACATCGTGTCCCCGTGTCCTGTTACCATCGATCCTAGACGCCGCGATTCGGGACCCCCTACCCGAGATCCGCCGGTTTTGACACCGACATTGGTGCTTTCATTGAGAGTTCCACCGTGCCATCGATTTAAAGGTTTGATGGCCCTTCAATCGTCAAGAATGGCGTGGTCCAGGAGAAACCTTTCTCCCGACAGATCTTTGTATTCGGCGGTTTGCATCAAGGGCCAACTCGCTCGGCCATCTGGAGCAGATCGATAGCTACGCCCCTAGCCATCAGATCAGATTCGGAAACCTGAACTATGTCGCAGACATCCGTGGAGACTTGATCTTTGACGGATTCGAGACCGCGGCAACCGCTCCCCTTCGCCCTAATGAACATGGCTTAAACCTGTCATTGGGCAGCATCCAGGAGATAGCTCCTGTAACAGCTCTGGCCCTAGATCCGGAGCAGATCAAGTCGTCCAAAGATGGGTAGCTCAACCCCATCAAGAAGGCTACCAATACGGCGGCATTGGAGCCGCATGCAGATCTCACTTCATACGATACTTGCATCAACGAAACCCCGGACTTGTCTCCGGCATGGAGTTCCGAACCCTGCGAACCCACGGATACAGAACTTGATCGGCTATCGATCTTCAAGTTCAGCGCCGCGGATATCTTCCAATACTCGCCCATGGGCGACCTGCTAAACTCACTAAACAACCAATCCCTGGCAGACGGCTCGTTGCCGAACTATGTTCGGTTCGACCTTACAGCTGATGATGGAGAATTTTGCTTCCCACCCGCCACCCACTTCATAGCCACCGTCGAAGACCCAACCAACACGCCCGACCCGTGCTCCGGAGACATCATCGGTCTGGACGACGATGAGGGGCAAAGCCAAAGCTTACTATCCGCTAGACACGGGGCGACCACTTCCTGGTATGACGTGTGCATGGTAGACACACCCAACGACGATCTTGACAATGACAAGGCGGATCACGTCGAGGATAGACCTCCTGGTACATAGTTCGAACACCGGCACCACTCTCAGTCATGTCACTCAAGAGAAAACAATACTAGCATCGGAGGTGATAATACTACGGACAACGAAGACCCTGTTGAGACAGGATCCGAACAGGAGGACCAGAAAAGCGTACAGGATAGCCCCGATGAACAGGCCACATACTGAGACTCGTTGCTAGTAATTATCTTCCACTCTCCGAGGAAGAAGAGAGCCTCGGCAACGAGGAACTCATCGTGCCTGAGGAACCTCTAGAACAGGAGCGCTTTAAACGCTGGCTCATAGCCACTGCAAGGAGCCTAAGGAGGAAGCAGCTGCAGCTTCAAGTGAGCCAATATTTGCTCAATGATAGATGGACCGAGGTCCTGGCCGCCGAAGAATACAGCCTTATGTTGGACCTTGAAGTATGTCTAGAGGGGGGTGATTAGACTACTTGACCAATTAAAAACTTAACCTTTTCCCAATTTTAGACTTTGGCAGATTTTAGCTATCTTTAAGCAAGTCAAGCAATCTTCACGCAATTCAAGCAAGCATGCAAAGAGTATATAGGCAGTGGAAAATAAAGCATGCAACTTGCAAGAATGTAAAGGGAAGGGTTTGGAGAATTCAAACACAATTGGAGACACGGATGTTTTTGTCGTGGTTCCGATAGGTGGTGCTATCGCATTCTCCACATTGATGGAGACTTCAACCCACGAAGGGTAATGCCATGCGAGTCCACGGAGGGCTCCACCCACGAAGGGTCCACGAAGAAGCAACCTTGTCTATCTCACCACGGCCGTCGCCCACGAAGGACTTGCCTCACTAGCGGTAGATCTTCACGAAGTAGGCGATCTCCTTGCCCTTACAAACTCCTTGGTTCAACTCCACAATCTTGTCGGAGGTCCCAAGTGACACCTAGCCAATCTAGGAGATACCACTCTCCAAGAAGTAACAAATGGTGTGTTGATGATGAACTCCTTGCTCTTGTGCTTCAAATGATAGTCTGCCCAACACTCAACTCTCTCTCACAGGATTTGGATCTGGTGGAAAGAAGATTTGAGTGGAAAGCAACTTGGGGTAGGCTAGAGATCAAGATTCATATGGTTGGAATGAAATATCTTGGCCTCAACACATGAGTAGGTGGTCCTCTCTCAGAACTGGTAAGTTGGAAGTGGAGGTTTGTTCTGATGGCTCTCTCCACGAATGAAGAGGAGGTGGAGGGGTATATATAGCCTCCATACAAAATCTAACCGTTACACACAATTTACCAAACTCGGTGGGACCGAATCATATAACTCGGTCAGACCGATCTAGTAAACCTAGTGACCGTTAGGATTTTCGGTGGGACTGACAAGCAACTCGGTAGGACCGATATGGTTAGGGTTAGGGCATAATGTAATCTCGGTGAGACCGACATACAAACTCGGTGAGACCGAATTTGGTAATTAGCTAACCGTAGAGTTGGCTGTAAACTCGGTGGGACCGATATGCTCTTTTGGTGAGACCGAAAAGTTACAAAAGGGAAACAGAGAGTTTACAATGTAATCTCGGTGGGACCGATCGCTCACTTCGGTTAGACCGAAACGTTACGAAGGGAAACAAAGAGATTACAATCCCATCTCGGTGAGACCGAGATCCCTATCGGTGAGACCGATTTGCCTAGAGTTTGTGGCAGTGGCTATCACATCTGAACTCGGTGGCGCCGGATAGAAAGAATCGGTAGGGCCGAGTTTGACTTTAGGTTTAGGTCATATGTGGATGTGAGAAAGTTGGAACATATCATTAAGCACATGAAGCAAAAGGCTCATTAAGCAACACCTCATCCCTCCTTGATAGTATTGGCTTTTCCTATAGACTCAATGTGATCTTGGATCACTAAAATGTAAAATGTAGAGTCTTGAGCTTTTGAGCTTGAGCCAATCCTTTGTCCTTGATATTTTGAGGGATCCACTTTCATCATCCATGCCATGCCATTCATTGAGCTTTCCTGAAATATTTGTCTTGGAATAGCATTAGCTCAATGAGCTATATGTTGTTATGAATTACCAAAACCACCTAGGGATAGTTGCACTTTCACCTTAGCGTCCCACGCAAAAGCCACCACAACAGTAGGTAGCTCCATCAATATGATGGCAAGGCCTTGGAGCCCACACCACCATCGAACAAGCTAGTAGGCCGACCACAGTTCGCTTTGAGAAGTATGTGATAAGCAAGAGCTCCCCCTAAATTTGTGTCGCGACCGGTTTTTCCGGATATTAAAATCCAGAAAATGGTCGTCGTGCTCATCAGCCCCAGGACTACTGTTAGCTGATGAGGCATCAACTTGGTACAGAAAATCCAAGCAAAATTATAGGATATGTGGTACAAGACCATTCTGGCCTGCGAGTACAACAAATGGTTTCTAGTGGTTGATGGCGGAAGCGGTTTGTGGATCATCAGTGGAACTCCATTTCCCACAGGAACAACTGACCAGGTTAACTCCTGTCTTCGCGAGGCTGCTATCACTGTTGCTTAGGTTCCGGGGCGGTCGTCGCAACTCTCCTCTCCATGCAAGAAATCTGGCCAAGACAATAGCCAGGGACAAGCCAGTGAGTACTTTGAATGTACTCGCAAACATTAAGAACACAGGTATAATATAACAATCAAAAATCATGCCTTGAAGAACATTTTATGATCACAACGCTACCATAAAGAAATGAGATCCTTAGTGCATGCATGTAGATTATTAATAAGTAACCACAAATATGTAATGACGGGCAGCAATAAATGCCACATTCGAGGCGTCGAGCGACACCACATAAAGGGCTTATAAATAAACAAAAAAACAATGTCATGATCGAGGCGTCCGAGCGACACCACATAAAGGGCTTATAAATAAACCAAAAACAATGCATGATCGGGCGTCGAGCGACACCACATAAAGGGCTTATAAATAAACCAAAAACAATGTCAAGAGTTGGGCCCGAGCGACACCACATAAAGGGCTTATAAATAAACAAAAACAATGTCATAGATCGGCCCGAGCGACACCACATAAAGGGCTCATAAATGAATACGGTGAATATCCAGAGGTAGAACCGTCCCCTGTGGATACTCAATGATTCAAATAATATAAAGGGGTTAGTCCATAATAATAATCATCCATAATAATAATCATCATCATCATCACAAGTCACAAATCATAAACCAAGTTCTGGTTTAGTAGTTCTCCTCCGGAGACTGACACTAAGACCGACACTTGAACCATCCCAGACTGGAATCCTTAACCGAGGACACGGCTATTTGAATAGGTTAAATCTCTGCAGAGGGTGTACTCTTTATCCACGAGTAATGGATTTCTTTAGTCCTTCGAGACTAATTCTGTCTATGGTCTTTTAATTGAAAACACACCTGACTTGCACACACCAGCTTAACTTACCCGTGTCTGGAATCACCCATGACACCTGTCAAGCAAAACTCTAAGTGGGGAGGCTGCAACCTCGCGTAGCATGGGATCAAATTTATATCGCGCACTCTAAGGGGTGGCCTCCCCTCTCGGTCTGAATCGGAAACACCCATGCCCCCGGACCAGGTGGCATGCCTACCGGCTTCAACCGATATCTTCCACCATGGCCTCTCTGTACGGTGTGTGCTTGAAAGGGTTGACAATCGATCGAACTGCATTCCACATATAGCAGGGACAAGTGGTAGTACGGGCAAGTATGGGTTTACTGAAATAAGACTTGATCAGGGGTCGACTCAGGAGATTTATAAACGTCCCTGCATGACATATACAACAAAGTATTTCAACCAACACATCAATACTCATTATACCTTACTATGCCAAACCGGACATAACCGTCCCATGAGGGTCGGTGACAAGCTCACGCCTACCCAAGGCGTAGGCTCTTCCGGACACCTTTCCGTATGCATGCAAGGCACAAGGGGATGATTACCAACACAAGTGTGTTCATTTCCAACAGCATGGAAATCACCAATATGCATCCGTGCAAATGATCATATCACATGAAATAACGAGCTCTTCCAAATGGGGTGGTGTTATAAACGCGTCGAATATCACACCAAAACTCTTATGCCGGGGTTCAGAATGCTTGCCTTCAAGTTGTGGAGGGGTGAGGTGCTCTCCAAAACTTTTGAAAGTTTTCTTCTCTCTCTCCAAAGTCCTATTTAAAATAAATTTGAATTAACACACAAATCCAAAACAGCACAAAAGTTGTTTTGAAAAATTATCAAATAAATCTTAAAATAAACTAGATCAAATTTGAGAGAGGTAGGAAAAAGAATCATTTCATTTGGAGTTGTATTTAAAAAGTTAAGCTCGGTCAAAGTTCTGGTCAAAACCGCTTTTAAAATAAATGTAAAAAGAAAAACGTTTGAATATAAGCATACGTCGAAGACGTACTTTGAGAAAGCGCCTTCACTTACTACACGTGGAGGCGGGGCTGGGTCACTGACAGTGGGCCTGGCTGGCCCACTGGTCAGGTTTGACCAGTCGCCCTCCCTCCCTTCATCTCGCTCGAGCAGGGTGCGGGACTCGGCGATCGCTACCGCGAATCAGCCGGGTCCTTGCGGGGAGCTGGGAGTGGGGGTGGATCCGCAGATCAAGGGTGGTCCTTCCGGTGGTTGTAGGGTCGTCGGGGGTGGAGGGCATCGCCACGACGAAGCCAAGGCCGGGCGGCCGGGAGTAAAGTGGATTTGTGGCTTCGGTGGCTCTCTCATCGCGGTGGGGGTGCAGGCGGCTCAAGATGGAGTGGATTTTGTTGGTGGTGTCGGGAGGGCCGGGGAGGCTCTGGTTATGTCGAATGGAGCCGGGAGGCGGCGGTGGCCGAACTGGCCGGAGTCGGTGAAGACGGCCTCTTCCCCCTCAATTGACGGCAGCGGGGGCACTAGGAGGATAGTGAGAGGCTGCCTGCGTGCGGGGATGAGCTCGGGGCTCCTTAAATAGACTCGCCAAGGCAGTTCCGCGGCGGCCGGGGATAAGGTTGCCGACGACCGTCTTTCGGTAGCTATGGCGACGTGGCGGCGACGCGCGCTAGGGGACGAGGCTGCGGATGAGCTGGAGATGCTTAAGGGGGTAGCTGGCGAGCGCTGGTGGCTTGGGCGGCGCCGACACGGCCGGGCTGCTAAGCGCCGTCGGCTAAGCCTGCCACGGCCGTCCGGACGGTGGCGCCTGTGGAGTGCCAGGGTGGTCGGGGTGGCGTGGCGGTGCAGGGACACGCGGCATGTTAGCAGCTGTCGCCAAGGGCGAGAACGGGTGCGGGCGAGACGCCGGGCGGCTCGGGCGCACGTCGTGTAAACGCTACCAGCACGCCCGGGACGTGTTCGGCGAAATGCCACTGCCTGCTAGAGGTCGCGGGTGAGGCTGGCAAGAGACAGGGCTAGGGTAGGGTTAGACGGGAGGTAAATGGGCATGGTGGTTAGGTCAGGAGATCAAGTCCACAGTGCAAATAAAAACTCATGTCAAATCTGATCATGCCCAAAAGGTGTTTGATAAAATGCCAGGGGCACTTAGGCATTACTTGGGGTGGCTAAATCTCCCAGATCAGGGTCTCTTTGGATGAAAGAGAGGGTGGTGAGGTTAGTTTGTCCAAAGTTCAAACTTGCTAGTGCAAGTTTTGCAAAACTTCAGATCTGGACAGAAGGTAAACGGCATTACCTCATGAACCAAAAATGATCCAATGGGGGCATGCTCCTGGACTTAGAGGTTTGGCAAGGAGGACTACAAGCAGGAAAAGGAATCAAGGATAAAGGGGCAACTAAAAATGTGGTTGCTGTACAAAACCTCAAGTTGAACCAGAATAGAAAAGAGATTGATTTACTCAATTTTTCCAAAGAACAACCTTAGGTTTTTGCAAAAAGTTGAATTGCCTGCTATATGTGACATCCCATAATTTTGGTAGAAGATTTAAAGAAATATTTGAATAGGTTGTAGTGTAAAAATGCTCTCTGGACCAGATTTGAAAATATGGTGTAGAGCTCAAAATATTCAAAGGGCAGAAGATATTTTTGCACAAAAGTGGTTCAGATACTCCATATGACATCTCCAAATTATGGTGGGATTTTTGAATGAATTTACAAAAGGGTTGTAGTACAAATGGGACCAATAAACTATGGGGAAACCATTTTTTTTAGAAAATAAAGATCAAGAAGAAATTTATATAATCAATTCTTCTGATAACAGAAAAGATTTTTCTTGAGAGGGTAAACAAGTCCAATATTATAAGTAAAAGATTTTTCATCTCAGGGAACAATTCCAAGATAACCAAGAAAAGAATGGTTTTGAAATCAAGAAAAACCAAGAAAAAGGAAAGTTAAATTTCCTGGCAAGATTTTTGTTAACAAAACAAAGTTAAAATTTTTGGGGTGTCACAATTTGTGCATAGTAATATTTGCTTCGGACTGCAAATGCACAAGGAATTAGGCTCATGGGTTACTCTTCCATGTCACATACATCTTGGTGGAGCGCTCAAAATAACAGAGATTGAATACATGCACTCATCACCAAGCAAAGTGAATGATCATATAAGGATAAGTAAGATAATATCATAACGAGCATAAGTGTAGCTTATGATCAAACACATGACCATCAATGTCTCACAGGTAATTGCATAGTATCTCAAACAATCAAAAGCAAATAAAGTTCAACCAAGAAGACAAGAGAGAACAAAAGCAAATCTCTCTCTCTCTCTCTCTCTCTCTCTCTCGAAGCCTATTATCTATACATTTTTCTCCCCCTTTGGCAAAAGGTTACCAAAAAGTTCTTAGAAAATGCATAGGACTATATCGTTTCTCAGGCTTGGTCTTCTGGTGGTGGTGGTGTCCGGAGAACTCCAAGGACGAAGGCTTCAGTTGATGTAGGAGCTGAAGGAGTTGGTGCTGGAGCTGGTGGTGTTGGAGCTGATGAAGTGACTCTGGTGTCTTGAACTGGCTCTGCAGCTGATCTCTAAGCTCGTGGCACTTTGGCAAATGCATCAGTCATTGTCCTGCCCTTCCTCTCTTGCATGTCATCCTGTAGCTGCTCCACAGCTGACTGAATCTCAGTTACTTTGACATCAAGATCATAGAATTTTTGTTCCATGATTCTTTCCAGGCTCTCCTGGTTTTGAGTTAGAGTGGCCAACCCCTTCTCAATCCGAAGAGTTGATGCTATCAAGTAACCAAGCTGCTCCTGCTTGTTCTTCAGAAAGTATTCAGATGCCTCTGCTTGAGTTGGCATCTTGGCAGCCTTCTCTTTCCTTGCTTTCTCCCTCTTCTCTTGCGCTTGTACTAATGTTGGTTCATTCTCAGTCATGACAACTTGATTGTCCTCAAAGTCAGGATAGAGAACCATGTGTTCCTTATCCAATAGATACTTTCCTGTGCCCATCTTTGAGTTAATCAACTCCACGAATCTGTGGGGCATATCCACGGCTCCTCTTCTGGTCTGCTGTCGCCCTCTTGATGGTTTCAACTATGAGGCTCATGACTTTGAATTTCTGAGGCACATCAAAAATGTGAAGCAAATTGATTGCATGCCCTCTGATCATGTTGTGGTCACCTGATTTGGGCAACAGAGTGTGCCTTAGGATCCAGTTGATCGTAGGCAGCCCTGACAGAAGAAAATGAACTGATCCAAACTTGAAAGACTCAAGTGCTTCATCAGGTATCTCCTTGTACATCTGTGACATTGAGTTGTGTCCCATCTTCTTCTTCGCATAAATGTCCAAGTCATCTTCATCTTCCTTTGGGGCATTGATCAGACTTGCCCATTCCTTTATGGTTGACTGGTATCTCGTTCCTTCTGACATCCAAACTATCCTGCCATCTGGATAGAAATGTGATGTGGAGTTTGCATTATGAGCTCATCATTCCAATTTGTGAGCTTCTGCCCAACAAAATCTGCAACTCCACAAGCACTGAAGTTGTCATACACTCCAGGATAGTGTTCTGCATTCTCCTAAATGTAGGTCCAGTCGACCCACCTCATATCACAAACTATGGGCTTCTTATCCAATAAGATGGTCTCATAGAAGTCCTGATGTTCCTTGGTGTGGAACCTGTAATCCACAGTAGTCCTTCTCCTGGTGGCATATGGATCGGACTCTCTCCATAGCCTCAACCCTTGATCTCTCCTGATCTTCATGTTCTCAGCCACAGGATGAGCATCATTGTGGTCTGGAATCTTGGGTTTGAGCTTCCTTAGGACCTGCCCTTCTTCATCTTCCTCAGCATCATCCTCAGGCATTGGAGCCTTGTTCTTCTCAGATGCTGGTATACTCCTGGTGTTCCTCTTTGGTGCACTCTTGGGCTTGGGGGCAGCTTTGGGCTTTGAAGTTGCAGCCCCTGACTTTATGGCATCACCCATCAGCTTTTGTGCCTTGGGTGCAGGCTCAACAACCTCTTCTTCTTCCTCTTCCTCCATCATAGAAGGTTTCCCAATCACTCAGCCATGGTCTTCTTGACCCTTTCCTTCCTTTTCTTTCCTTCAGCAGCAGCAGGTTCTTTGGGTTGGGACTACAAAGAAGCTTGAGTGGAGACTCTGGCTTTGGACATTGGTTGTCTACCTGCTGGCCTTTTGATCTTCATTCCAGGCTTAACTGCTGTCGAGTTGTACTCCTTCTTGAGCACTTTCTTCTTGGAACTGGCCTCATCCTCAGCTGCCACATAATTCTCATCCTCAGACTCTGAGGTCTTCTTCTTCCTTGTCCTTGTGGCAGCCTTGGGAAAATTGCTGGGAGTGCTTCTGCTCCCCTCATCTGAGCTGCTAGAGGGACTAGTGCCCTCACTCATGTGAATCTGCTCTTGACCTGTTGTCACTTTGGTCTGACATGCTGCTCACACTGACTGCTGACCCTGTGAATAGTTATAGATGCGGTAGAGTGATGAGAATCACAAAATGCAGAGATTTTTGCAAAACAATGATTCAAAAAAACTTGGTTTTAGTTTTCCACAGAAAGCATTTCGGATCTACCAATTTTTAAACTCGGTGATACCGAAGCAGTTTTGGAACCTAAACTAGTGAACTCGGTCAGACCGAGTCACAGTTTGGTGGCACCGAGACTGCTAGGGTTTCACAAAGTTCTAAAATCGGTCACACCGATTTGTAATTCTCGGTCGGACCGAGACTTACTAGTGCAATGGCGTTAGCCAAATCGGGGGGGCCGACCTTTTCAACTCGATGGGTCCGAGATGGTTTCGGCGGAAACCTAACCCTAAATTTTCGAATCATACCTATTCTAAGGATTGTTTTGACTGGATAGAAGTGTTTCAATCGTGGCAAGATGCATTACGAACACAATGTGCTGAGAATCGGACGAGGATAGCACAGTGATCGAGTTCATACCCTAGTTCGGCGGTGAACTCGCTACGGCGGCAACGGCGGAGACCAGTGACAGGAGGCGGCTGGCGACGAAGTCGATGATCCGTAGACCTGGTAGGCAGAGCGAGCTATGCGCGGGCGAGAAGTTTTGGAGAAAGTTTTTCAAAAATTTGTCCGTGTGTATATATAGCCCGACACTGTCAGTGTGACCGAGTTGAACAACTCAGTGGCACCGAGATGCATAACTGATATGATTCTGACAACTCGGTGTGACCGAAAAAAGTTAAATCGGTTGCACCGAGATTGAAAACCTAGATCGACTTAGTAATCTCGGTATGACCGAAATGGAGGAATCGGTCAGACTGAAAATCACAAAGAAGTTTTGGAAGTTTAAGTCTATGGCGAATCTGGGACTCCGAGTGCTCCTCACACATAGTGGTTCGAATCTGCTTGATCAAATTTTGTGATGTAGCATGAATAGAGTTTGAGACGAGAAAAGCATAGATAGCTAGAGAAGGTTCTTAGGCATTCTTGTCCATCCACTTGGCCAAAGAAAAAGAAACCAACCAATCAAAACAACAAGTGGATGTCCTCGAATGAGTAAAGTATGCAACCAACATGCTCACACAATAAAATGACAAATGAAATATGTGACAAAGCATGCACAACCAATTCTAGCATCTATCAAACAATTGGTGATGACTAGGTCATCTATATATGAGTATATTGACTTAGGAGTCAAATGAGAACATTTGATCATAGGTCATACTCATCGTTTAAGCTCAATTGGGGTTACCACTTTTACATAAAGCATTTATGTGTTCACATCATTAGAGTTGCTTTGACTCAATCCTTAGAGTTAAGCTCCCCTAGATGTGAGATCCCCCCTTAGAGGGATAAACTAACCTTGGGTTGTGTCGATGATGACTTCATGTAGGTGTTGAAGATATGGATGCTCAATGTTGATGTAGATCTTTTGGAGCAATCCTTTGGAGTGAGTTGCACTTTCAATACCTACACGGGTTAGTCCCACAAGGAACAAACAAGAATATCCATAGACATAGAGTGATGCACACACAAAATGATGTCCATGAAAACATTAGGTTACCTTGTCCCTTGCCTTACCAACATGAGGGTTTGTGACTCCTTGAACTAGTGCAAGATATGGAAGTTGATTGCACTTGTCCTCGCCATAATGATATGAGTGAAAAATGTTGGCGGAGTCACCCTCAAGAACTCTCTAGTTCTTCTTCGGGATCCACATCATCTTGATGGGAATCCTTGGTGTAGTACTTGTACTTGATGAAGTAGAACTTGACGTAGTCTTGGGAACCCACTTGACCACGGCCTTAGGTGCTTCTTCAAATGCATCAATCTCTTCTTGAAGCTTGTCCTTTCCTTTGTTCTTGTGGTCTTGTGGTGGAAGATCATCTTGTGCTTGTGTTCCCTTGAAGGAAGTAGGATCATACTTCTCTTGTTGAGGAACAAACTTCGTCTTGGGGTATTGATATTCTTCCCACTCAACTCCATTGGCATTGAACTTTCGTTCAAAACCAACACCTTGATTCTTCCGGTGCCTTCCTTGCTTATGCATAATTTCCTCAAATTGCTTACTCCCGGCAAGGCTCTTGTATACACCTTTCTCTATAATTCCCTTCAATAGGTTGTTTTCTTGCTCAAGTGTAACTTGGCTAAGAGAATCATTAGAGGAATCAAGAGAACTACTAGAAGCAACAATATTGGGTTTAGCATTGTTATTGTTACTACTAGAAGAAGAATCTTTCTTGTTCTTGTTACTAGACTTGACTTGAGGCATGTAAGTAGATAAGAGTAAATGCTTGGCAATGTAAGAAGAACTTTTCTTACGAAGATCATCATTGATCGCTTTTAGGAACTCATGCTCTTGCTCAAGATTGAGCTTTTCAAAGCGTAACTTCTCATGAGCCCTTAAAAGTTCTCGATGATCTTCGAAGATAGTTTCATGAGCTAACTTACGAGTGTTTAGTTCTTTAGTTAGACGCCCAATTTTCTCCTTATCATTGTCATTCGTTTCATCTTGATTAGCATGATTAATTGACGTTTCATCACAGTATTCATCACTAGAGTTGTCAACAACTAAATCATCATCACCTAGCAAGTCATCTTCATCACTATTAAAATCAACATACTCGGGGTGTGTTACCTTAGGACCTTTGGCCATGAAGCATCTTCCAATTCCTTCATCCGGTGATTCAAATATGTCGTAGGAGTTGGTTGACACAAGTGCTAAACCGCAACACCTTCATCTTGAGTGTGTTCGAGTCGGAGTGAAAGCTTCTCTCGGATTGATTGTTTGAGTCGGAGCCGGATACCCATTCACCAACATGAGCTTGATGTCTTCGTTTTGTGTAGCTCTTTGATGACTTGTCCTTCCTTTCTGAATCCTTGCTTCTCCGTGAGGGTCTTCGTTCATAACGATCATCTCTACTCCTCTCTCTTGGTGGTGATTCCTCTCTTCTACTTCTTCTCTTGGGAGAATCTTCTCTTCTTTTGTAGGGTGCCGTACACTCATTGGAATAGTGTCCGGGTCTCCCACAATTGTAGCAATTGCGCTCTCGACTAGAAGATCTTTTGTCATTGTAGGACCTTGACTTGGAGCTTCTTTCTTTGCTTCTACTCTTGTAGAATTTGTTGAAGTTCTTCACCATTAAGCTCAATTCTTCATTGAAGGTTTGTTTCTCACTTGATGATGTGGGGGCTTCACATGAGGCTTTGTAAGCACCACTTGACTTGTTGTGAAGTTCCTCCTTATCCTTGAGTGACATCTCATGAGCAACAATTCTTCCAATGACTTCTGTTATTTGAGATCTTTGTAATTTGGCATCATTTGGATCAATGTGCACACGGTATCATATTTTCCATCCAATGCTCTTAAGATCTTCTTGATGATAAATCTGTCGGTCATCTCTTCACTTCCTAAGCCGGCAATCTCATTTGTGATAAGAGCAAGCCTAGAGTACATTTCAGCGACACCTTCACCATCCTTCATTTTGAACTTGTCAAGTGACTTTGGAGCACATCCAACTTGGATTCCTTGACGGAGTCGGTACCTTCATGCATATCAATCAAAGTATCCCAAATTTCCTTTGCATTCTCAAGACGGCTGATTTTGTTGAATTCTTCGGGCACAATCCATTGAAGAGGATATCACAAGCTTGAGCGTTGTATTGCAACATCTTCAACTCTTCCGCACTAGCTTCACGGTTCGGTTCTCTCCCATCAAAGAATTCACCTTGCAAGCCAATACACACAATAGCCCAAACGGCGGGGTTATGTCCGAGAATATGCATTTTCATCTTATGCTTCCAACTAGCAAAATTAGTGCCATCAACGTAAGGACCTATACGGTGATAATTTCCTCGCTAGACGCCCATACTCTCCTAGGTTGTGAAACCAAGGCTATGACCACCAAAAGCTATGGAAATCAAAGCAAATGGAGACCAAAGCTCGATACCACTTGTTGGACCTTGAAGTATGTCTAGAGGGGGTGATTAGACTACTTGACCAATTAAAACTTAACCTTTTCCCAATTTTAGACTTTGGCAGATTTTAGCTATCTTTAAGCAAGTCAAGCAATCTTCACGCAATTCAAGCAAGCATGCAAAGAGTATATAGGCAGCGGAAAATAAAGCATGCAACTTGCAAGAATGTAAAGGGAAGGGTTTGGAGAATTCAAACGCAATTGGAGACACGGATGTTTTTGTCGTGGTTCCGATAGGTGGTCCTATCGTACCTCCACGTTGATGGAGACTTCAACCTACGAAGGGTAACAATTGCGCGAGTCCACGGAGGGCTCCACCCACGAAGGGTCCACGAAGAAGCAACCTTGTCTATCCCACCATGGTCGTCGCCCACGAAGGACTTGCCTCACTAGCGGTAGATCTTCACGAAGTAGGCGATCTCCTTGCCCTTACAAACTCCTTGGTTCAACTCCACAATCTTGTCGGAGGCTCCCAAGTGACACCTAGCCAATCTAGGAGACACCACTCTCCAAGAAGTAACAAATGGTGTGTTGATGATGAAGTGCTTGCCCTTGTGCTTCAAATGATAGTCTCCCCAACACTCAACTCTCTCTCACAGGATTTGGATCTGGTGGAAAGAAGATTTGAGTGGAAAGCAACTTGGGGTAGGCTAGAGATCAAGATTCATATGGTTGGAATGAAATATCTTGGCCTCAACACATGAGTAGGTGGTCATCTCGTAACTGGTAAGTTGGAAGTGGAGGTTTGTTCGATGGCTCTCTCCAGGAATGAAGAGGAGGTGGAGGGGTATATATAGCCTCCACACAAAATCTAACCGTTACACACAATTTACCAAACTCGGTGGGACCGAATCATCAAACTCGGTCGGACCGATTTAGTAAACCTAGTGACCGTTAGAGTTTTCGGTGGGACTGACAAGCAACTCGGTAGGACCGATATGGTTAGGGTTAGGGCATAACGTAATCTCGGTGAGACCGATTACACAAACTCAGTGAGACCGAATTTGGTAATTAGCTAACCAGAGAGTTGGTCAGGTAAACTCGGTGGGACCGATTTTCTCTTTCGGTGAGACCGAAAAGTTACAAAAGGGAAACAGAGAGTTTACATTGTAATCTCGGTGAGACCGATCGCTCACCTCGGTTAGACCGAAACGTTACGAAGGGAAACAGAGAGATTACAATCCCATCTCGGTGAGACCGAGATCCCTATCGGTGAGACCGATTTGCCTAGGGTTTGTGGCAGTGGCTATGACATCTGAACTCGGTGGCGCCGGATAGAAAGAATCGGTAGGGCCGAGTTTGACTTTAGGTTTAGGTCATATGTGGATGTGAGAAAGTTGGAACATATCATTAAGCACATGAAGCAAAAGGCTCATTAAGCAACACCTCATCCCTCCTTGATAGTATTGGCTTTTCCTATAGACTCAATGTGATCTTGGATCACTAAAATGTAAAATGTAGAGTCTTGAGCTTTTGAGCTTGAGCCAATCCTTTGTCCTTGATATTTTGAGGGATCCACTTTCATCATCCATGCCATGCCATTCATTGAGCTTTCCTGAAATATTTGTCTTGGAATAGCATTAGCTCAATGAGCTATATGTTGTTATGAATTACCAAAACCACCTAGGGATAGTTGCACTTTCACCTTAGCGTCCCACGCAAAAGCCACCACAACAGTAGGTAGCTCCATCAATATGATGGCAAGGCCTTGGAGCCCACACCACCATCGAACAAGCTAGTAGGCCGACCACAGTTCGGTCCGGGCAAAACAGCAGCCCCAGCAAAGCACCACACCAACCCATCCGGCCGTCCAAGCAAGAATAAAGAAGCTCAGGGGAACACTCGCGACATCCAACAAGACCCAGACGGCGGAACAGGACACAACAGACCCGAGCACGCTCGGCCCGAAAACCGTAAACGGAGTCTGCCGGAGGTGCTTCACAGTGTGGCCCAACATAGAGGAGCCGCACACCCTCTCTGCTTCACCAACGAGGTAATGGAGCATGAATTTCCAGACGGGTTTAAACCCATCAACATCGAATCATATGATGGAACAACAGATCCCGCAGTATGGATTGAGGACTTCTGCCTCCACATCCACTTGGCTCGCGGAGACGACCGTCACGCCATTAAATACCTGCCTCTCAAGCTTTAAGGGCCAGCACGGTACTGGCTAAACAGTTTGCCAGAAAATTCTATTGGCAGCTGGGAAGATCTGGAAGACGCCTTTCATGACAGCTTCCAAGGAACATACGTCCGGCCACCAGATGCCGATGACTTAAGTCATATTGTCTAGCAGCCCGACGAGTCAGCCAGGGAGCTCTGGACTAGGTTCCTAGTAAAAAAGAATCAAATCGTCGACTGTCCGGACGCGGAAGCCCTCGCGGCCTTCAAACATAGCGTCCGGGATGAATGGCTAGCACGCCACCTCGGCTAGGAAGGACCTAAATCCATGACAGACCTTACCGCTCTAATAACTCGCTTTTGTGCGGGAGAAGACAACTGGCTCGCTCGCAAAAGAAACAATGCCAGCGACCCGGGCACTTCCAAAATCCGAGATGGCAACGACAAGCCACGACTGAATAAGCATAACAGTCGCAGCAACAACGAAAGATTGCACGACATAGCGGTCAACACCGGATTTCACAATCCGAAACCCGGTCAACGGAAGAAGCCATTTAAGGCCAAATAGGACGGACCATCCACCCTTGACAGGATATTAGACCGACCCTGTCAGATTCACAGCCACCCTGATAAGCCAGCCAATCATACCAACAGAAACTGTTGGGTCTTCAAGCAGGCAGGCAAGCTTAATGCCGACTACAAAGGGAGTAGGCCACCAAGCGATAAAGACGACGGCAAGGCGCACCAGCCGAACACCGGGGGCCAGAAGCAGTTTCCCTCCGACGTTCGATCAATATCGGAGCGGAAATAGCAGTTCGGCTTCCGCCACCCACCCACTATGATGGCAGGATTTACGCCACGCGTACATCACTACGCGCTCAAGATACCATGGGCATCGGCGGAGGCACAATACGGACAACCCTGCAAGCATTCCCGTAACGTTTTTCTTATCCATTTTCTTTATTTTTCTTTATTATAAAGAGGTGACCGACAGGATTGCATATACAACGGACTCTGTCGGAGTTCGGATCCGCACACTCACCTAAGGGGTTACTTCAGTTAAGGACTCCCCTCCCAAAGGAAGGGCGGCGCAGACGTGCGACAAGAGGTCCAAAATAGCTTTTTGTAGACCGCACTCTTTATTCTGAGCCTGTACTATGCCATTTTCCTCCGCACCCGATCCCGAGCATGTCAAATAGCCGGGTTGTGGTTTTTCTCCTCTTTTTATATATATGAATTTATCATTGGCTTATTGCTCCACTCCCAGTAAAACTCATCCAAACTAATCTTCTACACTCTTTTTACAATAAGTACGGCCGTAACGGCGGTGTTACAAGACGCACCTCGGCATAATCTGCTAGGGGCTCGGTATGGGAACAAATGAGTCGCCAATAAAAGTCCAAACAGCTCTCTAGCATACTTCGGCATTTGTCGTGGAATTGTCACGGCAGATGTCCTAGTGTAAGGACTTAGTCGCGAGGCCAACGCATCTATGTGGTAGCTTGAGAGGGGTTGATCGGGACGAGAGACACAACACGCAAGACAAGGATTTAGACAGCTTCGGGCTCCGGGAAACATCATCCGGTAATAACCCTACATGCTGTTTGTGGCTAGGTCTCATTATGATCATGAGGGAGTCGCCGGTAAGCCGACTCTTTGTGTCTAGCCCTAGAGATTGTTTGTGTTGCTTGTCCCTCTTTGGGGAGCCCTGCCCCTCTTTATATAAGTTAGAGGGGCGGGTTACATGTGGAGTCCTAGTAGGACTAGGACTAGCCTATCTTCTACTACAAGCCGGATACAAGTCCGGGTCTTGATTCCTTGTAAGGGAAATATTCCTTACACCTTTCTTCTTAAGTCGGCCCACCATCACATGAACCGCCCACTGGGCCTTGGGCCTTGTCGTCTGCTTGACCCGCCTACGGGTCTCCGTGAGTCACAATGTCCAAAGGGTTATATGTAAACCGCCATGTCCAGCAGATCGCTAGTGAGTCGCCTAGCTCCACGGGTCTTCCGGTGAATCGCCAAGTCCAGCCGGTCATAACTCCGGCGGGTCATACCGCTGAGGTATATCCCCGACATTAGCCCCGATTTAATTTGGATTTATCCATGTTAAACTGATCCTGCAAAATAAACACCTAACAACTTTGACAAAGTTGTGCTCCGGGTTAAAAATTCTTGTAAGCCGGCACCTGATCATCCTTAATTCCTTGCGCTCCGGGTTAAATATTCTCCTGAGACAGGACCTGATTATCCTTAAGTCCAATTGTCATTTCCTTCATCTAGAAAATCCGGGTCAAATAAGCTAGCTTCATACTCAATTTGCTGATGTTGGTTTCTCACAGAAAATATTGTGAAGAATAATCCACTTGAGTCGGCTTTCAAGGCGCCGGTTAAATAATTATGGACTTCAAATACTCATCTCATATTCAGCCGGCTTCAAGATTAAAAACTAGCCTGTTTATCATTACCAAAAACAGCATGATTATAAATGCAGCGATACCGGGTCATAATTGTTGTTGACACCGGTTTATGTAATTGATACTCCTGTTTTGCTCAAAACTGATAATTTGAAGATTTTTTCTCCCTTATATCCATATTACCTGTAGCCCCCAAGTCTTGAGCAGAACAAAGTGATGGTTTAAGACTTGCTCCAATAAATGTTGCAACCTTGAAAAAAATCCGGTTTATTCATCTCAATCATATAAACTGAATATTCCACACATGTAGCCCCCAAGTGTCGAGTTGTCATGCTTGCAGCAACCTGGGACTTGTAATTGCTTTATGCTCATGAAAACTTCAACCAGTGTAGCCCCCAAGGGCCGGGTCATTATGCAAATAATGAGCAGGGACTTTGTAGATATAACCATGTAAATTTGAACAGCAATGTGTAGCCCCCAAGGGCCGGCTTAGTAAGATAATACTGAGCTGGGACTTTGTATATAATTGATAATAACATCATATAATATAGTCTCCACCATGGGGCTTGAACCCACGTCCACAAGATTAAGAGCTTTGTACTCCACCAACTAAATAGTGGACCGTTCAATATAATGGATTAATGCTTGTGTACCTTGAATTTTTGACAGAGCAATTGGTAGCCCCCAAGGGCCGCTCATTACAATGGGATGAGTCGGGTCTTCAATAATTTGATCAAAAATGACTTTACATTAGCCCCAAGTGCCATGGTGCATCTTTGGCGGTGACATGGGACTTGCATATTTGATATAATCCCAATCTGAATAATATAGCCCCGAAGTGCGGGTCGTAAGCTTTGAAAGCGACTCGGGACTATTCCTTCCATTGTAGAATAAATCATATCCATTGATAAAAATAATAGCCGCTATGCTTATAGCGACTTTGAAAACCTCAATCATAGCACTGGTTATTGATAATCACAATAGAAATCCAGCCATGTTGGCTATTCGAGATTTGAATAATATAATCCGGTATGAAAACCTCAATCATTCAATATCATCATGAAAATCCAGCCAGTTTTGGCTATTAAAGATTTGAATACCTCATCGGTTGACAAGTAAATCCGGAGTTTTAAATACTCGGCGGCTCTTGGCCGATGGCGATTTAATACGCCTCCATTGTAAGCCGGAATTTTTATAACGCTGCGGCTTATAGCCTTTGAGAAAAATACAGAACTGATCATCATTTTGAAGCATCAACTTTGGTAATGAGCTTGAACTTAATCATTTATATGTCATATTTCTGCAAATCCTGCAAAGAATTTAAACAACATATGCCCTGGCGACTTATCGTCAAAAACCGTATGGTAACCACCCAAATGTAGTCTTATCCTCGCCCACAAGTAGATCACAAGAACCCTTGGCGCTTTACCGCAGTATGGTCATAATACCTCACATATAACCACCGTGATATTGAATTTGTCTTTGCCGGTTTACATGACCTGTGTAGTAAGGGTGATAACCCAATCCTTAGAAGCCAATGCTTCCATATAAATGATGGTTGTCATAAAATTTGGCGACTTATAGTCAAAAGTCAAGCCGGTTTAATCATAAAACACTTATATACATTTGAGATATAACCCCCAAAAGGTCTCAAGTTAAGTAATTGTGGCTACAATAAACTTTACCAGAGATAGAATAAAACTTTTTGAGGCTTCTGATTCGGATACGATCAGTAAACTGTTCCAAAGGGGTTAAGCTAATATTCGAATACGATCATATAGCCCCCAGTGGCTTTGGCGATGCCGATCAAGTGGGTATCGACAGCTATGTTCTCTTTGGTTCGAATACGACGTATGTTTGAATAGGAAGCTCCCACGTGACCATAAGAGTTGTTTAATGACGCTGGTTCGAATACGACCCACGTCAGACCCAAAGGGGTTAAGCTATGATTCAGATATGATCTAGAAGCCCCCTAATGGGCTTGACAGTACGCCGATCAAGAGGGTATCGATAGTTATGTTCTCTTTGGTTCGAATACGACCTATATTTGAACAGGAAGCCCCCAAGTGATCATATAAGATAAGCCGTAAGGCAGGATACCCAAGTTTGAACCGCGCATCATGGCAGCAACTTTCTTTTGGCAAC
Organism: Aegilops bicornis; assembly: GCA_021605145.1. Classification (NCBI taxonomy): domain Eukaryota; kingdom Viridiplantae; phylum Streptophyta; class Magnoliopsida; order Poales; family Poaceae; genus Aegilops; species Aegilops bicornis. The sequence goes on from CM038671.1 coordinate 557,720,151, forward strand.
CTTTAATTTTTCTGAGAAATCGAACTTGCGAGAGATTAATGCTTTTTGAACCGGAACTTTAAACCGGATTTGAAAGCTTTAAAAATTTGTGAAGGACAAATTTACCTTGAGCCGGTTTTTGAACCGGATTTGAGAGCTTCAAAAATTTGTGAGGGAAAAATTTACCCTGGGCCGGCTTTTGAACCGGATTTAAGAGCTTGAGCTTTGTGGGAGAAAGATGTCTCTTGAACCGGATTTTAAACCAGAGTCCTTATTTTGAGCCGGAAATCTTCTGACAGCTTTTAAATTTTCATCGATCTAGCAGTAATCTCCGGGGCCCGGGTTATTTTTCCCTATAACGACCTGGAGTTCTTGAATTCATTGAAACCGGCTAATTTTGCCGAGTCATATCATCGTAGCCCCCGAGTCTCAAGACGACTTGAGGAGTTGGCTTGAGATTCTCCATAATTAATCGTGATATAGACCGGGTTGAATCCTGCATGGGACAACTTGCAAACCAAAGTAATTGCTCTTTTGAAGAAAATAATATATAATATAAAATATATTGGATGGATTTCACCTGATATGTTAGGCTAGTGATTATCCACAGAAGGTTGAGGTGACTGCGGCGGGTTATAAATGATCCCAGTATGAACTGTGTCGAATCTCGGCCAATGGTTCCTTCCAACTGGCTGTTTGAAGTTAACCAAACCGTGGTGCCGGCGACTTGTGCACCTATCCATTGAGCCATCCAGTGAAGACGGCGGTTGGTAATATATGATAATTTGCCTCCAATTTGTTGGAAGTGAAACCGGGCTTCCCAAGTAGTGACTTGCTCATACTCAATAAACAGCTCATCCAGAAAAATGATGTCCGGTGTGTTGATGTAGACCAGGCCGCGAGAGACGGACCGTAAAAATGACCGCAACATCAAAGGCGGCTCAGACAGATGAATCAACCGTGGTGTTGTAAACCGGTGCGGGCGGGTAAGTTGTCCTCCTTGTTGTAAGCCGACGTGGTCGTAAGAGATGGCCACGTCGTTGTAAGCCGGCGCGGTCGCGAGAGACGGCCACGGCGTTGTAAGCCGACGTGGTCGCGAGAGACAGCCACGACGTTGTAAGCCGGTGCGGAAGTCCGTACAGTAACGACGACCACCTGTGCCAAAAGATGTTGGCGTGCCTCCACCTCCGCGATATAATATCACTTTTTGTCATAAATAATTGCCATGTATAAACAATATTGCAGACCAAGACAAAGATAAACTTGTTCTTTGACAAAAACAACATGTGATAATAAAACAAACTTGGATGGATATCACCTGATTTGTTTAGGCAAAAAATAATCCGCCATGAAGTTGATGATCCCTAGGTGAAACTAAAATTCCTCACGGGTGAATCGGCCGCAGGAACAAACAGATAAACCGGCCATGGCGTTTTTAAGCCGGTGCAGACGAGCAAGTTGTCCTCCACGTTGTAAGCCGGTGAGGACGCGTGAACTGGCCACGAGGGCAGACGGGCGAGTCGTCCGTGGCGTTGTAAGGTGGTGCTGACGGGCGAGCCGGTCGGCGCGTTGATGTAAACCGGACCGCAGGGGCGATGGCTGTATATAACAACACTATAGGCAGAGTGGTTGTTTTCAAAAAATTAATAATTTTTGGTAAAAGTAAACTAGATGGATATCACCTGGTATTGTTTTGCCAGATGTTGGCGTTGGATAATGCATAGTGCTGCTTTTGTTTTTTGACAAAAGAATTGGTTCTGTGTCTTCTAGTGCCTGAGCTCTCCACATAACCCGGCCGGCACTTTTTGAGCCGGAATTTTTGGAACCAGAACTTCTTGATAATCCGGCCGAAACCTTTGATAACCCGGAACTTTTTACCGGAACCTCTTGATAATCCGGCCAGAATTTTTGATAATCCGGAACCTCTTGATAATCCGGCTGAAACTTTTGATTATCCGGAACTTTTGAACCGGAACCTCTTGATAATCCGACCGGAACTTTTGATAATCTGGAACTTTTGAACCGGAACCTCTTGATAATCTGGAACTTTTCTGTAGCCTAAGTCAGAACTCTTTGATGACTCGGACGGAACCTTTCGGTGATTCGGCCGGAACCCTTCGGCGATTCGGACTGAACTTTTCGTCGAGGCAATCAGAACTCTTTGGTGATTCAGACAGAACCTTTCGTCGAGGCGGTCGGAACCTTTCGCCGATTCAGACGGAACCTTTCGTCGAGGCGGTCGGAACCTTTTCGGCGATTTAGACGGAACCTTTGGTCAAGGCGGTCGGAACTTTTTCGGCGATTTAGACGGAACCTTTCGTCAAGGCGGTCGGAACTTTTTCGGTGAGCCAGCTGGAACTCTCCGAAAGGTCGATCGGAACTTCTTCAATAAGCTGGGCGGAGCTTCTCGATCCCTGGGATAGCACCCTTCAAGAACTCAACACCACCGTGTGCGAGCCCCACGGTGGGCGCCAACTGTCGTGGAATTGTCACGACAGATGTCCTAGTGTAAGGACTTAGTCGCGAGGCCAACGCATCGATGTGGTAGCTTGAGAGGGGTTGATCGGGACGAGAGACGCAACACACAAGACAAGGATTTAGACAGCTTCGGGCCCCGGGAAACATCATCTGGTAATAACCCTACATGCTGTTTGTGGCTAGGTCTCGTTATGATCATGAGGGAGTCGCCGGTAAGCCGGCTCTTTGTGTCTAGCTCTAGAGATTGTTCTTGTTGCTTGTCCCTTTTTGGGGAGCCATGCCCCTCTTTATATAAGTTAGAGGGGCGGGTTACATGTGGAGTCCTAGTAGGACTAGGACTAGCCTATCTTCTACTACAAGCCGGATACAAGTCCGGGTCTTGATTCCTTGTAAGGGAAATATTCCTTACACCTTTCTTCTTAAGTCGGCCCACCATCACATGAACCGCCCACTGGGCCTTGGGCCTTGTCGTCCGCTTGACCCGCCTCACGGGTCTCCAGTGAGTCACAATGTCCAGGCGGGTTATATGTAAACCGCCGTGTCCAGGCAGATCGCCAGTGAGTCGCCTAGCTCCAGCCGGGTCTTCTGGTGAATCGCCAAGTCCGGCCGGGTCATAACTCCAGCCGGGTCATACCGCGGGGTATATACCCGACAATGTTGAAAGTTTGGCCTTATATGCATCAGCTCCGAATCATTGTCTTTGGTCAATAGTTGGGTTTCCTGGCTCCTGTGCTTGCTACCCTACGTTCCGTTCTATCGGCTAGGGTAGTAAAGGGAGCACTATCGCGACAGTGCCCCTGGCTTTGACCGGATGAGCACCTCAGTAGAGAAAGCCGAAACTGACTGTCATGATGCGGTGAGAGCTGGTCAACCACTTGACGACTTATTCGAATCTTTAGCGATTCTCCGTGTCACATGAAGGGTCTTTTTTAGATCAAAACATGTAAGGCACAATATTATGATACGCCGCATACATACCAGGGGCTATGTCGTAGCCCCACCATAAAACTCCTATGGCTAAGTGAAAGTGTTAACGCCCTATAGTCCGATTGCCTGGTTCGCCGCATTATCACCTCCTTTATGGACCAAGACATTGGATAAAGAGTGATTCAATGCTTTTCCGAACACCCCCGTATTTCCTACGAGGGGGCTGAAGCCGACGACTGGAAAACTTTCAAATTACATTAAAACGGCCGCACAGGAGGAATACAAGCTTTCGAGCAAAAAATAGATTAACTATGAAGTTGTCTGTTACGAGCACTCACCCTCTATCAAGTGGGCGGCCTCTAGGACGTCTCCAAAATAATGCTCCGGTTCCGGACGGCCCTTGCCTTCGGGTGGACTCTTCATCGCAATATTGATGGCCTTCATCTTCCCCCAGAATGTCTTGACTCGGGCGAAGGCCATCCGTGCACCTTCAATGCACGCCGACCGTTTCATAGCGTCGATACGCGACACCGTCGACAAGAAGTCATGCACCAGGGCAAGTAACTACCGGAACAGTTCGATCGGCCATAAACGGACTTCACGACGTTCTTCATGGCGATCTTTGGATATCCTATGCAGCTCGCCCATCGACATCTGTTCATTCAAGAACAGAGGCGCCTCGGACGCTACCAATTGCGACCAGAAAAGCTTCTCCGTTGCATACCCCTCTTGCGCCTGATAAAACTGTGCCACATCGGAAGAACTCTTCGGCAAGTCTTAAAAATTGTCTGGAGAACTCCATACTTGGTTAAGTTGAGCATAGTTCGGATCGCCGAACTTAGCCTGTAGCAAAAAGGGCTTGCCAGCCACAATCTCCCCAGCTTGCCGGATCTCCTCACGGGCTGCTCTGGATTCAGACCGCGCTTCTCTTGCCTCTTGTAAGGCCTTGTCAAGTTCAGCCGTTTTGGCTTCATTTTCCTTCTCAAGAAGTTTACAGCGGCTTGCCGCACTCTCTAACTCGTTCGCCATGGTGGACATGGCCTCCTTGTCCTGGCGCCGCGCGGCTTGTTTCGCCTTCAAGTCAGCCGATGCCTTTTCGGCAGCCGCATTACTAAACCGGGCCTGCTCCTTGGCCCGGGCTAGCTCCGCCCGCAGGACTTCCACGACGGCAGCACCATCTGCATTGATACACATTTTATGTCAAACTCTTTTCAGAGGCACTCTTACATTATGAGCACATTGGTGTAAGGAATGCTCGAAATATATACCTTGCAAGTCATCAAGACGCCTGTTGATCAAAGCAATGTCATCCTCCGCAAAATCCAGCTTTCGCCGCAGTTTGATTACCTCCGAATTTCGGGCAGCGGCAGGAGGGGAGACAGCCTGCATTCCAAATTCAACCAGGGTTAGTAACTGAAAATATCTTTTCGATCCTCCGATCACTACCTTTGGAAGGCGATCCGAGTCTCAGGGGCTACTGCATACACAACAGGTGCATTCTGTCAATTGGCAACACTACATAACAAACCTCAAAACCTCTCAGAGGGCTCGTAAAAGCCTCGTTCAACCCGCTCTTCGCGGATACAACTTTTTCGACCACCGTAACCATTAAGACACGGTGCTCCTCTGAAACGGACGTTCGTCGCAGCATGTCCGTCAGCATCTCCGACACTCTTTGGTCTCCAGACACCGCTGCCGGAGCACGATATTCCTTTGAAGGAATCCGCTTACCTGCCTCCAGCATTGTCTCCGGCTGTAAACAAGAGAGTTCGGGGTCGTCATCCTTGACCCTCGAACCATTAGTGACAGAGGCACCACCTTCGGGTAGCTCCTTCCTCGTTTCCTGCGCTACTTGCTAGTCGGGAGGAGCCCTCCGGGACGACACCTCAAGATCATCCGCCCTATTGGGTGAGGAGACCGGAGAAGGCGTGTCACTGTCCATCATCTCTGGAAGAAGGTCCCCCGAGGAGGAGGACGATTGAGAAACACCAGGCGTTAACCTGCGAGGATGCAGATGTGCCGGAGGGTTATTTCAGTAATAAGAAAGGAATGAGGTATGGTTGAAGTACCCCGCTTCACTTACGGCCTGGCTAGAGGTTCGTCCTCATCATCAAGCTCTACGTCAACATCGCTTGCCCGGTCCAAACCGACCGACGATGGCATTTTTCCTTTCTTTGAAGGTTTCCCCTCCTGGCCTTCAGAAGAAGCCCGCTTTTTGTCGTGGCAGACATCTCCTTTGGGCTCCCCGCTCTCGCCTCCCTCTGTAGACACTAGGTATGGAGTCGGGATCAACATCCGCGTCAGTAGGGCAGACGCAGGGTCTTCAGGAAGGGGTGCCGGGCACCAGATTAACACCGCTTTCTTTACCCAGTCCTCCATAAGGGCAGGTTGTTTAGTGTCTTGTCAAGAGATGCTTGAATGAAGAGTATGCGGGGATCGAATACTTACCGGAGTATCCGGATGATTGCAGTCGAGGCCGACGTCTTCGGTGGTGTCCGGCCATTGCTCTCGCTCCCCGAAATATAACTTCCACATTCCTTCGTGTGTAGTACCGAAGAAGTGTTGAAGAGTCCGCCGCCCTTCTGGATTGAACTCCCACATGCGGAGAGGCCGCCGTTGACACGGCAGGATTCGGCGGACTAGCATTACCTGAACGATGTTCACAAGATCGATGCCCTTCTCGGTAAGGCTTCGGATGCGACCTTGCAGAGTCTGCACCTCATTAGCGGATCCCCAGTCCAACCCCTTGTTGATCCATGAAGCAAGCTGAGTCGGAGGGCCGGGTCGGTACACAGGCGTAGCCGCCCACTTAGAGCCCCGTGGCTCGTTGACATAAAACCACCACTCCTTCCATAGTTCAGAAGACTCGGCGAAGGATCCTTCAAACCAGACCCCGCTGGCCAGCTTGTTTATTACAACGCCGCCGCACTCTGCCTTCTCCCCCCCCCTATCACCCGCGGCCTCACATCAAAAGTCTTGAGCCACAAAGCAAAGTGCGGAGGAGTCTGGAGGAAGGCCTCACACGTGATGATAAATGTCGAGATGAGGAGAACGGAGTCCGGGGCCAGATCATGAAAATCTAGCCCATAGTAGAACATGAGCCCCCAGACGAAGGGGTTAAGCGCGAACCCTAACCCATGGAGGAAGTGGGACACAAATACTACCCTCTCGCCGGATTTGGGGGTGGGAATAATATGCCCCTCGGCAGGAAGCCGATGAAGGATTTCTAGGGTCAGGTACCTCGCTATGCGGAGCTTCGCAATATCCTCCTCCGTGACAGAAGAGGCCACCCACTGGCCTGAACGGCTGGACCCAGACATGATTGGGGCTGGTGGTAATTAGGGCTCGAGGGCTAGAACTCGAGGTGGCTGGGGTTGAGGAAGAAGCAAGCACAGAAGAAAAGGACAAGTCCAGGTCCCTATATAAAGGCCCAGAATGTTGACCGTCCCCTCCTGGGTCATTGAACTTACCTATCCTCAAAAGAGTTGTACCAGTGGACGGTTGGGATACCCATACCAATATTACTGAAAATCCCATGAACAAGGGGACACGATCTCTGCTTTGACAAGACATACCTATAAAGCTGTTTCCCGAGACATGGGGCGGTGGGCTAGCCAACGGTTGGAAATAATAACCGGGCAGGCGTGATACAGTGTCATAAACAATTGTCTGCAGATTGGACTCGTGGAGTATTGTATTTTCTGCAATTATATACGCAGGTCCGGATACAATCATCATCTCCGAAGACTATATTGGAGTTCAGAAGAAGGGGAACCCGCCTTGCAATGCCGAAGACAATCTGCGCGCCAGACTCCTCGTCATTAAAGCCAGGTTCAGGGGCTACTGAGGGAGTCCTGGACTAAGGGGTCCTCAGGCGTCCGGCCTATAATCCATGGGCCGGACTGATGGGCTGTGAAGACACAAAGACCGAAGACTATACCCGTGTCCGGATTGGACTCTACTTGGCGTGGAAGGCAAGCTAGGCGGCCGATTATGAAGATTCCCTCTTATGTAACCGATGTAACCCTAGATCTCTCCGGTGTCTATATAAACCCGAGGGCATAGTCCGGATAGGACAGATTCATTACCATATACTCATAGGCTAGACTTCTAGAGTTTAGCCATTACGATCTCGTGGTAGATCAAGTCTTGTAATACTCATATTCATCAAGATCAATCAAGCAGGAAGTAGGGTATTACCTCCATAGAGAGGGACCGAACCTGGGTAAACACCGTGTCCCCCGTCTCCTGCTACCATCGATCCTAGACGCACAGTTCGGGACCCCCTACCCGAGATCCGCCGGTTTTGACACCGACAGTCGCTCAAGGGCAATGTTGACGTTGAGCCCCCGGGCTCCATGAATGATTCCTCCATGATCTCGAGAGAGATCGGAGTTGATGTTGATGTAGGTCATCGTCCGAACATGACTATTGGACGCGGAGTGCAGTCCTCGGTCGAGCCAAGGTGACTAGTTGAGCCGGCGACGAAGATGTCAACGTCGCAGTTAATCTGCAGAAGAGCCATTGATCCTTCGTTGATCTTACAACGGAACTCTCAATGAAAGCACCATTGTCGGTGTCAAAACCGGCAGATCTCGGGTAGGGGGTCCCAAGTTGTGTGTCATGGATCGATGGGTAACATGAGACAGGGGACATGATGTTTACCCAGGTTCGGGCCCTCTTAATGGAAGTAATACACGACTTCCTGCTTGATTGATCTTGATGAATATAGAGATTACAAGAGTTGATCTACCCCGGGATCATATGTTGTGGTCTAAACCCTAGGGGTATGATGATTAATGTCATAATGATATATTGACTAGCCTGGCCTTGGCTTATATAATGCACCAGAGGCCTATGATAACAAGAGTCCTAGCCGAATACGTTGGTGGAGAGGAGTCCTTGTCTTGATCACCAAGTCCTGTGGAATACTCTTTGTATGCAGCATGAGCTGCCCGAAGTGGCCCATGAGTGAACCGCCATGGGGGTCCTCGGCCTGATCCACCTGGTCGGGAGACGATGTGGTGAGTACCCCCTAGTCCAGGACACCATCACTACCAAATCGTGGGCTGAGTTTGTCATACCGGTGCCGGAGCAATCCATGCATCTTTTCCATGCGGCGACTAGAGCAACCGTGAGGGATGGAAGAACGACACTATTCTGGGAGGACCGGTGGTTGAACGGACTGCGAATACAGGAGCTTGCGCCGAACCTATACAACATTGTGTCCAAGCGTACGCGCTTTTCGCGCACAGTGCAGTAAGCTCTCGAGGAAGGCACCTGGGCAGTGAACATAGGCCCATAACTCACAGAACCGATGCTGCATGAATACCTACAACTATGGTTCAGAGTGCAGGCAGCGCAACTACAACCGGGAAGCACTGACGCTATTAGTTGGTCCTGGGAACAGAATGAACAACACTCCACGCGTTCAGCCTAGGAGGCCAAGTTCTGGGGACGTGAAGTTATCCCGACGTCTGCATTCACATGGAAGTCTGGGGCACCAATGCGATGTCGTTTCTTCTCATGGTTAGCACTTAGAAACCGATGTTGGACCTCTGACAGATTAGCTGAAAGTGCAATCATGCCCTTACATTATGTTTTGGTTGTTTATGACAATTTACATGTAGGGGACTGACAATGGCTGCCAAGTAGATTTCAGGTGTTGGTCCCCGGTTCGTCAAAATTGTGTGTGGATCAAGAGCATACGAAGTGAGTTCTCTCAAGGTTGAAGTGGTAAAATGATGTTTCATTTTATGTTTCTTGAGTTATAGGGATCCCGCACTATTAAGAGGGGATCAAAGGGGATAGTGCTAGATTTGCTCAAGTCGACATCTTCTATTTCTATTTCCTCACATCATATTCCAACATAGGCATATTTCACTCATATCCAACAAAATTCCACTCATATCCTATATACCAAAGAAATCCATGGCCAACTAGGTTCCCCAACATATATGATCTAACCTTTGCATACTTTGCATCCTCCATTTTGGTTTATCTTGGGTGGTTCTCTAAGTGAGGACCTAGAGCTTTTCCATAGCTTCAAACGAGCCCAAGATCATCAAAATCGGAGTCCGGATGAAAAAGTTATGGATGTTTTATTTCGGGGGCACCTGAAGTTTTTGTGTTGGCCGGATATCCGGGACTTGGCCCGGAAATCCGGCCGTAGATGACCAGAACCGAGTGAAATGCTGGTTTGCTCTCCGGATGTCCGGCGATCTCCCGGATGTCCGGGCTTTCCTTTTTCGCCGGATGTCCGGGCTTGGCCCGGAAATCCGGCGTAGATGTCCAGAAACGCGTGAAACGCTGGTTTGCTCTCCGGATGTCCGGCGATCTCCCGGATGTCCGGGCTTTCCTGTTTCGCCGGATGTCCGGCTTGACCCCGGATGTCCGGCTCCCTGCTTCCTACTGCTCGCCCTGTTCTCCAAGTGGCTCTCCAGCCCGGATGTCCGCCTCCAGCCGGATGTCCGCCTGCCCGATCACTTGCACTACAACGGGCATATTTGAGCACACACTATATTCTGCCTCTTCTCCCCACGAGAGGGGTTGACCATTCACTTTGAACAAACCCTAGAACACTACACTCACTCTCTCTCATCTCTCCACACCAAATCTTAGATCCCCAAGGGATTTGAGAGCTTTGAAAAGAAGTTGTCCGATCAAGTGATAGATCCACTTCTCCTCCTTCTCTGCACCCAAGGAATTCGTGATTTGAGCAAGTCTTGAGCAAATCCCCATTGATCTTATTACTCTTGGAGGTTGGAGACTCCTAGGCGGTAGGAGTCTTTCGGAGAGGAATCGACTTTTGTGATTACCCCCGGATAAGTTTGTGAGGGTTTGGAGACCACCCCAAGGTCTACCACTAGTGGTTGAGAAACATCTTCATGGTGTTGTCTCAAAGGGAGAATAGGGTGAGCCTTCGTGGCGTTGGTGTGCCTTCGTGGTAACATCCACCTCTCTAACGGTGACTAGCTTCCCTCCAAGGAAGTGAACATCGGCATACATCCTTGTCTCCTGAGTTGCGGTTATTCCTAACCCTAACTCTATACTTGTGGTTACTTGTTTTGGTTTGCACTTACTTACATCATATTGTGCTTGCTCACTTATATGCTTGTGTTACTTACCTAGTACTTGTACCTACTAGCAATTGTTAGGCTCACTTTCATATTCCGCACTATTGCCTAAAATTGCTAAGTAATAATTAAAATTTGTAATTGTACCTATTCACCCCCCCCCCCTCTAGGTCCATCTCGATCCTTTCATTAGCGCGCCGGGGATTGGACCACCAGGAGGCTTGCCCTTTTTGCGACCAGGCAGAAGAGTCCATCCAACACATTCTACTACAATGCGTTTTTGCCAGAGAGGCGTGAATGGTGTTCTGCCGGGCATTGGGGAAACCGACTGGGCGATGGCGCTGCCCAACTCACTCCAAGAATGGTGCACCGACAAGGTTATGAACAGAGCAGCCCGCAAAGACATCAGAACTCTCTTTTATGCTAGTGCTATGGGAGCTGTGGAAGCACAGGAACGCAATTGTCTTTGATGGTGCAACCCCATCCATAACACGCGTGCTACAACAAATACAAGAGGAGGGGAGAACATGGAAAAAGGCTGGCCTATTCAAGTGCGACACGGCAGCATTCTTTGGGGAGTTAGCTAAGTGGGCGTGTGTGAGGAGTTAATATGTAGACCGGCAAGGCTGGGTGGAGTACGCGTTCATACGTTTTGTAATTAACTGTTGTATAAGGGCTTTTTATCCCTTCTTCTTTTATAATATAAAGTACGCACATTTGTGCGTATTCGAGAAAAATTATCACGTACGTACCCATCGACGCGTCCAAGACATCTTGTCGCCGTCCACCTGATCCTAGGATACGTCTGTCCGTGGGATACTGCTAAAATGTGCACTGATCTGAAAGTGGTCGTTCCCTAGCTGTTCTTCAGTTACGCGTCCACTTCATGGACATTCAGAGGTTGCATGCCTGTCTGGTGGTGCCAAAGCTAGTAACCATGGACGCCCTGCCCATGCCAAGAAGAGCGGAATGAATGGACGATCTGCCATTGATCGAGGATCAGACGCGCACCGATCGACCAGTCCGCGAAACTGAGTGGGTGAACAGTGCGGCGTCGCTGGGCTATAAATTAAGGCGCCCTTCCGCTGCACACCCCTACACTACACATCCAGATCCCCACCCCACTACCAGTAGCACACTCCCACCCCAGCGTGACTTGCGAGCTCGATCAAGCAATGGCGGTTCGCGGTGGGAAGGCCTGGTCGTAGCCATGCTGATCTCCTTCCTCCTGGTCCAGGGGACCTTGGGAATTCCGCCATCGCCATCGCCACGTGTACCACAAGTGCATGAGCAACCCTCGCAAGCCCACTGAAGACCACTGCATCCTGAAATCCTTCAAGCACTGTAGGGCTGACTTCAAGCATGGCTGCCCCAAGTCCGGCTGCAAGCAGCGTGCTGACCCTGGTGAGTTCTCCTTCCTTCCCGTCTTCGAGCTTATGCCTAACTGACTCGTGAAGTCGTGAGCTTAGTTAGGCCATCTACTCTCTGCAAATTAATTCAGAGTAACTGTTTCTTTGACTGACCATGTTGCTCCTGAATCTTGGCGGAACATGGGTGCAACCTTTGCAATGTGCATCCGGTGGTCGCAACCACAGCGAGGCCAGCGACACTGGAGAGGAAACAGCTCCATGAGAGCTCGACTGCTGGAGGATCAGAGTGGTATGTTGGATTGGAGGACAAGAAATACTCGGCAGCAGCCCAGGCTGAGAATACATAATAACTAGTACTCCCTCCGTTCCTAAATATTTGTCTTTCTATAGGTTTCTGATAGATTGAGATATTGGAGAAGTAATTGTTGTATTGATTGGGGCCTCAAGGGTTGTTTATATAGATTACAAAGCTTGGGCTCCAAGACTAGACTAATAGAGATAGATTACAATACGAATAGACTTTATACTCTAAGATCCCCCCGCAGTCTCAACGTCAGGTGAAACAATGTTGAGACTGGAGCGTATGTCGGTGAACGATGCGATGGGAGTCCTTTGGTAAAAATGTCAAGAAATTGGGCACTTGTAGGAACATGAAGAATGCGAACCTCGCCAAGAGCCACCTTTTCACGAACAAAGTGAATGTCAATCTCAATGTGCTTTGTGTGACGATGTTGAATCGATTGGAAGCCATGTATACTGCAGAGATGTTATCACAAGAAACAATGGTAGCACGTGGGAGCGGGACGATGAAGTTCAAAGAGAAGCTGCCGTAGCCACACCACCTCGCCACAGCGTGAGCAACCGCCCTATAATCAGCCTCAAAGAAGACCCGGAAACTGTTACTCGCCTTTTAGAACACCAAGAAACAAGATTATCACCCAAATAAACGCAAAATCCGGATGTAGATCGTCGAGTATCTGGACAACCTGCCCGATCTGCATCGTAATAAATTGTCAAGCTTGTAGGTGAAGAAGAATTAATAAGGAGACCGTGATCAAGAGTGCCTTTTAAATAGCGGAGAATGCGTCGACATGAGCCGGATGAGGAGCACGAGGATCATGCATAAAGAGACGAGCTTGCGAACTGAATAGGAGATTTCGTGACGAGTAAGAGTGGCATATTGAAGAGCGCCAATGATGCTACGATATAAAGTAGGATCGAAGAGGATCACCATCACCGACAGTTTAGCACCAACGCCGGTCGGAGTACGAGAGGGTTGACAATCGGACATACCGTAACGAGAAAGCAAGTCCAAAATGTATGACCGTTGAGAAATAAAGAGGGAAGATTTTGTGCGAGAAACATGAATACCTAGAAAATGATGAAGAGGACCAAGATCAATCATGGAAAACTCCCGATTGAGAGAAGAGATGGTATGTTGAAGAAAAGAATCAGAACTAGCCGTGAGAATGATATCATCAACATAAAGCAAGAGGTAGGCAGTGTGAGTAGAAGACTAATAAACAAAGAGAGAAGAATCGGATTTGGAGGGAATAAAGCCTATGGTTTGAATAAAAGTAGCAAAGCATTGAAACCATGCACAAGGAGCTTGTTTAAGGCCATAAAGAGATTTGTTGAGGAGACAAACAAAATTTGGAGATGAGGATTCTCAAAACCAGAGGGTTCTTGACAATAAACAGTTTCATTGAGAGTGCCATGAAGAAAAGCATTTTTAACATCAAGTTGATGAATAGGCCAAGAAGAGGAAACAGCAAGACTAAGAACAACACGAATAGTGCTTGGTTTAACAACAGGAGAAAAAGTCTCATCAAAGTCAATACCAGTTGTCGGGAGAAACCACGACACACCCAACGAGCTTTGTAACGGCGAGAGTGCCATCGGAATGAAATTTATGACGAAAAACCCATTTGCCGTAAACAATGTTAACACCGGGACGTTTAGGAACAAGAGTCCATGTATTATTTTGTCAAGAGCTTCAAATTCATCGCGCATAGCGTAAAGCCAAAGAGGGTCAAGAAGAGCTCGCTTATAACCGGCTGGAATAGGAGAGATGGTTGGGGTGGCGGTAAGATTGAGACGCTTTGGTGGGGAGAAGAAATCCTCGTTTTCCACGGGTGCACATGACATGATCATTGGTGAGCGGTGGTATAAGAACGGCATTGGGTGGCGGTGGGTTTTTGGTTGAAGAGGACGGTGAGGAAGAAGAATCAGAGGTGGTGGGTGTCGAGGGGTTGCCGTGGTAGGATGTGGCGAGGGAAAGACGGTTGGGGTAGAGGATGCGATTCAGGAGAGGTGGGGGACGGGCGGGAGGGTGGCTAACGTTGGGCGATTCCGGGTGAGAGACGGAACAAGATTCCATGGCAGCAGAGATGATCGAAGGCCGAACTAGGGAAGGGGTTTTGGTGGTGGCGGATTGTGGTGGAATTGGTGTTGTGGTTGTAGTGATGAAAAAGGAAAAGTATTTTCATCGAATGTGACATGACGAGAGAGAATGATACGACCGTAAGATGGTTCAAACAACGATATCCTTTGTGATCATCGGAAAGACCAAGGTGAATGCAAGGTAGTGAGCGTGGTTCTAGTTTGTTGGAGGCGGTAGAGGCGATGTTGGGAAAGCATAGACAGCCAAAACACGCAGAAAAGAATAGTCGGGATGGGAGAGAAAAAGAGATTGGAAAGGCGAATAAAGAGGGCAAGTTTTAGTTGGTCGAATATTAAGAAGGAGTGTGGCGGTGCGAAGGGCTTCAACCCAAAAACGGGAAGGAAGAGAGGCTTGTAAAAGCAATGTGCGAAGAACATCATTAATAGAGCGAAGACAACGATCAGCTTTACCATTTTGAGAAGATGTATAAGGGCATGAAAAGCGAAGAAGAATGCCTTGGGAGAGAAAGAAGGTGCGGTTTTGGGTGTTATCAAATTCACGACCGTTATCACATTGAATAAATCGAATTGGCAAGCCAAAGTGTGTGATTACATATTGTCGAAAGTTGAGAAAGATTGCAGGTACTTCAGATTTAGCGCGGAGAGGAAAGGTCCAAGTATAGTGAGAATAATCATCCAAGATCACAAGATAATATTTATAACCAAAAACACTAGGGACTGAGGAGGTTCATAAATCACAGTGAAGTAACTCAAAAGTAAAAGTACTAATGGTAGTAGAGGTTCCAAAAGGTAATCTAACATGTTTGCCGCATTGACATGCATTACAGAGAGAGGGATTATGGGGACTGCTAGAACTAGGGATACAAAATTCTTGGAGTAAAGACGTCAAAGTGTTTTTTTGGGATGACCGAGGCGACGATGCCATAGATCAACGGATGCGAGCATGGCACGAGGGTGGATGTGGGCGCGCCATGAAGAGGATAAAGATCGCTTGTGCTATTGTACCGGCGAGGACCGCCCGTTGTCGATTCTTCATGACAAACCAAAAGGGTCAAAGGCCAGGATAACTTTGTTGTCAATGCAAAATTGTCTATAAGAAATAAGATTTTTGATGATGGAAGGAACCACAAGAATATTGCGGAGAAGAAAATTGGCATGAGAGGAAGGGATGTAAGAGTGACCGGTGCATGAAACAGGGATGGTGGAGCCATCGCCAATGGTGATAGTGGAAAAGCGGAAGGAAAACAAGTCGACAATAAATTCATATTTGAAGACATATGCATTGATGCACCGTAATCGAAAATCCAATCCGTGCATCAAGGCTGTTGAGGACAAAATTGTTCATGGCGTTGATGAAGGCGGCTTGATCCCAAGCCGGCTGTTGGGGAGGAGCAGAGGGGCCAGGAGCTTGCATGTTGACGTAGGGGATAAGCGGATGGGTAGTATGCGATTGGGGCCTGCATGTTGCCGTAGAAGACCGGCATGGTGTTGGAGGCGACGGCGGTCCCGGGCGTCTTGGTAGGCGGAGTGGGAGTGGCGGTGTAGACGCGTGCGCCAGCCGCTCGGGTCCAAGGAGTCCTGAGAGCCGGTGGCTGGACGAAGACCGGGCTCCACGTGTCTGCACGCAGGAGGGGCACCATACGGCGAGGGGGCCGACCAAGGCATCGACCAAGCACGGACGAGGCCAGTCCAAGGATCATGCCGAGGAGGCCATGACGACGGAGCTGGTGGGCGCGAGTGGTGGATGACGGGTTTGGGGGGAGGTGTTTGGGTAGTTGTAGAGGAAGAGGTAGGGGATGGGGCGCCGGCGGCGCGGAACTCGGCCATGGAGAAGAGGGGCCGAATCGGCCGGGGCGGCGGCGCGGGTGACGGAGCCATACCAGGTGCGGAAAACCTAGGCGTCAGATACCATGATAGATTGAGATATTGGAGAAGTAATTGTTGTATTTATTGAGGCCTCAAGGGCTGTTTATATAGATTACAAAGCTTGGGCTTCAAGATTAGACTAATAGAAATAGATTACAATACGAATAGACTTTATACTCTAAGAGTTTCAAATGATGACTACATACGGAACAAAATGAGTGAATCTACACTCTAAAATATGTCTATATATAACCGTATGTAGTGATTATTTGAAATCTCTAAAAAGACAAATATTTAGAAACGGAGGGAGTAGAATAAATAACGCCATACCATCCTTCCTTCATAGTAGCTTGTTATGACTGAATGTCCTGCCACTGAGAACCTTTGCTGTCCTGGTTATATATGAACTTGAACACGTGCTTGCCGTTATATATATGATCAATCAATGATAAAGAGCTTTGCACGTATGCATGTCTTGGCTTCTTACTCATGTGTTTATCTGTTGTATCAGTTCACGTAATTTGCTCAAGTCAGGCCCTATTTACCCCGCACCTCCATAGGATTGCTGGAAATACGTTTTTCTTTCTTTTTCCCAAAGGGGCTGTAAATACGTCTGGACAAAAAAGAGATCCAAATAAGTTAACGAGAAAATAACAACAACAACATAAATACGTCTGGGCATTGGCACTCTTCCTCTCACGTGTTATCTTTTCTTTCTTTCTTTGGGACTAGTTCTCTTGTCGATGTTGTTACGGTCTTGCAGTAAAAAGATGAACCCATCTCTCAGTCCCACAATAAAAGACGTTTTTGTAAACTGTTTTTTACGGACCGTATTACTAGATGCATGGCTTCCTCCGTCACTTTGTAGCAGAAAAAGTAGTATGATTTATTCATCTAGCAATAGAACAGTCTTTCCTTACGAATTCGACAACGTAAACCCGATACAAGCAAATATGTGAGGTTCGCGGTAACCTCCGAGAAATCTAAATTGGTCTATACACAAGAAGAGAGCACTTCTTTCGCCCGCCTCACTATCTTCTCCCCCGAGGCCCAAGCCCTTACAATGACCGTGAACCTCCCTCGAGTCCTTTCGTGATACAGCTTTTTTTTTTTTGAGACAACGTGATACAGCTTTCAGCACATCCAGAGTCCATCCATCCAGGCACCCCAAGTCTTTGCTCGCAGCTCTGAATCTTCTTCTACTTATGCATCTTCTTCTTCCTGCCCTTGTGCCACGCCACAGTATCTACATCCACACTTTATAAACGCTGCTATACTTCGCCGCCTCCCTTATTTAATTAATTATATATTTCTTCCATTCTTTTATGCTTCATTTCACATTTTTTCGCTTTTGGTTTATTTTATCAAATACTTATTGAATATTTTTAAGTGTACATTAAAAAATTAATACAAAAAATACTTACACTTTTTAGATACATGTCAGCATTTTTTGTGCACCAGAAATGCGTGTTGAATATTTTTGTAATATACAATGAAAAATTTGAAATACACATTGTTATTTTTAACTACATGGTAAATCTTTTAGAAAAAAATAGAGGAACGACATTTTTAAAACACACTATAACCATTTTTTAAATACACAATGGACTTTTTATTTACTGTGACGAAATTTTTCCAAATGCATGATAAGCATTTGTTCTAACAGTATGAATATTTAAAACACACGATGACAATTTGAAAAACACGATTCACACTTTTAACATACAGTATGAACATTTTACTACACAAAATTAACATTTTTTAGAAATACATAATGAACATCGTATATATATCTAAGTAAGTGTGAAAGCACAAGTGCTCCTTAGGTGGTTTTGGTAATTAATGTCAACATATCTTTTGTTGGACTAACACCTTTAACTAGTATGTTTCAGATAAGTTCAACAATGAAGTGGCATGGACTAAAGGATGTGGAACCCCTTCTAGATGCTAAAGACAAAGGATTGACTCAAACTTCAAGTACAAGACTCTACATTTTATATTTTAGTGATCCAAGATCACATTGAGTCTATAGGAAAAGCCAATACTATCAAGGAGGGATGAGGTGTTGCTTATGGCTTACTTGCTCAAAATGCTTAGTGATATGCTCCAAAGCCCTCAACTACTTTCTCACATCCACATATGACCTAAACCAAAAGTCAAACTCGGCCCTACCGATTCTTTCTATCTGGTGCCACCGAGTTCAGATGTCATAGCCATTGTCACAAACCCTAGGCAAATCGGTTTCACCGATAGGGATCTCGGTCTCACCGAGATGGGGTTGTAATCTCTCTATGTATATCCATTACCAAAATCGGTCTAACCGAATTTGAGTAATCGGTACTACCGAGATTACAACGCAAACTCTCTGGTTAGCTTGTTATCAAAATCGGTCACACTGAGTTTGTGTAATCGGTCTCATCGAGTTTGCCTGACCAACTCTCTGGTTAGCTTATTGCCAAAATCGGTCCCACCGAGTTTGTGTAATCGGTCTCACCGAGAATACGTTATGCCCTAACCCTAACCATATCGGTCCTACCGAGTTGCATGTCGGTCCCACCGGAAATCATAACGGTCACTAGATTTGCTGAATCGGTCCGACCGAGTTTAACAATTTGGTGCCACCGAGATTGGTAAATTGTGTGTAACGGTTAGATTTTGCGTGGAGGCTATATATACCCCTCCACCTCCTCTTCATTCATGGAAAGAGCCATCAGAACGAACCTACACTTCCAATACACATTTTCTGAGAGAGAACCACCTACACTTGTGTTGAGGCCAAGATATTCCATTCCTACCATATGAATCTTGATCTCTAGCCTTCCCTAAGTTGTTTTCCACTCAAATCTTCTTTCCACCAAATCCAAATCCTGTGAGAGAGAGTTGAGTGTTGGGGAGACTATCATTTGAAGCACAAGAGCAAGGAGTTCATCATCAACACATTATTTGTTACTTCTTGAAGAGTGGTGTCTCCTAGATTGGCTAGGTGTCACTTGGGAGCCTCCGACAAGATTGTGAAGTTGAACCAAGGAGTTTGTAAGGGCAAGGAGATCGCCTACTTCGTGAAGATCTACCGCTAGTGAGGCAAGTCCTTCGTGGGCGACGGCCATGGTGGGATAGACAAGGTTGCTTCTTCGTGGACCCTTCATGGGTGGAGCCCTCCATGGACTCGTGCAACCGTTACCCTTCGTGAGTTGAAGTCTCCATCAACATGGATGTATGATAGCACCACCTATCGGAACCACGACAAAAACATCCGTGTCTCCAATTGCGTTTGAATCCTCCAAACCCTTCCCTTTACATTCTTGCAAGTTGCATGCTTTACTTTCCGCTGCTCATATACTCTTTGCATGCTTGCTTGATATGTATTGTGTTTGTTATACTTGTGCCAAAACTCCACTTTAACATAAAGAAGTTAAAAACTGCAACTTTTGGTACTTAGTGTCTAATCACCCTCCCCCCCCCCCTCTAGACACCTCTTCTCGATCATTTCAAAATGATCTCATTTAAATGCACATGCAACAAATCTATGTTTCAATTTTCACCACATGCAAACCCTCCACATCACCAAGCGAGCATGCAACCATTTCTCGTTCCACTTTACACTACATGCAAGTCATCTACATTACAATTTTTATGTTTTATTGTTTCAGCAATAAATAATTGTATTTGAATGTCAGAAGGCAATATAACATGCATCCACCCTCCATTTACCTCTAGATTTTCTACCATCACATGATGAGAATGTGGTGCGGTATTATTTTTTTATATTCTAATTTTATTTTGATAATTTAATTACTATAAATTTCAGTAACAACATGTGGGGCAATATCTTGTTTTTGGAACATATGATGAACATATTTGTTTACTGTCACAAAATTTTCGAAATACGCGATAAACAATTTCTCAATACACGATGAACATTTTTTAAACACAAGATGGATATTTTTGAAATAAATAATAAAATATATTTAACATAGGATGAACATTTTTTAAAAATATACATCTTTTTAAAAAAATCAGTAAAATAAAAGTATTTTGCCCAATATTTTTTAGAGTGAATTTTAAGAATTGGGAAAAAAATGAGAACGGACATTTCAAACAAATCAAAAGAGAGAGAAAATAAGCATGCGTGCGTGATCATGCAAGTGACCAATATGTTGCACCGTTGTTACACCAAGGCATAAGTTCTTTTTACACCTATATGACATTCCAGTGTTACTCATGTGTTTAAGGAAAATCACGCTCTGGCCCCCGCGTCGCTCTTCCTGGGCGACACGGGCGGCGGCACCGTCCTCCCGCCTAACCTTCCCTCTCCTCCTGCCTTTCCCTCCTGCCGTCGCCAGAGGACGTCGCCGGCGAAGCTAATGCGGCTGACGGCGGCGGTGGAGCCCCTGCTTGTGGCTGATCTTTCCGAACTCAGAGGACACGAAGAGATCGAATCGATCCATGATTGCCACTCAAAGCCAGATTTGCTCGTACACAGGTACGTCTACTCGGCTAGACGTGCATGTGTTCCCACGCAAGAAATCAATCAAGCTGTCTATGTGCTTGGTTGAGGCTAGACGTGCATGTGTTCTCACGCAAGAAATCAACGGCGACGGATTCAAACGGTGCTTCATGGCTGTTGGTGGCTGCCAAGCCGGCTATGGTGTCGTCAGCGGCCAGATCTTGCCACTTGTACGTCTCCGCGCTTCTCCGGCTGTAAATTGGGTGGCATGGGCTCCCTCTCATGCTGGGATACAAAGCTGTCGCTGGTATGGCTGCTATGTCTAGACTTGATGCGCTGTTGGGGTCCGTCTCGCCCCGGCAGCGGCGTCGATGTGGATTGCAGTGACCACCAAGACTTTAGCGGTGAGATGCAAACTATAGACGTCGGCTTGACGCAGAGGAATGGTGGTGCAGCGGCGACTGACATCGTATGTAGCTGCTGGGATCGTGGAAAAGTGGTGGTGACAGCACTTGAGTGAATTGATGATGGTGCTACTCGAGCACCTGGTCTCGAGCTCCGGGGTGAAAGCCTAGGCGACCCGAGTTGGTCATGCCTAGCAATGACGATGTTTTTACATCGTTACCTTATTGAAGGCATTGCTCGGATATGCTTGGACTACTTCTTCAGGGTGAAAACCTAGATTCTGATCTTGAGTGGTTGGATCCGGTGACGGCGGCTATTGAGCGTCGCTCCCTTTTTGAAGGCGTTGCCGTTGAAGAACTTTGTCGCTCGTGTGGTGTCATGAAATGGTTAGTGCGAATATGGTCATTGATGTAGTTTGCCAATTGTGGATCTGATCTCTTTGATGTCTTTTTTCGCCTAGGCATAGCTTTGGTCTTATATGACTTTGCTATTTGGTGACGTGTTTGTGTGTGTGTGTGTGTTGGTGTTGGCTGTGTGCATCCTAGATATGCAGAGGCCAGGTGTTCTTATTGTGTTTGTATCTTCTTGATGCTTCATTATGAGCCAATAAAATTCATCCTTTGTCGAAAAAAATAAAATGAGAAGACCTTGCACAAGAGATGGTCTCAATTACCAACTGGATTTCAAAGAAGACGCCGCTCAGCAAAGACAAGAACGAGATTGCATCTACCAATACGGTGTAATGTTGGAGTAGTACAAAACTGGCAGATAGCGACCTTGTCTGCAGGGGTTTAACGCCGTCGCTCAGCTCATTTCAATGAACCACATCGATGCATCAGTGATCATTCCATACTGAAACCGGAAATCACATGTAACGCGCAGGCTAGATTATAAGTAGTACGTATGAAGCAGAATATTATATGACGTACGTACCCATCGATGCGTCCAAGACATTTTGTCCCTCAACCTGCTCTTAGGATGCGTCTGTCGTCTGTGGAATACTGCTAAAATGTGCACTGATCTAAAACTTATCATTCCTGAGCTGTTCTTCAGTTACGCGTCTACTTCATCCTTCCTTCATACTGATCAACTTGCGGTCCTGAATGCCCTGCCACTGAGAACGTTTGCGGTCCTGGTATGACGATGATACGATCAATTGTTTCAAAAAACGATGATACGATCAATCAATGAGAAAGACCTGGCTTCTTAGTCATGTGTTCATCTCTTGTGTCAGTTCACGCTATTTGCTTTACTCAGGCCCTATTTTATCCCGCGCGCACGTCCATAGGATCGCTGGAGGTACCTTTTTCCTTTCTTTTTCGAAACGGGGATGGAGATACGTCTGGACACACAAGAGATCCAAACAAGCTGATGAGAAAATAACAGCAGCAGCATAACACCATCGATGGCTCGCCGGCACTGGGAGAAGTTCACTTGTTGACGTTGTTACGGTCTTGCAGTAAAACATGAACCCGTCTATTACATGGTACTCCCTTCGTATCGAAATATAAGACATTTTTGACACCACGATACTACTTAGATGCATGACTTCCCCCATCACTTTGTAGCAGAGGAAGTATGATTTATTCATCATCTAGCAATGGAACAGTCTTTCCTTACAAATTCTACAACGTAAACCCGATACGAGCAAATATGCGAGGTTCGCGGTAACCTCCGAGAAATCTAAATTGGTCTATACACAAGAAGAGAGCACTTCTTTCGCCCGCCTCGCTATCTTCTCCCCGGAGGCCCAAGCCCTTACGATGACCATGAACCTCCCCTGAATCCTTTCGTGATACAGCTTTCAGCACATCCAGAGTCCATCCAGGCGCCCAATCTACTTATGCATCTTCTTCTTCTTCCTGCGCTTGTGCCACACCACAATATCTACATCCACACTGTCTAAACGCCGCTATACTTCGCTGCATCCCTCCTTGCCTCTGAACCTCCGCAGCCCGTACCGGCACGACGCGATGGCGTCCGTGATGGTCAGGAACACGCTCTCCTCCCCGATGGTGTCCTTGATGTACCCCGACACCACCAGCTTCTCCGTCACCTGCAGCCTGGGATTCGCCAGAGCTATCTGAAGATCGCCAAGAGCACGACATCAGCAAAATTCTGAAACTAGACATTCAGAGTTGCTACTTAGCAGTAACTTGTAGTGTTGGATTTTTTGTTTAGTTACCATGATCCCCTTCCGGTCCAGGCCCTTGTGAACTTCTCCTAGCATCCCGATCCCGGTGTTGTCGATTGAAGTCACGCCTGCGGTGTTCAGACATGTCAAGTTAATGATCGACGACGTCCCAAGAAATATAGATGAAATGGGAGGGTTAAATGTTAATTACCACCAAGATCAAGAACCAGGCATTCCAAGTCCTGCCCGTGTCCCTTGCAAATGTGCTCCTCGTCTTCAACCCATCTCAAAATCCTACAAGGCACCGTGGTAGTAAGTATAACATCTCAATTACGTGATATGATCATAAACCTAAAGGCGTCGTCGTGCTCTGCTCACCTCTCTCGCAAGTAGCCCGCGTTGACGAAATATATGGGAGAGCCCAGCTGCAAGACGAGGATGTTGGGGACGCTCTTGGCATGCGGGTACTGCTTTACGTCCCGGAAGACCTCGGTCCCCGTTATGTTTCCGAGCTTGACGGTTGCCGGCCTAGCCACGTACAGCAGTGCCCTGAGCACAGACAAGCCGACCTGCAAATGCGACGTTTGCACATCAATCAATCGATCGACGTTGTGCTGGGAAACACGGTCACCACGGCACTGGCTGAAAAAATGGCGATGATGATCAGGGTAGAAAGCAGCATGAGGTTCTTACTGATGCGCTAAGGCCTATGACCATGGTGAAGAAGACGACGCCCACGAAAGCGACCATGCAGATGCAGAAGTCGAACTTGTCGACCCTGTAGAGGCGGATGAACTCCTTGACCTTGATCAGCCCGATCATGGCGACCACGATGATGGAGGAGAGGGCCACCAGCGGGGTGTACTTGAACAGAGGGGCCAGGAACAGCAGCACCAGCAATATGCACACCGACATCACCACGTTGGACATGGGCGTCTTGCACCCGGCGTCGAAGTTGACCGCCGACTTGGAGAAGGGCCCTGGAACGCACAACAAACGCCGCCTTGTCATTCACAGGCAAGACATGTCGCTCTCTTGTCTCTGAAGAGAATCTGCAGTGCAGAGGCTGCTGGCAGGTTTAATCCTAAGTAGTAGTACGTACCTGTGGTGAGGTAACAGGAGGTGAAAGAACCGACGATGTTCATCATGCCGAACGCAATCATCTCCTTGTTACCGTCGATCTGTTCGTTCTTGATCATGGCCAAACTTCTTCCCACGGCTATTCCTTCCTGAAAATGATCAACGTGTATATACATATATATAAGTCGATGATAAACGCTTGGCTCGGCGGAAAGATTGGAAAATTCGTCATGGCTAGACGTACTGCGAGAGCTAGGATCCCAGACAAGAGCCCTGCTTTCACAACTACCCCTACGTGCTTGCCGTTGAACCTCAACTGTGAAATGGAGATAGGATTGATCCCTTTCTTGAGGTCACCAACCTGTTGCACGCAGCGAGCAAAGACATGGTGTAGTTAGGCAGGCAGAAACTGAATTAGATCTTGGCTTCCAGGTCTTAACAGCACATATGAAAGTAGGTGAATGGAGGGCGACGACTTACGATTGGGATGCCGTGCTCATCGCCGTGGACAAGGAAATCAAAGACGCCTCCGATGACGACAACCATGAACGGCGCAATGGCCGACACCCAGAATAAATGTGGCATTTTCTTTTTCTGAATTTTTGCAAGTCAGAAGGAAAAAAAATGGAGGAAATCAGCAGTGGATTAGGGTAGCATATACTGCTCTTGACTAGATTCGAGTATCGTCCAAGTAAAATCCCCACTTACCAGATGCTTACTGGAGAACAAGAACAAGATGAAGCATACGCCGAGAATTGCACTCTGCCATCTCCACTAGCAAAAAGAAAACAAAAACAAAGAGGAGACAGATGGTTCAGTTGAGAATGACATGGCTGGTGCAGTTGCCATCAGAGATCGTTTGTTTCAAAAGCAACAACGTGGCACTTCTACACGTCGACTTCTCATGTGCACAAATGGGCGTAGAACATGGTCATAGGCCTGTCCAAAACGAGCACGCCGCTTCCTAGGCAGAAGCTAATATGCTTGTTTGTTTCCCTAAAGAAAATCAAATTTGTTTGCTTGTTCGTACGTTACTTACACTTGAATTAAAACAGTATATGGGTGTGTGCGTCATTGATGATCACGGTAGAGGTTATCCTATTTTTCTATCTAAAAAAGAAATTCATACGTTCACAGTTATTCCTACATGGGAGAAGTTCTTTTTTCTTGCTATACAGGGTTATTCCTCGGAGAAGTTCCAGGGGCGGTTACAGCAACTTCCTTGCGATATGCTAGCGCAGTCACGCCTTTCTAGTTAGTACTAGGGTGCGCGGCTGCATGCTACTTGTGGTAGTTGGCACATTCACGAAACGGGGGCGCTAAAATGGAACAGAAACTACCGGACCAGAAAAACCTGGAAAATTGAAAGTGAGCTCACCTCGTGTCTGTATTTGAAGATGGAGCCTACGACGGAGATGAGGTCGGTCTTGGAGGTGAAGTGCTTCATCCCCAGAAGCCCCTTGAGCTGCTGCATTATGATGATCATCGCCGTGCCGCCCATGAACCCCGTGATCGTCGACCGCGACAGGAAATCCACTATCAGCCCTAATCTTCACCCCCCCAAACTCTCCAGAGTCAGTTAGTTAAAGACGATCGTCATGGCGGGCTGACTGATGATTTGGTAGCGCGTAGCGTATAAGGGGTATACCTGAAGACGCCTAGGGCGGTCTGGAAGATGCCGGTGAAGAAGGCGGCGGTGTAGAAGAGGTGCAGGTAGAGCTCCGGGTTGTCCTCGGGCGACACCTCGTCCTCGATGATGGACGCCAGCAGCAGGGACGCCGCCGCCACCGTGCCCACCGCCAGGTTGTTGGAGCTCCCGAACACCGCGTACAGCAGCGGCGGCACGAAGCTGGAATCTATAAAGAAAACACCGATGGATCGAGTACAAATTAATCGGCGCGCATGCAACGCAACCGTATACGTACGTCCAAATCTCAACCGTGCGTGACGAGCGAAGCGATCCGAGAAGAACGTACAGAGGCCGATGATGGGCGGGAGGTTGGCGAGGCGCGCGTAGCTGATGCCCTGCGGGATGGCGAGGCTGGCGATGGTGATGCCGGCGAGGAGGTCGAACTTGAACTTGTCGATGCCGTACTGGGGCACCCACTCCAGCGCCGGCACGAAGTACTTGAGCGCGCCCCACGCCCGCTCCTTGGGCGGCAGCGCGCCGAACCCGCGGAACGGGTTGTCCGGGAAGAAGGTCTCGGCGAGGCCCGACCGCAGCGCCTCCGAGAAGGGGCGCCGCGCCGACAGGTTCACGCCGCCGCCCTGGTGCATCACGTGGCGGTCGTCGTCGCCGGACGCCGTCCCCATGTCACGACTGTGTTGTCACTACGTGCCCAGACCCAGATCGCGGACGGCCTTGGGAGCGAAGCAGAGTGAGTCGCCAATGGGACGGCGGTGGAGAGAGAGAGGTAAACCAGAGGGTGGGCGCGGTCCAGTCGGAACTGTTCCTGCTCGGTGTGTGGCTGATCTCCTCTCTCGCCTAATTATGGGTTGTGTTAGCGGCGGGGCAGAGCAGGCCAAGACGAAGACGGAGCGAGTGTGTGTGGGTTATGCGGAGGGGACGGGTGCGTGTGCGCGCGCCCCTTGCCTGTTTGTACGTGCGCCGGGTCAGTTGTGCTCCGATCGGGCGCGCGCATGGCGGTTTATATAGACGGTGCGAGGCGCTCGACGACGGGGGAGAGAGAGGAGGGAACCGATCGACGACGTGGGGCGCGCGCGGCGGTTTTGGAGGTGGTGCCGTGGATCGATATGCATGTGTGACGCGACTGCTGATGCTCAACTGCCCGCTTGCTGACGGGAGGTTACTGTGGCGCCCGCCTGCATGCACCACAGGATCTGAGTGTACGTGCGCGAGTTAACTTTGCGACCTGGACGAGGATTAGGCGAAATTGTTCTGATGCGTTAGCGACGGCACAGGAAAGTTGTGGCCGGAAAAGAGTTTACTCTCTCGCATGCAATTAGGATCGAATTGTACAAGTAACTGTGCAAAAGCGACCGGGATGTTTCCGCAGGTGCGCACGTACCAGGTTTACCATGGATGCACGGATCTTATTCGTTTTGGGTTAACCAAAATGTGGCGATTGATCAAGTAATCAAGTAGTAATGCCTATCCTTAGCCACTGTCCGTAACTTAACCAGAACTATTCTCTGGCCATGACCCATTAATTGTGGACGCTATGAAGCGTGTATAACAGCATCATAAGAGCATCTTCGATTATACCGTATTAAGAAAAAGGCAGTTGGTCTTGATGGATTTACTATAGTTCTATCAAGCATATTGGCCTTTTATCAAGAAGGATGTTATGGCTTGCTTTTTTGAATTCCACGAAGGGAAGCTGGACTTCAATAGAATTATTGTTGATGCGATAACACTGATGTCTTAGGGGGATGATGCTGATACTATCCACCAATTTAGACCCATATGTTCACTACTTGTTTCTTTTTAATCTTTTCAAAAGCTATGATTATGAGGGTCTCTCCTTATATGAATAAGCTGACATCTCCTTGTCAAAATGCCTTCATAAAAGGGATAAACATCATCAATGGTGTGATGTCTTTGCATAAAGTTTTGCATGAGTCTAGGAGGAAGAAACAACAAGAGGTTGTACTAAAATTAGATTTTGAAAAGGCATGTGATAAAGTGAACCCGTAGTTCCCCTTTCATAGCTTGGAGGAGAGAGAACTTAATGAAGCCTTGATGAAATGGTTTTAGGCAGTTGTGAAGGGTAGGACCCTGAAATTGAATGTAAGACCAGAGGCTCGTGGAGTTTGAAAAAAAGCATTTGCTCCTGCGACCCCCGCGGCGCCTTGCTCCCCGCCTCCGCCGCCGGCGGCCGCCCCTGCTGGCCCCTCGCCCCCGTCGACCCCGACCGCCCCTGCTGGCCCCTCGACCCCGTCGACCCCGACCGCCCCCAACCCTCCCTTCCCCTGGTCCTGGCGCCGGCGCCGGTGCCTCGTTGGGCTGACCTCGCGGAGGTCGAGGATGTGGCGGCCGGTCGGCAGGTGGTCCGCCGCGACCCACCACTGCGGCCGGTGATGGCTCGGGTGGTGGCTGCCCTCCCGCCCCGGCGTGGCGGCTCCGCTACCCCCGCTCGGCCTCGCCGGCCCGTGGGTGCTGCGCCTCCATACCCTCCCCGGAAAGCTGCCTCCTTGGGCTCCAGGACCGCTCGCCGCCGCCGCGCTCCGGCGTGGGGCGTCGCGGGGCGGTCCGACCAGGGTCGGGCGAGCTTCTCCTGGCGCTCCGCGGCCCTAAGGGGTCCCTTCCTTCCCGGCCATGGCTCCCCTTCGCAACGCAGCAGCTCGGTGCTCCCCTCCTCTGCGCCGCATCTCGCCCTTCAGGCCGTTCATTGCAGCGTTCGGCTCGTCCTCCCTTCGCCTCTCCCCCAGCCGGGGGCCCCAGCGCTCCTGGCCCGCTCCCCCCTTGGCTCCGGCACCGGCCGCGGCAGGGATGGCGGCGACGAGGGAAACCCTCGCGCCCATCCCCCTGCCCCGCAGGCTGGGCCGTGAGACGCTGGGCCGGATGCCTCCTGGGCCAGTTGCCCCTGGCCGGGCCGCTTTGCCTTATGTTCTGGGCCTCCCCCCTACGGACGCCCATGGGCCGGCCCACGCGGTCCGCCAGCCTATCTGACTCCCGGCTGGGCTCCCTCGCCCCCAATCCCGCACTCCACCCCGAGACAATGATCGAACCCTAGCGCCTCCCCAACCCCCTCCCCGACCGCCGCCTCCGTCTCGGCCCTCCCACTTCTTCTCGCCGCGGCCATGCCTCACAGATGGGATGACGGGCCCCGTCTAAGCGGCGGGTCGACGAGCACCTTCACGCTTCGCCTCTCGACAAGGCCATGAAGCCGATCTCCGTCGGCAATTGTCGGCCGATGGGCGCCGCCTCCTCCGCCCGACCGCCGCTCCTTCCAGTTCGACCGCCGCTTCTGACATTACCGCTCCTCCCTGCTGTTTCGCCGGTCCGAGCCGAACGCAGGGACCGCTTCCAGTCCCGCCGCCACAAGAAACCACCGACCGAGGGTCCAGCCATCGCTTCCCCATCCCCACCTCGCCGCCGTGATGATGACCGCTCGCCGCGCCGAAGCGGGCGGTCCCGCTCCCCTGCCCGTGTGCATCCCCAGGCGCCTCTCGTGGAGCCACGCCGTTACCAGCCCCCTCGCAGTGAACCTAGCTTCCCGCCGGGCACAAACGGTGCTGGTCGGGGCAAGGCAGGCCCCAAACGCAAGAAGAAGAGGGGCATGGGGAGGGGCTCCGGCCCGGCCTCCTCCACTCCTCGGGCGCGCGACCCGAACATCCCCGCATCGACCGCCCTCTGAGGGAGTCCTGGATTAGGGGGTATCCGGACAGCCGGACTGTATACAACGTCCGGACTATGGAAGCGTGAAGATACAAGACTCAAGACTTCGACCCGTGTCCGGATAGGACTTTCCTTGGCGTGGAAGGCAAGCTTGGCGATCCGGATATTATATTTCCTTCCTTGTAACCGACTCCATGTAAACCCTAGCCCTCTCCGGTGCCTATATAAACCGGAGAGGTTGGTCCTAGAAGGCCGATCACAAATACAATCATACCATCATAGGCTAGCTTCTAGGGTTTAGCCTCCTCGATCTCGTGGTAGATCTACTCTTGTATTACCCATATCTTCAATATTAATCAAGCAGGAAGTAGGGTTTTACCTCCATCGAGAGGGCCTGAACCTAGGTAAACATCTGTGTTCCTTGCTTCCTGTTACGATCAGCCTAGACGCACAGATCGGGACCCCCTACCCGAGATCCGCCGGTTTTGACACCGACATTGGTGCTTTCATTGAGAGTTCCTCTGTGTCGTCGCTGCAACGCTCGGTGGCTCGTCTCGTTGTCAGGGACAACATTACCGCAGGGGGAGCTCTGGCTGTAGGCCAAACTCTCCGACTAGGCGGCTTCATCATGGCCGCCCCATCGGCTGTCGCGCCGACGATGGCCTCTCGGGTCATCACGCATAAACTTCACATCAATTCGGAACTCGCCGAACAGGTGGATCCGATAGAGTTCTCTTCTCTTAATGAGCTCTTGGATCGCATCGCCGCTTTGGGAGTCGTGCGGACTATGACCGGATCGGGCTTAAACCCGACCAAAGGGACATTAAATCCCCGCCGGCCACCCATGAGATAGCGGTATCGGAGGAACCACATAAGGAGTATCCCTCTATTTTGAGGACGAATTATATCCGGATCGCCGAGCACCCGGAGCCGGACACCCGCCCGGGGGATGATATGACTCGGGTCCCGGACTTAGAACCGGGCACGGGGCCGAAAAAATTGTGCAGCGCCCCGAATCCCGAGCCGTTGAACTCGGAAGCTTCCATGCCCCGGGTGCTAGATCGGATCAGAATCCGGATTCAGCTATAACCACCCACACGGACTTAAATCGTCTCTCCCATATCAGGCAAGGGCCCCAGGAGACAAGAGACATCATTCTTGGGCCAGATTCCTCCTTGCGCTAAACAAAGTCGAGGACTGCCACGAGGAGGACGTAGTCTCGCTCTTCCGCAAAAATTGCACGGACAAAGGAATACTTAATGCTATAAGTCGCCGTGACGTAGTACGCTTTGCGGACTTAGCAATCATGGTACAAAAATACCGTGCGATGGAAAGCGTCTGGAAAACTCAAACTGAATTTTGGGATAATTCGGCATTCACCAAAACCTTTGTCCGAACTAAACGGGCGAACTCTCGGACGTCGTCCGATCCAATCCCCAAGAAACCAAAGCCCACCCCAGGGCGGAGAACCGTATTGGAAAAATGGCTCAATGGGCCATGTAAACTCCACACTCAGGACACAAAGACCAACTCATAGCCTTAGGGCATGTTGGATACTCCGGCGAGTTGCGAAAAGTGGCGAGGATCTTCTTACGTAACAACATCCCGCCATACGAGCACAATATCAGCATTAACAGTCTTCGAGACTTTTGCCTCAAACAGTAGGCGCAAGCGAGCTCATCGAAGCTCCACGGAAATTTGCCATATGGCCAAAATAAACCCCCAGAACGACACTGCTATAACTTTTAATGCCAGTGATGAACCTTGATCTCGGACTGTCCGGGCACCAGCCGCTCTGGTTCTTAGCCCAATCGTGGATGGCTTTCGGCTCACTAAAGTGCTCATGGATGGTGGAAGCGGATTAAATCTGATCTATGAAGAGACACTCAGCAAGATGGAAATCGACAAAGGCCGCATTGAACAAATCGGCACAACCTTCAGGGAATTATCCCTAGTCGGAAGCACGATGTGCGGGAAAAATCACACTTGACGTGGTATTCGCACCCCGCAGAATTATAGGTCCGAAGAAATCACATTCCAAGTGGCCCCTTTAGCAATGGTACCACGCCCTTTTAGGGCAGGACGCGTTTGCAAGCTTTCAAGTTATACCCCATTACGGGTACATGAAGCTTAAAATGCCCGGGCCCAATGGAATCATCACTCTAGCCAGTGATCCGGACGTCGCACTTCGCGCCGAAAACAAAACCGCAGCACTAGCCCTGGAGGCAGTATCTGAGGCCCTAGCAGCCAAAGAATTAACAACATTGCAGGCCACCGTGGACAGGGACGATGTGATGCTCGACAAGCGACCCAAGTCCACCTCGTTTAAACCCGCACACGAGATAGTCAAATTCCAAGTCCATCCAACGGACCCCATGAAGACAGCTTCCGTCGGGACACAGCTGAGCCCCTCGATGGACGCCGCACTACGAGACTTCTTACGCGAGAATTGGGACATCTTCGCCTGGCACCCATCGGGCATGCCAAGCATCCCACGCCAGATTGGCCGAACACAGCCTCAATATACTAAAAGGATACAAACCGGTCAAGCAAATTCTAAGACGGTTTTCAGAGCCCAAACGGCAGGCCATGGGGGAAGACCTAGCCAAACTACTCGAGGCCGGATTCATCAGAGATATCAATCATCCGGATTGGCTGGCAAACCTGGTAATGGTACCAAAGAAGGACAAATCCTGGCGCCTATGTGTCGACTTTAAAGACCTCAACAAGGCTTGCCCCAAGGATCCCTTTCCCCTCCCTCGCATCGATCAAATCATTGATGCCACAGCAGGACACGACTCTCTGTGTTTCCTTGACGCATACTCTGGATACCATCAAATAAAGATGGCAGAGTCTGACAAAGCTGCAACAGCTTTCATAACGCCATATGGCCCTTTCTGCTTCAACACTATGCCTTTCGGGCTCAAGAACGCCGGTGCAACCTACCAATGCATGATTCAAACATGCCTGGAAAAGCAAATCGGTAAAACAGTTGAGGCATACGTGGATGACGTGTTCGTAAAATCGAGACGCGTCGAAACCCTAATAGATGACTTGAGGCTTACATTTGACAATCTTCGGACATACGACATCAAGCTGAACCCGGAAAATGCGTTTTTGGCGTCCCCTCGGGGAAGCTACTCGGCTTCATCGTTTCCAACAGAGGAATTGAAGCGGATCCGGCAAAGATCCGAGCTCTGTCACAGTTGGCTATACCAACATACCTCAAGCACATCCAAAAACTAGCTGGATGTGTGGCTGCTCTCAGCCGCTTTATCTCCAGGTTAGGAGAAAAGGCATTACCTCTTTACCGCCTTCTTGATTGCAATCAACACTTCGTGTGGACGGATGCAGCCATGGCCGGACTGGATGGAATTAAAACCTTATTGGCCAGTAATCCAAAGATTAAAAGCGCCGAATATCGATGAACCTATGTCTTTGTACATAGCTGCAACGCATCAAGTTGTAAGCGCAGTGCTCGTTGTTGAACGAGAGGCTGACAGATACAAATACCCGCTCCAGAAGCCGGTTTACTACGTGTCCACGGTCTTAACCCCATGCAAATCCCGATACCCACACTATCAAAAAATAGCATACGCGGTGATCATGGCATCCCGGAAGCTACGACACTACTTTCAAGAGTGTTCGATTACGGTGGCCTCCGAAGTACCACTCAATGACATAATAAATAACCGCGATGCCACGGGCCGGATTGCTAAATGGGCCATTGAGCTCCTTCCATTTGACATAACATACAAACCTCGGCGGGCCATCAAGTCGCAAGTATTGGCTGACTTCGTCGCCGAATGGACAGAAGCCGAACTCCCAAAAGAGTACGGCGCATACTCAAACTGGATCATGCACTTCGACGGCTCTAAAATGTTGGCTGGATTGGGAGCAGGTGTAGTCTTGACGTCTCCCACCGGAGACACAGTCCAATACGTTCTCCAAATATTATACACAGACTCCAACAATGCAGCCGAATACGAGACTCTGCTGCACGGTCTTCGGATGGCAGTCTCTATGGGCATTCAACGCCTAGAAGTGCGTGGGGATTCAAACCTTGCAAGATCACAAATAAATGGAGATTTTGATGCCAAGGACCCGAAAATGGCGGCCTACCGTAATGCCGTCCTCAAAATGTCAGCTCGGTTCGAGGGGCTCGAATTCCACCATGTGGCTCGAGAAAACAATCAAGCGGCGGATGTCCTCGCTTGCATCAGCGCTAAACGCGACCCTGTCCCACCTAACATATTCTTGGAACAGCTGTTCAAGCCATCCGTAGTATGGGAAGGGGAGTCCGGCAATACTAGCACGGATCCGAATACACCCCAGTTCGAACCATCAGACATAGTCGGAGGTTCTACCACCGAAATAACGCCCTCGGCCCATGAAATCATGGTTGTAATCGCCCCGTGGACCGAGCCTTTCTTGGGCTACCTAAATAGGCAGGAGCTCCCCGAAGACCTAAATGAAGCACGCTGCATCGTCCGGCGCTCCAAAGCTTACAAAGTCTACGAAGGGGAACTCTACAAGAAAAGTGCTACCGGAGTACTCCAAAGATGCATCTCCGAAGAGGAAGGGCGGCAGCTCTTGGCTGAAATCCATGCCGACCTGGGCGGGCACCACCCCGCGGCTCGAGCATTAGTCAGCAAGGCCTTCCGTATTGGTTTCTATTGGCCGACGGCCCGGCAGACGACAGACCTTGTCCAACATTGCGTTGGTTGCCGACTCTTTGCCAATCGAGTCATATGCCCGCTACCGCTCTCCAAACAATCCCCATAACTTGGCCCTTTGCGGTGCAGGGGTTGGATATGGTCGTGCCTCTTAAAGGGAAGCCATAAGAAAAATACTTATTGGTCATGGTGGACAAATTCACCAAATGGATAGAAGCTAAACCAGTCAAAATGGCTGAATCCGGACCAGTAATAGACTTCATATCGTGGTTGTACACCGATACGGTGTCCCTCACAGATCATCATCGATAATGGCTCAAATTTCACGGCCGAAGTGAAAACTTGGTGCGCAAAATGGGCATTAAGCTCGATTACGCTTCCGTCTACCATCCCCAAACAAGCGGCCGGTAGAGCGGGCAAATGGTCTCATCATGAGCGGCATCAAACCCGGACTAGTGCGATCCTTGACAGAGTCGGATACGCCTTTGGGTCGAGGAGCTTCGACTCCGTACTGGGGGCTGCGGACCACGCCAAATCGCACCACCGGATATACACCATTTTTATGGTGTATGCGGTAGCAGCGATATTACCTTGCGACATAATACATGATTCGCCACGCGATATGCGCATGTACGAAGAGAAGGAAGCCGAGTTAGATCGGCAGGATAACTTGGACGCCCTGGAGGAGGAGCGGGACGTCGCAAAAGCCCGCTCCGCATTCTATCAGCAGCAGGCTCGACGATATCAAAGCAGAGAAGTGCGGGCCAAAACTTACAACATTGGCGAGCTCGTTCTACGCCTACCGGAGAAGAAGAAGGACAAGCTCAAACCCAAGTGGGAGGGTTCCTTCGTCATTGACAAAGTTCTCACCGGAGGAGCGTACCACTTACGTAATGCATCCGATAACAGGCTCGAGCCGAACCCATGGAACGCGGCCAGACTCCGAAGGTTCTACACCTAACGCCGAACTCAATGTTCGTCTCCCAACCCCTCCTTTTTAATTATGCTCCCTCCCTTTTTCCTTTCTCGACATTTTTCTCTCTTCACACAAAGTATTCAATACAGTGCGGATTTCCGGATCACTCCGACTGCACTAAGTGTGTAAGCAATACCTGAGGGTTTCCTATACGGAAGCTAAGAATAATTACTCACATGGCTTTCTGCCCATCACATATGCATTCTTTTTCCATATGTGCCTTTTCTTCACCATTATATGCATCGATATGACTTAAGATGTTGCCAAGCTGGGTTGCCTCGCTCTTGTGTTTATGCCCTACGTTCTCGTTAATTCGGCTAGGGCATAAGGGGAGCACCTCTGCGATTGTTACTGCCGGTTCAGCGGATGTGTACCTCGGTGGGTGAAGCCGAAGCTAGCTTCCTTAAGAGAATATTCGGTCGGTGAACAAAAGATGTATTCGTTTATTATAAAGCAAATCCCCAGAAGTTTTGTATCCTGCGCAATAGTTCACAGTCCGGACATGTGCATTGTCGCATGCTTACCCAGGGAAAGGAACCCCTAACGGAACTATTCTCCCTGGAAGATGTTTCTTACTATCCATGTAATATAACATAACTAGTTGGGTACTTGTCTGTTCAAGCACTTATGACCCCTACACCTGGTGTCCACGTATACCCCGGTTTTGTATAATTGAGTGGGTATTCGGACACACCCCGGACTATAGGATCCGGGGGCTGAAGCGAAAAGGTCCGCCATGACAAATGATTTTAATCCGGCTAGGGGCTAATTATGTCCATTAAAATTACACAGTCACTTGGACTGACTATATTCCTCCTCTATACCGTCCAACAGGCTATCTAGCTTACAATCCTGTTGAGAATACTTAGCGGCTAACACTACCTGGTCATATACCAGACTCACGGGAATTTCTTGCCCATCAGGCCCCACCGGTCCTACTTCGGCCATATGGTTCGGGTCCAGCTTGGTGTAGCGCGTCTTCACCATAGCCCAGGCTTCTCTTGCGCCTTGCCGGAAAGCGGACACCTTCCATAGTCGGAAGCGCCGCTGTGCTCCTTGAAGCATATCCACAAGCTCCCCCATGCCATTCGGCAGCAAGCTTGATGGCCACAAAGCCTGAGCAACACCCTACATCACTTGCTAAGTTCGCTCGTGCAGTTGCGAAAGGTCTTACAGTAAATCACTTGCATATGAGGGAATTTCCTCCTCAGGGCGACCCGTTAACATTCCTGCAAGCAGAATTCTTTCAATATACTTCCTCGCCGAACTATACTACAGTTCGTCTAGGCACTTACCATATATGCCGCGTCGAAGCCTTTTGTTCTCCTTCACGGAGTCCGCCAGCTGAGCGCGGAGATCTTTTAACTCCATGTCCAGCTGGACTTTGGCATCTTGAAGATCGTTCTTCTCCTACCTAACTCGCGTAAGAATGCGCTCGCCAGCCTCCAGCTGCCTTTTGAGATGCGATGCGTCCTCTCTTACGCCCTCCGGATTCACCCCGGGATTGTCTGCAGAATTTTCTGTTAGACTTGTCATATTAGCCATTTACTAACAGGTGCATCTTCATACAATTGTGACAATTGTTACCAGATGAGGGCTTTTGGGGTTCCTCTAACTTGGCAACTGCGGCCCCTCGATTCGGCCTTGCATTCCTCCGGCTCGAGACAATTGCTCATCTTATCTACAAGGACACGTGCATAAATTGATCCTTAAAACAGTTGTTCCAACTGTTTCAAGTCTCGAGGCTACTGCTACACATGCTTATCAAATTTTCTTACCCGTATATCTTTGGTATCTTTGGTCCGTCGCCGGGCAAGCCCGCCTTGAGCAGCTTCGGATGTATGCGACTCCCAAATTGAAGGCATTAAATGACTCTTGGAAAAGATGTTGTTCAATGCGGCCCGTCGGCCTTTGTGATTCATGGCGCTCTCTACTTGAATTCGTGGCTGAGAGCATATCCGCACTCTCTGTTGGAGAACTATGCGGCATCGGCCCGCTCCCGCCTCCGCTCTCGGTTGGTTACGGAATCCGGCTGGTGGAGGCGTGGTTGGAAGGATCCCCGGATATAGTCCGGCTGCTCCTCTTCCTGCCAGAACACAAAGGGTGTTGTCATACTTCAAAATACTATAATCACAGCACAAGTTTTTGTCTTACCTCTGTAGTGGCGAGTCGACCCTTACCGCCTTCCTCTTGAGCCTGCCCGATCCGGACGCCCTTGGCCGACGAGTCCCCTGGGGCTCGGCCCCACGCTCCGATCATCATCTCTGCAAAAACACGACACTTCAAGGGTAAGGTATGACATCTGAAGGGAGTCCTCTTCGGAGGATCGGGTTTTTCGACTTGTCTTACACGCGAGTAGGAAGCGGTCCGGGATAGTCGGCAGTAATGGCCACTGAGGCGCCATCACAGCTCGCTTGATAAAATATCCCGTTGACGAGCTCCACGGTAATATCCGGATCTTCTTCGAGACCTGGATCTAGGGCCCTTCCGGGGTCCTCCGGTTGCGGGGAGGGGCTGGAGATTCCTTCTCTGACCCTCCTCAGTTCCTGCTTGGGAATATCAAGGCAGATGATCTTAGCAAAGAATGCCACAATAAGTGACGTAGGGAAAGGAACGACAACTTACCCATTTTGGGGGGTTGTACATGGAGAATCCCTCTCGCGGTTTGATGTGAAGGAATTCCTCCTCTTCCCCTTTGTACAAATCGGACAATATCCTTTCCAAAGCAGTGGCGGAGTTCGGACCCTTATGGCCACAGCGGGTGGCATCATCTTCCCCATTGAAGTGCCACATGGGTTTCCCCCGATATTGAAGTGGTTGCACTCCCCATATTATGCATATTGCCATAACCTCGACTATCGTCAGTCCGGAGTTGGCCAGTAAATTTATCCTGCTCATCAGGTAATGTATTTCCCTGGTATCCTCCTCTTGGGGGCACAGGGCGCCCGGCTTAGACGTGCCCTCGGCGGGCATTACTAAACTGGGGGAGACCTGTCCGGACTGGATCCGGAAGGGGAACATCGTCAATATAGAACCACTCTGAAGGCCAGTTCTCTGGTACCTTCTTGGGAGTGCCGGATAGGTATCCGGTCTCGGCGATGTGCCATACTTTGGCCCCGCCCACCTGACGTAGGGATTCTCCCTGGTTGCGGGGGACAAGGCAGAACAGCTTCTTCCATAACCCGAAGTGAGGCTCATGACCTAAAAATAGCTTCATAAGGGCAACCTACCCTGCTATATTTAGTATAGAGGTAGGGGTGAAATTGTGTAACTGGAGGCCGTAGAACTTCAGGAGCCCGCAAAGGAACGGGTGGATAGGAAACCCGACTCTCCTCAGCAGATGCGGGATGAGGCATATTCGCTCCTCTGGAGACGGATTCGGAGATCTCTCCGCTTATTCCCCGCCATTATAGGTGGCTATTCCGGCTCGGACCGGGACCATGAATGCTGGTGGAAGAAGCCCTTGGATTTGTAACTTGATCAAATGGCTATGGGGAACTGAACACTCTTCCCAGTCCCCCGGCTTGGGGCGAGGAGAGCAAGCAGAAGAGCTGTGACGACCGGCCATGTTGGAATGGTTTTTCCGGAGCGCTCTGTTGGATGCTTGCTTGAGGGGGAGGAGTGAGGTTTGGATCTGAGAATCCCCGTCTCTTCAGATAGGCGGTCAGCCCAAAAGATTGAGGGTGGTAAATGCGAAAAACACCTCGGCTCCTCGCATTCGCTCGACACGTGGAGACGGTCATTATTGAGGGGAGTACAACATTGATGGAGTTCCGGACACTATTCGTTGTAACAAGTACTTTGGAGTATTCGGAGATGGAACCCGCCCTGCAATGCCGAAGACAAGACTGCGCGCCGGACTCATCATCATTGAAGCCTGGTTCAGGGGCTACTGAGGGAGTCCTAGAT
Source organism: Aegilops bicornis (assembly GCA_021605145.1). Taxonomy (NCBI): domain Eukaryota; kingdom Viridiplantae; phylum Streptophyta; class Magnoliopsida; order Poales; family Poaceae; genus Aegilops; species Aegilops bicornis. The sequence continues at coordinate 557,759,179 of CM038671.1, forward strand.
TAGGGGGTATCCGGACAGCCGGACTGTATACAACGTCCGGACTATGGAAGCGTGAAGATATAAGACTCAAGACTTTGACCCGTGTCTGGATAGGACTTTCCTTGGCGTGGAAGGCAAGCTTGGCGATCCGGATATTATATTTCCTTCCTTGTAACCGACTCCATGTAAACCCTAGCCCTCTCCGGTGCCTATATAAACTGGAGAGGTTGGTCCTTAGAAGGCCGATCACAATTACTATCATACCATCATAGGCTAGCTTCTAGGGTTTAGCCTCCTCGATCTCGTGGTAGATCTACTCTTGTATTACCCATATCTTCAATATTAATCAAGCAGGAAGTAGGGTTTTACCTCCATCGAGAGGGCCTGAACCTGGGTAAACATCTGTGCTCCTTGCTTCCTGTTACCATCAGCCTAGACGCACAGATCGGGACCCCCTACCCGAGATCCGCCGGTTTTGACACCGGCACCCTCCTCCCCAATGACCGTGCCACCGACCTCGTCAAGTGCTTCAACTACGGCATTGCTGGACACTCCCAGGTGGCATGCTCCCGCCCCCAGTGCTGCTTCATTTGCGCCGACCCTGGCCATCCAGCTTCCCTTTGCCTCGACTGGCCGATGCCGGAGGAGTTGATGATGTACGGGCATGGGATTGAGGGACTCGGCTTCTTCCACATTGAGGTCCCGGACCTCCCTCCTCCCTCACCCTCACTCCTCGCGATCGTCACCGTCCCGGACGGGGTGGCGTCCCCTGAGATGATCGAGGCTGAGCTCAACCACCTCTACCACTGCACCTGGGACTGGCAGGCCACTCTTCTATCTGGCAACTAGTTCTCGGTGGTCTTCCCCGACGTTGTCAGTCACGGTTACGGCACCCGCAGCGCGACATCACCCTCGCGCTCAACAAGCTGGTAGTGAACATCTCTGTGCCGATCCGGGACCCCCTGGCTGTGGCCGTCCTGGACATGACATGGATTCTCATCGGCGGCCTCCCCGACATCGCGCGCTCGGAGCGGGTCATTCGGAGCATGTCCCGCCTCCTCGGCAAGGTGGTCGTGGTGGACAAGCTCTCTCTCCGCAAGGAGGAGGAGGTGCGGGTCAAGGTCAAATGTCTTGACTCGTCCAAGCTTCGGGTCATGGTCCGGGTGTTCTTCAACGACCAGGGGTTCGACCTCCGGATTTCTCCCGAGCCGCCGAACCACATCGGCCGCCCTCGCATCCCCGACGACAGCCTCTTGGGCGACCCCGATGGTGGAGACCCAGGGGGAATCGCAGCGACCGTGGTCCCCGCCATGGCCGACACTCTGGGTCGGAGGACGACGACGACGAGTCCGAGGACAGCCCCCGCGATCCTCCTCCTCCCCCTGCAGCTTCCATGGGTGGCTTGGGCGCCGGCCGTGGCCACGGGGCGACCCTCCCACCCCCTCCAGATGAGAGTGATGCTTCCGACGTGAGCCTTGCCGTGTTCCCGGCATCGCCCCCCCCGCTCACCAGATCGTATTCCTCCCTCCATCACCACTGAGCTCTCCATCGAGTTCGTCTCCTCGCCTGCTACCCCACCTTCGCCGGATGCTCCTGCACCTCCCGCAGGGGATGGGCCAGTTCCGTAAGGGGATCCGCCCCCTTCCTCTCCCCGCGCCACCCCGGGTCGGGCGGACTTGGGGATGCCTATGTCCCCCCTATCCTGGAGGTGACCCCGGCACCGATGGCTCTGGTCCCGGCCGCACCCGCCTCTTCGTTGACCCGCCCGTCGGCCTCCTCATGCATCGCCCTTGGTGGGTTGTCGGCGGTGGTGGTCATCCCGGTGGCCGCCCCTCCACTCCCACCTTGGTCTGCGGCATACTCTAGGAGGGGACGGTCGACCTCGACCCCGGTGACTTCCTCGCGACGCAGCGCTCGGATTGAGGCGGCCAGGCCGGCGGGCAGCCCGGCTCTGCCCATTCCTGAGCGGGCTGCTCTCCGGGCCGCTTCCTGGAACCTCGAGTCAGGTACCCCGTCCATTCCGGCCACCTCTGCTACTTGTTCCTTCTCTGCGTTGGAGTCGATTCCGCTTGGCCACCTAGCTAAGGTGGCAGCGGACTCGGCCATAGTGTTCAGGGGGAGGTTGCCCCCCCTCTAGTTCAGATCGAGGCGATACATGCGCGGGAAATCCTTGATGGTCGTCTGGCCGAGGCCCGTGCACGTCTCCCCCCTCCTCGGCAGCCCCTTCCGGGGCTGCTCCGAGCGTCGCCCCTCTCGCGGCGGCCGCCCCGGGTGAGATCCGGGGCCGCACCCGCCCGCGTACTGCAGCCCTCCGCGCCCAGAGCGCCTCACGTGTCTTGGGGTCAAGCAGCCCCCCGATGGATGCGTGATGTGGACCCTCTTCTGGAACATCCGCTGTTTCGGCCAAGATGGTCGGCGCCGCCAACTCACAGAATACATGCGAACCGAGCAAATCGATATTGTGTCAATCCAAGAAACGACGCGTATTGATTATCCCTGTCCGAACTTGAGCATCTGAGCTCTGACTTGTTCGCTTGGCATTGGCTTCCTTCTAGTGGGAGTACAGGCCACTCAGGTGGCATCCTCCTAGGCATGAAGGATGCCACCTTCGAGGTAGGAAGCATGGACCGAGGAGAGTTCTTCGTTAGCATGGAGGTGTTTGAGCGGGCTCTCAATTTCAAATGGAAATCATTGCGGTTTATGGCCATGTCGATCACCGCCGGTCTGAGGCCTTCCTCGTGGAGCTCCGTAGGAAGGTAGCTTCCGCCCAGCTACCGGTGGTAGTGGGCGGTGATTTCAACCTCATCGGGAAGAAGATAAGAGCAATAATTTAGTGAACTTCCCTCGCATGCAAATGTTCAATGACTACATTGCTGACATGGGGCTGCGCGAGCTCGATCGGGTCGGGGCGAGGTTTGCTTGGACAAACTGCCAAGTTGATCCGACTCGCTCGGTCCTTGATCGGGTCTTCGCCTCCCCTGAGTGGGACATTCGTTGCCCCCTAGCATCGCTCCGGGCGATTATGCGGATTGGTTCAGACCACGTCCCCCTACTCCTCTCTTCGGAGAATGATCGTCCACCCCTACCGCCCCGCTTCCGCTTCGTAACCTTCTGGTTACGCCAGCCTAGATTTACTGTCGTGGTGGTTGCCAGATGGCGGGAGGCTCGAGATGCCCCCCACCGTGCCCTCTCCGCCGTTGATTCATGGCATTTCTGTGCCAAACGGTCACGACAATTCATGAAAGGGTGGGGCGCCAATGTGGGACGAGATATCCGTGAGTGGAAGAAATCCCTCCTTGAGGGTATACAGGCCCTTGACCTGCGGACTGACGCCGCCGGCCTGTCGGCAGACGAATGGATGCTTAGATATGACCTGGAAGATCAGCTCACGGTCATCTACACCGACGAGGAGGCATACTGGCGCCTACGAGGTACGCAGAATTGGGTCCTCAAGGGGGACGCCAATACGGCCTACTTCCAGGCCATTGCTAATGGCCACAGACGCCGTAACTCCATCCCCCTCCTATGGGACGGAGCTACCCTCCTTCAGCGGCATGAGGAGATCCGGGCCCATGTAGACGGCTTTTACAGAGAACTATTCTCCGCGTCCCCTCCGGGAGGTCTTGCCCTAGCGCAAGACATTTGGACGGCCCACTGCTGCGTTACGCCTATGGACAACGCGGCCCTCACGGCCCCGTTCTCTGAGGCTGAAGTATGGGCGGCAATTAACGGCATGAACCCATCCTCGGCCCCTGGGCCGGATGGACTCCCAGTCAAGTTCTTCCAGATCTTTTGGGAGGTGATCAAACATGAGGTGATGGCCCTGTTTGATGAGTTCTTTGTCGGATCCATTGACCTCGCCCGGCTGAACTATGGGGTAATCACGCTCATCCCCAAGGTGGCTGGGGCGTATGACATCCGACAATTTCGGCCGATTACGGTGATTAATGTCATCTTCCGCATCCTTGCCAAGGGGTACGCCATTAGGGCGGCCCCTATCGCCGACCGGATCACCCACCCAGACCAGTCAGCCTTCATTCAGGGCCGCTATATCCTTGATGGAGTCTTGGTGTTCCATGAAGCGCTCCATGAGGTGCACACCAAACACCTCAAGGCAGTCTTCCTAAAACTGGATTTCCACAAGGCCTATGACATGGTCAGTTGGACCTTCCTTCGGGAATGTCTTCTTCGTAAGGGCTTCGATGACCGGTGGGTGACCAGGGTGATTCAGATGGTTTCCTCGGGCCGCACTGCGGTGAACATCAATGGGGAGATCGGTTCTTTTTTCCCCACATTTTGTGGGGTGCGTCAGGGCGACCCCTTCTCCCCGTTCCTATTTAACATGGTTATCGATGCCCTGGCGGCCATCCTTGACAGGACCAAGGAGGCTGGCCACATTAAGGGTATAGTACCGCATCTGGTTGGGGGGAACGGTGTCTCCCTCCTTCAATATGCGGATGACACCATTATCATGGTGGAGGGCCTGAAGATAAACTTCGACAAGAGTGAGGTGATGGTCTTGGGCTACACCCAGGAAGAGCGCCAGAGCATTGCGGATCGGCTTAACTGCCACCTCGGGTGCTTCCCCACGACATACCTAGGGATCCTCATTAGCGACTCCAGGCTTACGGTGGCCGAGCTGCGCCCCACGGTGGGACAGCTTCAAAGACGGATCGAACCCTGGCAGGGTAGATGGCTCTCGAAAGCGGACTGAACGGTGCTCATTAACTCATCCCTCTCCAGTCTACTGTTATTCATCATGAGCTTCTACAGCCTTCCTGAGACCCTCCATCACGAGATTGCCACCGTCCAGGGGCGTTTCTTCTGGGCGGCAAGGGTGATAAGCAGAAGTACCACATGGTCAAGTGGTCGGAGATCTGCAAACCCCGCGACCAGGGCGGTTTGGGTATCATGTCCTCCAAACGCATGAACATTGCCCTCCTGACCAAGTGGCTATGGCGGATCGCTAATGGTGAAGGTGGTCTGTGGCTACGCATAATTCAGCAAAAATACCTCCGTGGTCAGCCCCTCGCCTATACCTTGGCGTCTTTGAGGATCACAGATTCAGCGATCCATCATTCAGCTCCTCCCTGTCCTTCGGATCGGAACCTCGATCGAGATTGGCTCCGGTACCGCCACACTATTCTGGTTTGATAGATGGGCGGGCGACGCGCCCCTTGCGGCCCGCTTTTCGGACCGCTTCTCCATCGCGGTTGCGGCAAAGATTTCTGTGGCGACCGCCCTTACTGACTTAGGGCAACTAGCATTCCGGAGGCCTTCCGATCCGTCTTAGATCGAGGACTGGCAGGAGCTGCTCGACTGCATTGCACTCAACGAACCTGCGCTCTCGACGGACGACGACCGTGCCAGATGGCGGCTTGAGCCATCTGGGCAATTCTCCACCAAATCTCTATACCTTGCCATCGCCCCTTCGCTTGGCCATGAGGCGCTCTCCTCCATTTGGGAGATCTGCCTCCCCCTGAAAATTAGGATCTTCTTGTGGCAATGGATTCGCGGCCGCCTCCCTTCTGGTGTTGAGGTTCTGAAGCACAATGGCACTGGGGACGGGTGCTGCCCGCTCTGTGGACCTGAAGAAGATTCGAACAATATCTTCTTCTCCTGCGTGTCCGCGCAGTTTCTTTGGAGCTGTTTCCGCGAGATTGTGGGTGGAAACTGGGACCATAACAATTTCCCCGCTCTCTTTGCCGAACTCTAGGCGATCCCACCGCGTTGCGCCACACTAGGTGGCTGACCTTGGGGTCCTGGCCTGGACGCTGTGGACTGTTAGGAATAAACTTGTGATTCAGCATATTCCTCTTCATCGTGCTACTGATGCTTTGTTCAAATGGTCTGGTTACTTGCAGCTTTGGCAGCCGCTTAGCCGGCCCAGGGAGAGAGACGCGATCACCTCCATCATCACCCAGCTCCGTGCGATGGCTCTCCGATTGGCGCCGCCGCTTCCCCCACCTTCTCCAGAACCAGATTAGATCGTCACGTCGTCGCCTCCGCCGCCGCCGTCCTGGGTTGTGTTGTCGACCATTTGTGTTGGGCGTGATGTGCTGTGCCCACAGCGGAACTTGGGTTTTTGTGTGTCTGTTTGTGCCTGTATGTGTAGTTCCTGACTTGCGGTGGCGTTGCATGTGGGTGTGTACTCTGCTCTGTTGTTACCTTGGTACTTTGTGCTTGGTGGGTGCTTTATTTATAAAGCGGGGCGAAAGCATTTTTCGGTATAAATTGAATGTAAAGATCAACAATATATTGGGAAGGAATTTCTGAAGTTTAAAGGGTGTGAGGCAAGGTGATATAGTTTCACATTTCTAGTTCAATATAGCTACTTGTTGAACGAAGGGAGTTTCCGCATGTGCGTGCACATGTACCAGGTTTACGATGGATGCACAAACCTTTTTTGTTTTGGGTTAACCAAATGTGGCAACTGATGTAATAATAAAGTAATGCCTACCCTTAGCCATTGTTCATAACTTAACCAGATTTTTTTTACCATAACCCATTAACTCTAGATGTTATGAAACATATGGAACTTAAGCCATAGTCTTTTAGATTTGAGCTCAACTGGCTGAAGGGAGATGATTTCTTTGGCAAAGTATTTAAAATCTGCTCTAAACCTGTGAAGGCAAGGGATTGCTTCGATGTTCCAGATTAAGCTTAAAACTAAGCTGATATCTCATAGGATGGGGTGGGGGAGGGGGATTTAAGAGGACATGTTTTGAAGAACAAGGCTGATTTTACTTAGGAACTACAGGATTTGAAGGAGATACAACCTTTAAACAATCATCCAAAACTTGAAAACTTCATTCACACAAAACTTATGAGAACTTCGTGATATAAGCTAGTACAATAAAATAAATCATCCACTCATGTCTTTGTCAAGACAAGATTCATAATTATTCCCAAATGATGTCTACTATATCCTATCATTTCCATAATTTATATTCCCAATATAAGCCATGGAAACTTTAAAACAAGTAAATAATGAAAAGAAAACAGAATCTGTAAAAAATAGAACAATACATAAAGATCTAATTAATTAGAATACTTCTGTGACTCCAAAAAAATCTGAAAAGGTTGGAAAATGCAGACAATTAACAAATCAGTATTGTGCAAAAATTTCAGCAATTGATCACATTCTAGTATAGAATGAAAATTCAAACACTGAACGCAAAAGTTTCTGTTTCTGCACAGAACCTAATAAACGAGCATTTGCAACATCCCAAAGGTCTAACTTGACACCAAAAAAAAGATACAAAACCATTACTACGGTAGCAATAATCATGTTGATACACATTTTTTTAAAAATAAGATAAATATTGGATTTCCTCCCAACAAACGCTATTGTTTAATGCCCACTAGCTAGGCATAATTAAATCTATGAGGTTTTATCAACTTTTAGAGATGGATCATATGTGGCTCTCATGATAGATTCATAAGTAGGTTTGATTTTCTTTCTAGGAGAATCTTTCATACCTTTATTTAGAGGAAATTGGAACCACATATTTCCTTCCTTCATGTCGATAATTGCACCTATAGTTCTAAAAAAGGGTCTCCCAAGTATAATAGGACATGCGGGATTACATTCAATATTTAGAATAATAAAATTTACGAGCATATTATTTTAATACAAATTATAAGAACATCATTTATTCTACCCATAGGCTTTTTAACTGTGGAATCCGCAAGGTGCAAATTTAAAGAACATTCACTCCTATTATCAAAACCGAGAACATCATATAATGCTTAGAGCATAGTTGATACGCTAGCTCCTAAGTCATATAAAGCATTGCATTCAAAATTACTAATTTTAACTTTAATAGTAGGCTCCTACTCATCATGCAAGTTTATAGGGATGGAAACCTCAAGCTCAAGTGTTTCCTCATTATCTTTAGTAAGGGCTTCTACGACATGTTTAATAAAAACCTTGTTTTTATCATAAGCGTTGGGTGAATTAATCATCTTTAGCATCAAGGTTATCACCCTCCTAACAATATGGACGCCTTCTAACTAATGTTGACTCTTATCTAGTCCCATCATTATCAACTTTAATGTTTCTAAACAATGATTCAATAGTATATACACCGATAGTTTTAATATCTTCATCATTATTATCAAGATAATGCAATTCAGCCTATGTTCCTCTCGTTCTCATCTAGCTCTAAGCATATCAATCATTCTTCTATTATAATCAATGGAGAATTTACTAGCTTTCAATGATTCATGCATTTCATCCTTATTTGGTGGCAAAAATTTAATTTTTAGTATATCCACATCACGAACAAGTCTATCCATATATCTAGATGTAGCATCAAAGTTATTCAATTTCTTTTCTACCATGGTATTGAAAGCCTTTTGGGTATTAATAAAATCTTTAATAGTTTTCTCAAGTCCAGAGTGCTTTGTGTCAAGCTTTGGAAGAAGAAGAGGACGGATATTGGCACAAGAGATTCAGTGAGAAGTAGATGTTGAAAGGTGATAATTATATAATTACTCTCACTAGATTGTTAATGGTGGCAAAAAGAGGAAAAACTACATGTTCTCTCTGAAGGAGGGTGATGGTGTCATCCATGGGACTATTGATCTATTGCAACACACAACAACTCATTATAAAACACTATTTAGTCATGCAAAGGTTTTTAATACAAGCCGGGGAGTGATGTGTGGTGTGACGTGGAAAAACTTTCTGAGAATGATACGAGAGACCTTTGTATACCTTTTAAGGAGGAGGAAATATAATATGTCATTGATAGCATGGAGAAAAAAAGGTAGTTGGTCTTGATGGATTTACTATAGTTCTATCGAGCATGCTGGCCTTTTATCAAGAAGGATGTTATGGCTTGCTTTTTTGAATTCCACGAAGGGAAGCTGGACTTCAGTAGAATTATTTCTGGTGCGATAACGCAGATGTCTTAGGGGGATGATGCTGATACTATCCACCAATTTAGACCCATATGTTCACTACTTGTTTCTTTTTAATATTTCCAAAAGTTGTGATTATGAGGGTCTCTCCTTATATGAATAAGCTAAAATCTCCTTGTCAAAATGCATTCATAAAAGGGATAAACATCATATATGGTGTGATGTCTTTGCATAAAATTTTGTATGAGTCTAGGAGGAAGAAACAACAAGTGGTTGTACTAAAATTGGATTCTGAAAAGGCATATGATAAAGTGAGCCCATAGTTCCTCTTTCATAGCTTGGAGGAAAGAGAACTTAATGAAGCCTCGATGAAATGGTTTTAAGCAGTTATGAAGGGTAGGACCCTGATATTGAATGTAAAGATCAACGATGCATTGGGAAGGAATTTCTGGAGTTTAAAGGGTGTGAGGCAAGGTGATATAGTTTCACATTTCTAGTTCAATATAGCTACTTGTTGAACGAAGGGAGTTTCCGCATGTGCGTAAGCATGTACCAGGTTTACGATGGATGCACAAACCTTTTTTGTTTTAGGTTAACCAAATGTGGCAACTGATGTGATAATAAAGTAATGCCTACCCTTAGCCATTGTTCATAACTTAACCAGTTTTTACCATAAGCCATTAACTCTAGATGTTATGAAACATATGGAACCTAAAGCCAAAGTCCTTTATATTTGAACTCAACTTGCTCAAGGGAGATGATTTCTTTGGCAAAGTATTTAAAATCTGCTCTAAACCTATGAAGGCAAGGGATTGCTTCGATGTTCTAGATTAAGCTTAAAACTAAGCAGATATCTCGTAGGATGGGGTGGGGCAGGGGGATTTAAGAGGACACGTTTTGAAGAACGAGGCTGGTTTTACTAAGGAACTACATGATTTGAAGGACGTACAACCTTTAAACAATCATCCAAAACTTGAAAACTTCATTCACATAAAACTTAACAGAACTCGTGAGATAAGTTAGTATAATAAAAATAAATCATCCACTCATGTACTGTCAAGACAAGATTCGAAATTATTCCCAAATGATGTCTATTCTATCCTATCATTTCCATAATTTATATTCCCCAACATAAGCCATGGAAACTTTAAAACAAGTAAACAAGGAAAAGTAAACAAAATCTGTCAAAAACAAAACAGTATGTAAAGATCTAATTAATTAGAATACTTCTGTGACTCCAAAAAATTTGAAAAGGTTGGAAAATGCAGACAATTAACAAATCAGTATTGTGCAAAAATTTCAGCAATTGATCACATTCCAGTATAGAATGAAAATTCAAACACTGATCGCAAAACTTTCTGTTTCTGCACAGAACCTAATAAACAAGCATTTGCAACATCTCAAAGGTCTAACTTGACACAAAAATAAAATAAAAGATACAAAACCATCACTACGGTAGCAATAATCATGTTGATACACAGTATTTAAAAAATAAGATAAATATTGGATTGCCTCCCAACAAACGCTATTGTTTAATGCCCTGTAGCTAGGCGTAATGCAATCTATCAAGTTTTATCATCTTTCAGAGATGGATCATATGTGTCTCTCATGATAGATTCATAAGTAGGTTTGATTTTCTTTCTAGAAAAATGTTTCATACATTTCTTTAGAGGAAATTGGAACCACATATTGCCTTCCTTCATTTCGATAATTGCACCTATAGTTCTCAAAAGGGGTCTCCCAAGTATAATAGGACATGCGGGATTACCTTCAATATCCAGAATAATAATATCTACGAGCACATTATTTTTAATAGAAATTATAAGAACATAATTTATTCTACCTATAGGCTTTTTAACCGTGGAATTTGCAAGGTGCAAATTTAAAGAACATTCACTCATATTATCAAAACTGAGAACATCATATAATGCTTAGGGCATAATTGATACACTAGCTCCTAAGTCACATAAAGCATTGCATTCAAAATTACTAATTTTAACTTTAATAGTAGATTCCACTCATCATGCAACTTTCTAGGGATGGAAACCTCAAGCTCAAGTTTTTCCTCATTATCTTTAATAAGGGCTTTTACGATATGTTTAATAAAAGCCTTGTTTTGATCATAAGCATTGGGTGAATTAATCATCTTTAGCATCAAGATTATCACCCTCCTAACAATATGGACGCCTTCTAACTAAAGTTGACTCTTCTCTAGTCCCATCATTATCAACTTTGGGTTTATAAATAATGATTCAATAGTAGATACACCAATAGTTTTAATATCTTCATCATTATTATCAAGATGACGCAATTCAGCCTCTGTTCCTCTCGTTCTCGTCTAGCTCTAAGCATATCAATCATTCTTCTATTATAATCAATGAGACTTTACTAGCTTTCAATGATTCATGCATTTCATCCTTATTTGCTGGGAAAATTTAATTTTAAGTATATCCAAATCACGAACAAGTCTAGCCATATTTCTAGACATAGCATCAAAGTTTCTCAAATTCTCTTCTACCATATTTTTGAAAGCCTTTTCAGAATTAATAAAATCTTTAATAGTTTTCTCAAGTTCAGTGGGTATCCTATTATTTTTATGATTATGATTATGATTATTATTATTATTATTATTATTATTATCATCATCATCATCATCATTATTATTATTAGAATTACCATTGGAATTGTCATAATTATCTGAGGGATTACCGGGATACGGTCTAGGATTATTATTAAAGTTCCCTCTATAAGCATTATTATTAAAATTAATCCTTGAAATAAAATTCACATCAGTACTATCCTTATTTTGCTCAATAAATGTAGATAAAGGTACATAATGAATAAAAATTAGCTCCAAGTAAAATTACCGATGGTTGTTAGAAGAAAGAGGGGATGTCTTTCGGGGCATCCCCAAGCTTAGTTGCTTGGTACTCCTTGAATATTACCTTGGGGTGCCATGGGCATCCGCAAGCTTAGGCTCTTTTCACTCCTTATTCCTTCATCCATCGTGATCTCACCCAAAACTTGAAAACTTCAATCACACAAAACTTAACAAAAACCTTTGTGAGATCCATTACTATAATAAAGCAAACCACCACTTTAAGTACTATTGCAAACCAATTCATATTTTATTATTGCATTATATCTACTGTATTCTAATTTACCATGGCTTATACCCCCCGATATAGTCCATAGATTCATCAAAATAAGCACACAATGCAACGAAAATAGAATCTGTCAAAAATAGAACAATCAGTAGTAATCTGGACGTTGACCATACTTCTGTAACTCCTAAAATTCTTAAAAAATTGAACACATAGGGAATTTGTATATCAATCTTGTGTAAAACATTCAAAATTTTATCGCGCTCATGTGATTTTTAAAAATTCTGCTACTGGATGCAAAAGTTTTTGTTTTCCAACAAGATCAAATCAACTATCACCCAACATGATCCTAAAGGCTTTACTTGGCACACACACTAATTAAAAAATAAAAATACAATCATAACAGTAGCCTAATTGTGCAAACACTCAAGAACAGAAGGAAAAAGAGAAAAATAAATTTTATTCATTGGGTTGCCTCCCAACAAGCGTTATTGTTTTATGCCCTTAGCTAGGCATAATGCATAGATTCAAGTATTGTCATCTTTGGTTTTTGCAATCTTTATTAGTGTTTTCTCAAATCCAAAAGGCTCTTTACGTTTCTCAATATTCTCAAGAAATGAAGCCATCTTGAGATCTAAAATATCCAACCGCTTATTACAAAAGGTAATCAAAGTATTCATGTGATTTAGGTTTCCACTAATATTTTTGAGAGGTTCATTAGATTTTTGCGAAACAACCAAATTTTTCTGTATATCACCCAGTTTGCCTAACGTTTGAATCCCTTCTTGAGTAAAAGTAAATCCCTTAGGTGGTGCTGGAACTCCCAACATTCCATCTATTATTTCATAAGCAGCATTAGCATCGATCTCAATAAAATTGCCTTTAGCGGCAAAATCCAAAAGTTGTTTATGATGCAAGGTCAAACCTATATAAAAATTACGAAGCAAATTTGTTGCATCCCCTTTCATATTGCAAATACGGCAAGATTCCAATAACCTATACCAAGCATCTTTTAAATTTTCTCCTTGTTTCTCTAGTGTCAAAGGAGGGGTAGTTGTACTAAACATAATGATGAGGCAAGCAAGCAAATAAGAGATCTAACGAGAAAAGGCAAATAAAAATGCAAATATTTTTGTTTTTTTCTGAGGTAAATGACAAATAAAGTAAATTGCAATGGGGAGATGAAAACGAGAGGTAAATGGTAAATAAAGTAAATTGCAAGGGGATGAGATTTCAGATTGGGTATCTGATAGATCTGGACTTGATCCACCCCAGCAAAGGCGCCAAAAATTATTCCTCATTGCTTGTATCTGCGTTGGTTTTTTCCCCAAGAGGAGAGGATGATGCAGCACAACAACGGTAAGTATTTCCCTCAGTTATGAAACCAAGGTATCAATCCAGTAGGAGGATCCACCAAACTATGTAAGCAGTACATTCACACAAATAACAAAAATTTGCAACCCAACGTGTAAGAGGGGTTGCCAATCCCTCCTCGGTACTGAGATAGATTAAATTGTATGAGATTGGATAAATAGATCTAACAAAAACAAAAACAAAATAAGTAAAGAAAAAGTGCAGCTAGGTATTTTTGTATTTTTGGATTAATAGATCTGAAAACTATATGATAGAAAATAGACCCGGGGTCGTAGATTTCACTAGAGGCTTCTCTCGAGAAAATAGCATACGGTGGGTAAAAAAATTAATGCTGGGCAATTGATAGAAGAGCAAATAATTATGACGATATCCAAGGCAATGCACATTTATATACGCATCACGTCCAAGATTAGTAGTCTGAAACGATTTTGCATCTACTACTATTACTCCACACATCGACCGCTATCCAGCATGCATCTAGCGTATTAAGTTCATGAAGAAACGGAGTAATGCAATAAGAACGATGACATGATGTAGATAAGATCTATTCATGTAGGAATAGACCCCATCTTTTTGTCCTTAATGGAAACAATACATGCGTGTCATGTCTCCTTCTGTCACTGAGATTGAGCACCGCAAGATAAAACCCATCACAAAGCACCTCTTCCCATGGCAAGATAAATCAATCTAGTTGGCCAGACCAAACCAAAGTTTCGGAGAAGAAATACGAGGCTATAACAATCATGCATAAGAGAGTTCAACAAAGACTCAAATAATATTCATAGATAGATCTGATCATAAACTCACAATTCATCGGATCCCAACAAACACACCGCAAAAAAGAGTTACATCAAATGATCTCCAAGAACATCGAGGATAAAATTGTATGAAGATCAAAAAGAAAGAAACAATCTAGCTACCGCATACGAACCTGTAGGTATGTGGTGAACTACTCACGCATCATCGGAGGCGCAAGGGTGAGGATAAAGAACCCCTCCATGATTGTTGACCCCTCTGGCAAGGCGCCAGAAAAGGCCTCTAGATTGGATCTCGTGGTTCTGAAATTTACAACGGTGAAAACTCTGATCTCTCGACTCCCCAAGGGTTTCTGGAATAATTGGGTATTTATAGAGCTGAGAGGTGGTGGAAAAGACTCCTGTGGGCCCCACTACCCACCAGGGCGCGCCCTGGTGCCTAGCGAGCCCCACAGGCCTCCTCTGGTGCACCTCCTTGGCCTCTTGAGTGTCTTCTGGGCAGAAAAAAATCTCCAAAAGTTTTGCTGCATTTGGACTTCGTTTGATATGTCAATAGGTTAGTCCGAAAAAATGATATAAAGTTGCTATAAAATGAATATAAAACATCCAAGATTGATAATATAACAGCATGGAACAATCCAGAAGTATAGATACGTTGGAGATGTATCAGCGCCGGATCACCACCTATGCCATGCTCACTCCGGAGCAAAGGGTGCAGCTGCTGGAGTAGATCCTGGCGAGGCGGGCTGCTCGTTTCACCGCTATCTTCCTCCGGATTCGCTGGAGCCATCGGAGGATGGGGAGGAGTAGGAGCAGGAGGAGGAAGAGTAGGCGGGGGAGAAGGAGGAGGGGGAGCAGCTACCGGAAGAAGAGCCCATGGAGGAGGAGGAGGAGGGGCAGCAAAAGATGGAAGCAGAGCCCCTGGAGGAGGAGGAGGAGGCGACAAGGATAGAGGAGGAGGCTTTGCCGGCTACTGGCTTCGCCATGGCAGACGCGGAGGTGGAGTACGAGGCTGCCCAAGCGATGGAGATGGTGGAGTAGAGCGCCATCCTTGAGCCCATCCAGAATGAGGACAACGTCGAGGCCTGCCGATGGTTCATCCGGCAAGAACAGATGGCGATGGAGGCACTATTCGCCGAACTAGACACGGAGGAGAAAGGGGAGGAGGTGCCGGAGCCTCCGCAGGCGTAGGAGTTTCTGCACTTGCCCGTCTACCCGGCGCTGGGCACGGAGATCATCGAGATCTCCCATGATGAGTAGTCTTACCTATGTACATAGTACGTAGTTTTTTATTTGCATATGTATTATGTATTTGAGGTATGAAGTTTACGTTTTATGATTGTGGAGGACTTTTTTGGTGTGGTGTCCGGTCACGGTCCGCAGACACATCTGAACACATCTACGAACGTTTGGAGGTTGGTTTTCGGGTATTGCGGTTGTAGATGCTCTTAGCACTTTAAAATGAAGAAGACGTGGCGTGCATGAATGCTAGCACATTCACTTGTTTTACTTCTCGTCACCCGCATCACTAGTTGGTTAAGGGCATTTCTAACCGATCCCTTATCTGGTCGTAAGGGAGTTAATTTGACTTTTTTCTCCTCTAAACCGCACCTAGTTGATCCCTTATAACGATTAGCGGAGTAATTTTTTTACAACATCCCCATTCTTCTCCTTATATTTACTCCGGCTCGCGGCAGCTGAGTAGAACTTGCCCACTCTCTCTTCCTCTCCTCCGCCTCCTCTTCTCCCACTCGCCCTGCCGCCGACACATCCACTTCCCTAATCCACCATCCAATGGACGGACGCGGTGGCCGTCGGTCCCCTCCGCCGATCCGCAGCGCGGATCCACGCCGCCTCGCGCCGCGGGTCATCGTCCGTGGCCGCTTCCTCGAGCCACCGCCGCTCAGCCGATCTGCCTGCCGCCACGCCCCTCCTCCCATTTGAGGACTTCCCGGAGCTCCCTCCGCCGCGACCCCCGACGAGGACCTACCTCGGCGTTCTGCAGCGGTCGTGGGGGACATGGGTGGCAGAAATCACCGACCGCGAGACCCACAAGCGGAAGTGGGTCGGCTCATTCCACACGTCCAAACTCGCGGCCATGGAATACGATCGGTGATAGGTCCAATTCCACAGCCGCGATGCAAGGCTCAACTTCCCCTTCGGCACGGCTTCGGTCCACCTCGTCCCCCCCGGATCCGAGGGTGGTGAGCGCTCGAATGGCGCGGGAGGACCGAGAGGCGAGGGAGCTTGATACGAGTCAAGGGGCTCAACCACTCGATCTACTCCCAATTCATCAGATTACATGCACAGATTGTATCTAGGGTTTCTAAGCAAGAAGGGGATCGGGGAGGAGAGCCTGGAGGTGGGAGGAGGGGTACATAGCCCAACGGCTCTGTTCGGTTCACTGAACCAACGATGCTCCAACACACCACACTCACTGCACTTATGTAGCTCACTGGGTCCACTCTGGGCCCTGGACGCGCGTATTGGGCCTGGTGCTTCTCCTGGGTCGATCGTGCTGGGCTGGGCCTTGCTCCAGGCTAGTCACGGTAGTAGTTCTCGTGACATTCCTCCCCCCTTTAACCTGGCTTGTCCCCAAGCCAAAGCTCGAGGGAACCGCGAGCGGAGCGGTAATTCATCTTCCCAGGTTGCCAAGGAGACCGGAAACCCCGATCAATGGACCAACACCTGAGGCACTTGGCCGCAGCCACGCTGGAGAGAGCGGAGCTGCAGAATCGCCTCCGGAACTTGAAGTGGAAGTAGATCCTCATCCAGCATAGGAAGCTCGGGCATCACCGGTGTTGATGGAGGAATACCAGCTCTGAGTTGCGATACATGTATGACCGGATGAATTTTTGCTTGTTCCGGCAGCTTCAAGCGATACGCCACCTCGCCCACTCGTCCAATGACCTGAAACGGACCAAGCAAAAGGACAGTTTGTGATTAGCCCGTGCCGCCACCGATGATTGGGCGTATGGTTGAAGCTTGAGGTACACCCAGTCCCCAACATTGAACACGCAATCAGATCGCTTCCTGTCTGCTTTGCTCTTCATGACTTGTCGTGCTCGATGTAGGTGCTGCTTCAGTGAGGCCATGATAGCAGCTCTGTCTTTGGTCCATGCCGCTAGATTAGTAATTGAATCCTCAGCCACATTGGCGATGCCAAAGAAATGGGGCTTGTGGCCATATAGCACCTCAAACGGAGAAGACTTCAAGGTGGAATGATAAGAGGTGTTATACCAAAACTCCGCAAGCACTAGCCATTCCGCCCACTTGCTGGGGCAGTTGTGAACAAAGCATCGGAGGTACAACTCCATGCACTGATTGACTCTCTCGATGGTGTCGTCTGTTTGCGGATGCCGAGCAGAAGAGATGTTGAGGATTGTGTGGGTCAAACGACAGAGTTCCTTCCATACCTTGCTAGTGAAGATTCGATCCCGGTCTGACACCATCTTGTCTGGCTGCCCGTGCAATTTGAATACATTATCCATGTATGCCTTCGCCACTTGTAAAGTGATATGTCTCCAACGTATCTATAATTTTTTATTGTTCCATGCTATATTATATTCTGTTTTGGACATTAATGGGCTTTATTATACACTTTTATATTATTTTTGGGACTAACCTATTAACCGGAGGCCCTACCCTGTATTGCTGTTTTTGCCTATTTCGTGAGTTTCGCAGAAAAGGAATATCAAACGGAGTCCAAACGGAATGAAACCTTCGGGAACGTGATTTTCGGAATGAACGTGATCCAGAGGACTTGGACCCTACGTCAAAACATCAACCAGGAGGGCACGAGGTAGGGGGCGCGCCTACCCCCCTAGGCGCGCCCTCCACCCTCATGGGCCCCACGTTGCTCCACCGACGTACTTCTTCCTACTATATATACCTACGTACCCCCAAACTACCAGATACGGAGCAAAAAACCTAATTCCACCGCCGCAACCTTCTCTACCCGTGAGATCCCATCTTGGGGCCTTTTCCGGAGTTCCGCCGGAGGGGGCATCGATCACGGAGGGCTTCTACATCAACACCATAGCCTCTCCGATGATGTGTGAGTAGTTTACCTCAGACCTTCGGGTCCATAGTTATTAGCTAGATGGCTTCTTCTTTCTTTTTGGATCTCAATACAATGTTCTCCCCTCTCTTGTGGAGATCTATTCGATGTAATCTTCTTTTTGCGGTGTGTTTGTTGAGACCGATGAATTGTGGGTTTATGATCAAGTTTACCTATGAATAATATTTGAATCTTCTCTGAATTCTTTTATGTATGATTGGTTATCTTTGCAAGTCTCTTCGAATTATCAATTTGGTTTGGCCTACTAGATTGATCTTTCTTGCAATGGGAGAAGTGCTTAGCTTTGGGTTCAATCTTGTGGTGTCCTTTCCCGATGTGATGGGGCAGCAAGGCACGTATTGTATTGTTGCCATCGAGGATAACAAGATGGGGTTTATATCATATTGCATGAGTTTATCCCTCTACATCATGTCATCTTACTTATAGCGTTACTCTGTTCTTATGAACTTAATACTCTAGATGCATGCTGGATAGCGGTCGATGTGTGGAGTAATAGTAGTAGATGCAGGCAGGAGTCGGTCCACTTATCACAGACGTGATGCCTATATACATGATCATACCTAAATATTCTCATAACTATGCTCAATTCTGTCAATTGCTCAACAGTAATTTGTTCACCCACCATAATACGTATGCTCTTGAGAGAAGCCACTAGTGAAACCTATGGCCCCCGGGTCTATTTTCCGTCATATTTAATCTTCCAACACTTAGCTATTTTTATTGCCTTTTATTTTACTTTGCATCTTTATCATAAAAATACCAAAAAATTATCTTATCATATCTATCATATCTCACTCTCGTAAGTGACCGTGAAGGGATTGACAACCCCTTTATTGCGTTGGTTGCGAGGATTTATTTGTTTGTGTAGATGCGAGGGACTCGCGCGTGGCCTCCTACTGGATTGATACCTTGGTTCTCAAAAACTGAGGGAAATACTTATGCTACTTTGCTGCATCACCCTTTCCTCTTCAAGGGAAAACCAACGCAGTGCTCAAGAGGTAGCAAGAAGGATTTGTGGCGCCGTTGCCGGGGAGGCTTACGCAAAGTCAATTCAAGATTTGGACTCCCAACAACGAGCCATTTCTGGCGCCATTGCCAGGGAGTCTACGCAAAAGTCAACATACCAAGTACCCATCACAAACCCTTATCTCCCGCATAACATTATTTGTCATTTTCCTCTCGTTTTCCTCTCCCCCACTTCACCCTTGCTATTTTATTCGCCCTCTCTTTTCCGTTTGCCTCTTTTTTGCTTGCTTCTTGTTTGTTCGTGTGTTTGATTGCTTGCTTGTCACGATGGCTCAAGATAATACTAAGTTGTGTGACTTTACCAATACCAACAATAATGATTTTCTTAGCACTCCAATTGCTCCTCTTACCGATACTGAATCTTGTGAAATCAATGCTGCTTTGTTGAATCTTGTCATGAAAGATCAATTCGCCGGCCTTCCTAGTGAAGATGCCGCTACCCATCTAAATAGCTTCGTTGATTTGTGTGATATGCAAAATAAGAAAGATGTGGATAATGATATTGTTAAATTGAAGCTATTTCCTTTTTCGCTTAGAGATCGTGCTAAAGCTTGGTTTTCGTCTTTGCCTAAAAATAGTATTGATTCTTGGAATAAGTGCAAAGATACTTTTATCTCTAAGTATTTTCCTCCCGGTAAGATCATCTCTCTTAGAACCGATATTATGAATTTTAAGCAAATTGATCATGAACATGTTGCACAAGCTTTGAATTTGTCCTACACATGGTTTGAATTTGTGGATGATCATGCAAAAAATTTATGCCGGATTGAATTTTGCTTCTAGAAATCCTTTAGATGCGGCCGCGGGAGGCACTTTTATGGAAATCACTTTAGGAGAATCTACTAAAATCCTAGATAATATTATGGTTAATTATTCTCAATGGCACACCGAAAGATCCACTAATAAAAAAGTGCATGCGATAGAAGAAATTAATGTTTTGAGTGGGAAGATGGATGAACTTATGAAATTATTTGCTAATAAAAGTGTTTCTTCTTATCCTAATGATATGCCTTTGTCTACTTTGATTGAGAGTAATAATGAATCTATGGATGTGAATTTTGTTGGTAGGAATAAGTTTGGTAACAACGCGTATAGAGGAAATTTTAATCCTAGGCCGTATCCTAGTAATTCCTCTAATAATTATGGTAATTCCTACAACAATTCTTATGGAAATTTTAATAAGATGCCTTCTGAATTTGAGACTAGTGTTAAGGAGTTTATGAATTTGCAAAAGAATTTCAATGCTTTGCTTGAAGAAAAATTGCTTAAAGTTGATGAATTGGCTAGGAACATTGATAGAATTTCTCTTGATGTTGATTCTTTGAAACTTAGATCTATTCCACCTAAGCATGATATCAATGAGTCTCTCAAGGCCATGAGAATTTCCATTGATGAGTGCAAAGAAAGAACCACTAGGATGCGTGCTAAGAAAGATTGCTTTGTGAAAGCGTGTTCTTCTAATTTCTATGAAAATAAAGATGAAGATATAAAGTTATTGATGTGTCCCCTATTGAATCTTTGTTTTGCAATATGAATCTTGATAATGATGGGACTGAATATGATCCACCTTTACCTTGAAGGCGTTCGAAAAATTCGGAGTCTTTAGATCTTGATGCAAAAATTGGTAAAAGTGGGATTGAAGAGATCAAAACTCTAGATATTAATGAACCCACTATTTTGGATTTCAAGGAATTTAATTATGATAATCGCTCTTTGATAGATCGTATTTCCTTGTTGCAATCCGTGCTAAATTCTCCACATGCTTATAGCCAACATAAAGCTTTTACTAAACATATCATTGATGCTTTAATGCAATCTTATGAAGAAAACCTTGAGTTGGAAGATTCTATCCCTAGAAAACTTTATGATGAGTGGGAACCTACTATTAAAATTAAAATTAAAGCTCATGAATGCTATGCTTTGTGTGATTTGGGTGCTAGTGTTTCCACGATTCCAAAAAACTCTGTGTGATTTGCTAGGTTTCCGTGATTTTGATGATTGCTCTCTAAACTTGCACCTTGCGGATTCCACCACTAAGAAACATATGGGAAGAATTAATGATGTTCTTATTATTGAAAATAGGAATTATGTGCCAGTAGATTTTATTGTTCTTGATATAGATTGCAATCCTTCATATCCTATTATTCTTGGTAGACCTTTCCTTAGAACGATTGGTGCGATTATTGATATGAGGGAAGGGAATATTAGATTCCAATTTACGTTAAGGAAAGGCATGGAACACTTCCCTAGAAAGAAATAAAATTACCTTATGAATCTATTATGAGAGACACTTATGGATTTCCTACCAAAGATGGCAATACCTAGATCTATCTTTGCTATTACGCCTAGCTAGGGGCGTTAAACGATAGCGCTTGTTGGGAGGCAACCCAATTTTATTTTTAGTTTTTTGCTTTTTTCTTCTGTTTAGGAATAAATATTTGATCTAGCCTCTGGTTAGATGTGTTTTTATGTTTTAATTAGTGTTTGTGCCAAGTTAAACCTATTGGATCTTCTTGGATGATAGTTATTTGATCTTACTGAAAATTACAGAAACTTTTTGTTCATGAAAATAATTGTTAAAAATCACCAGAACGTGATAAAATATTGATTCCAATTGCTGTTGATCAATAAAAAAAATTCTACTTTGTCCTATTCTGGCTGAATTTTTGGAATATAGTAGGTTTAACACCAATATAAATAAAGAATGAGTTCATTACAGTACCTTGAAGTGGTGTTTTGTTTTCTTTCGCTAACGGAGCTCACGAGATTTTTTGCTGAGTTTTCTGTTGTGATGTTTTCAAGTTTTGGGTGATAACTCACAAGTAGAGGGGATCGCAACAGTTTTCAAGGGTAGAGTATTCAACCCAAATTTATTGATTCGACACAAGGGGAGCCAAAGAATATTCTCAAGTATTAGTAGTTGAGTTGTCAATTCAACCACACCTGGACAACTTAGTATCTGCAGCAAAGTATTTAGTAGCAAAGTAATATGGAAGTAATAGTAACGGTAGCAAAAGTAATATTTTTGGATTTTGTAGTTATTGTAACAGTAGCAACGGAAAAGTAAATAAGCGAAGAACAATATGTGAAAAGCTCGTAGGCATTGGATCGGTGATGGAGAATTATGCCGGATGCGGTTCATCATGTAACAATCACAACATAGGGTGACACAGAACTAGCTCCAATTCATCAATGTAATGTAGGTATGTATTCCGAATATAGTCATACGTGCTTATGGAAAAGAACTTGCATGACATCTTTTGTCCTACCCTCCCGTGGCAGAGGGGTTCCAATGGAAACTAAGGGATATTAAGGCCTCCTTTTAATAGAGTACCGGACCAAAGCATTAACACATAGTGAATACATGAACTCCTCAAACTACGGTCATCACTGGGAGTGGTCCCGATTATTGTCACTTGAGGTTGCGGATCATAACACATAGTAGGTGACTATAGACTTGCAAGATAGGATCAAGAACTCACATATATTCATGAAAACATAATAGGTTCAGATCTGAAATCATGGCACTCGGGCCCTAGTGACAAGCATTAAGCATAGCAAAGTCATATCAACATCAATCTCACAACATAGTGGATACTAGGGATCAAGCCCTAACAAAACTAACTCGATTACACGATAAATCTCATCCAACCCATCACCGTCCAGCAAGCCTACGATGGAATTACTCACGCACGGCGGTGAGCATCATGAAATTGGTGATGGAGGATGGTTGATGATGACGACGACGACGGATTCCCCTCTCCGGAGCCCTAAACGGACTCTAGATCAGCCCTCCCGAGAGGTTTTAGGGCTTGGCGACGGTTCCGTATCGTAAAACACGATGAATCCTTCTCTCTGATTTTTTTCTCCCCGAACACGAATATATGGAGTTGGAGTTGAGGTCGATGGAGCGTCAGGGGGCCCATGAGGCAGGGGGCACGCCCCCACCCTCGTGGACAGGTGGAGGCCCCCCTGACGTGGATTCTTCTTCCAGTATTTTTATTATTTTCCAAAAATAAGTGCCGTGGAGTTTCAGGTCATTCCGAGAACTTTTGTTTCTGCACATAAATAACACCATGACAATTCTGCTGAAAACAGCGTCAGTCCGGGTTAGTTCCATTCAAATCATCCAAGTTAGAGTCCAAAACAAGGGTAAAAGTGTTTGGAAAAGTAGATACGATGGAGACGTATCAACTCCCCCAAGCTTAAACCTTTGCTTGTCCTCAAGCAATTCAGTTGATAAACTGAAAGTGATAAAGAAAAACTTTTACAAACTCTGTTTGCTCTTGTTGTTGTTAATATGTAAAGCCAGCATTCAAGTTTTCAGCAAAGATTATGACTAACCACATTCACAATAACTCTTAGGTCTCATGTTTACTCATGTCAATGGCATAATTAACTAGCAATCAATAATAATAAATCTCGGATGACAACACTTTCTCAAAACAATCATGATATGATATAACAAGATGGTATCTCGCTAGCCCTTTCTGAGACCGCAAAACATAAATGCAGAGCACCTTTAAAGATCAAGGACCGACTAGACATTGTAATTCATGGTAAAAGAGATCCAGTCATAGTCATTCCCAATATAAATTAATAATAATGGATGCAAATGACAGCAGTGCTCTCCAGTTGGTGCTTTTTAATAAGAGGGTGATGACTCGACATAAAAGTAAATAGATAGGCCCTTCGCAGAGGGAAGCAGGGATTTGTAGAGGTGCCAGAGCTCGAATTTAAAGCGGAGATAAATAATATTTTGAGCGGCATAGTTTCATTGTCAACATAACAACCAAGAGATGGCGATATCTTCCATGCTACACACATTATAGGCGGTTCCCAAACAGAATGGTAAAGTTTATACTCCCCCTCCACCAACAAGCATCAATCCATGGCTTGCTCGAAACAATGAGTGCCTCCAACTAACAATAGTCCTAGGGGGGGGGGGTTCTTTGCAATTATTTTGATTTGATTTGCATAAAGCATGGGAGTGGGCATCCCGCTGACCAGCCATTTTCTCGTGAGTGAGGAGCGGAGTCCACTCCTCTTGAGAATAACCCGCCTAGCATGGAAGATACGGACAGCCCTATTTGATACATGAGCTATTCGAGCATACAAAACAGAATTTCATTTGAAGGTTTAGAGTTTGGCACATACAAATTTACTCGGAACGGCAGGTAGATACCGCATATAGGAAGGTATAGTGGACTCATGTGGCATAACTTTGGGGTTTAAGGGATTGGATTCACAAGCAGTATTCCCGCTTAGTACAAGTGAAGGCTAGCAAAAGACTGGGAAGCGACCAACTAGAGAGCGACAACAGTCATGAACATGCATTAAAATTAATAAACATTGAGTGCAAGCATGAGTAGGATATAATCCACCATGAACATAAAAATCGTGAAGGCTATGTTGATTTGTTTCAACTACATGTATGAACATGTGCTAAGTCGAGTCACTTAAATCATTCAAAGGAGGATACCACCCCACTATCCCACATCACAACCATTTTAATAGCATGTTGGCACGCAAGGTAAACCATTATAACTCATAGCTAATCAAGCATGGCATAAGCAACTATGATCTCTAATTGTCTTTGCAAACATGTTTATTCATAATAGGCTGAATCAGGAACGATGAACTAATCATATTTACAAAAACAAGAGAGGTCGAGTTCATACCAGCTTCTCTCATCTCAATCAGTCCATCATATATCGTCATAATTGCCTTTCACTTGCATGACCGAGCGATGTGAATAATAATAAGAGTGCACGTGCATTGGACTGAGCTGGAATCTGCGAGCATTCAATAAACAGGAGAAGACAAGGCAATATGGGCTCTTGGTTAAATCAACAATAATGCATATAAGAGCCACTTAAACAATTTAATCATGGTCTTCTCCTATCGACCCCCAAAGAAAAGAAAAGAAAAGAAAACTATTTACACGGGGAAGCTCCCAACAAGCAAAAGAAGAATAGGAAATATTTTTGGGTTTTCTTTTTAATTATCAATACTACAGCAAGAAAAGTAAACTAACTAAAAGCTACACTAATTTTTTGTTTTTCTTAAGGTTTATTAAACACACAAGAAGAAAGCAAGAAAAAGGAAAATAAACTAGCATGGATATTACAGTGATAGAGTATGAGCACCGACATCTAGCAATGAGTGTGTGGACATGAATGTAATGTCGGTGAGAAATACGTACTCCCCCAAGCTTAGGCTTTTGGCCTAAGTTGGTTTATTGCCACAGATGGCCTGGCGGATATCCAAAGTTATAGTTGGGGTCGTACTGAGATGCAGCGGTCATTGCATCATGTGCTGCAGCTTGGAGGCGAGCTATCTCAGCCCTCCTCCTATACTCCTCCGCCTCCTCTCTGGTTATGTAATGTCTCCCTTTTTCCTGAAAGTCAAAGAGAGTAGGGGCAGGAAGAGCAATATTGACGGCGTGACGCCTGTCAAAGATTAGTCTATATTGGAGAGGTGGTTCATTACTCTCGACAACCTGATGGTGAACCATAACATTGAAGTCTAAATAAGTAGGAGGCAGTTCAATATCATCATCACGTATGGTTACACCAAGAAAATCAGCTAAGCGGGTTGCATAAATTCCACCAAAGAAATCTCCATTAAATCTATTGTGATGCAACCTACGCGCAACAATGTCTCCCAAATTATAAGATTTGTCTCCTAACACAGCACTCCTAAGAATGCTGAGGTCAGGGACACACATGTGACATGCTTCATCCTTACCATTTATGCACCTACCTATGAAGAGAGCAAAATAATGTATAGCAGGAAAATGAATACTCCCAATTGTAGCTTGTGTTATGTCTCTAGATTCCCCCATAGTTATACTAGCAAGAAGTTCTCTAAATTCAGATTTGCGAGGTTCACTAGTACTACCCCATTGTGGAAGTTTGCAAGCAGTGGTAAAATCCTCTAAGTCCATAGTGTAAGATTTTTCATAGAGATCAAATAGGATAGTTTGAGAATTACGTGAAGATGAATATTCAAACCTCCTCACAAATGAACTAGTGAGATAGTGGTGTTGGCGGCACTTTTCTCCCTCGAAGCTCACAAGATCAGTGTTACGCAAATACGCATTAAATTCCTCCTTGATTCCCGCTCGATCCATAAAGTCTTCTGAAGGCCATTCACAAGGCCGCACTGGAGCATTCCTTGGTGGCTCATCATCAGCATCGTGCATTGCGAGCCTGGGTCCTTGCTTCCTTGAAGGACTACCATGGAACATTTTCCTAAACATATTTCTTCCTCTGGAAAATTTCTAAAATTTTCAGTAACTTCAAATAAAAGTGAACCAAGCTCAACAAAATTGATAGCAACTACTCCTACAAGTACCTAGAGCCTATATCATGCATTAGAACTACTTGGAACCATATCAATTTGACATGCAAGCTCAAGAACATGGTCACCTAGGCAGCACAAATTTGCAATGAATAAAGCACTAGAACAAAAACTAATTGGAACAATGGAGGAGTCACATACCAAGGAACAATCTCCTAAAGCAGTTTTGTGAGAGGTGCTTTGAGCAAGGAGATCGAAAATCGTAGCAAAATGAGCTAGAACTCGTGCTTGAGCTAGATGGTGATTTTTTTGGGAGGAAGAAGAAGTGTGTGGGTGCAGGAATAAGTGGAGGGGAGCTACCATGGGCCCACGAGGCAGGGGGCGCACCCTGTAGGGGTGGGCGCGCCCTGGACCCTCGTGGCCAGGTGCTTGCTCCCCCTGCTGTGTTCTCAGTGCCAGATATTCTGAAATATTCCAGAAAAAAAATCATATTCCATTTTCAGGGCATTTCTAGAACTTTTATTTTCGGGGTATTTTATATTGGACGGATAATTCAGGAAACAGACAGAAAAATACAATTTTTTCTTTATTTCAACTAAATAACAGAAAGTAAAAGGAGGGTACAGAAGGTTGTGCCTTCTAGTTTCATCCATCTCATGCTCATCAAAAGGAATCCACTAACAAGGTTGATCAAGTCTTGTTAACAAACTCATTCGAATAACATGGAACCGGAGAAATTTCGAATGACACTATATTACCTCAACGGGATATGCACATCCCCAATAATAAGAATATCATATTTCTTCTTGACAAGAGGGAAGAGGAAATTCAAAACCTCCAAAAATAATCGATGGAATTTTTCCAATAGAATTGATACTGTGGACTTGGGGTTGTTTCCTCGGAAAGTGTACCGTATGCTCATTACCATTAACGTTAAAAGTGACATTGCCTTTGTTGCAATCAATAACAGCCCCTGCAGTATTCAAAGAGGGTCTTCCAAGAATAATAGACATACTATCGTCCTCGGGAATATCAAGAATAACAAATTCCGTTAAAATAGTAACGTTTGCAACCACGACAGGCACATCCTCACAAATACCGACAGGTATAGCAGTTGATTTATCAGGCATTTGCAAAGATATTTCAGTAGGTGTCAACTTATTCAAATCAAGTCTACGATATAAAGAGAGAGGCATAACACTAACACCGGCTCCAAGATCACATAAAGCAGTTTTAACATAGTTTCTTTTAATGGAGCATGGTATAGTTGGTACTCATGGATCTCCTAGTTTCTTTGGTATTCCACCCTTAAAAGTGTAATTAGCAAGCATGGTGGAAATTTCAGCTTCCGGTATCTTTCTTTTATTAGTAACAATTTCTTTCATGTACTTAGCATAAGGATTCATTTTAGGCATATCAGTTAATCGCATACGCAAAAAGATAGGTCTAATCATTTCAGCAAAGCGCTCAAAATCCTCATCATCCTTTTTCCTGGATGTTTAGGGAGGAAAAGGCATGGGTTTCTGAACACATGGTTCTCTTTCTTTACCATGTTTCCTAGCAACAAAGTCTCTTTTATCATAACGTTGATTCTTTGATTGTGGGTTATCAAGATCAACAATAGGTTCAATCTCTACATCATTATCATTACTAGGTTGAGCATCATCATGAACATCTTCATTAATATTTTCACTTGGTTCATGTTCATTACCAGATTGTGTTTCAAAGATCGTAAATAGAAATATCATTTGGATTCTCGTGTGTTTGACCAATAGGTTCGCTAGAAGCATGCAAAGTCCTATCATTTTTCTTTTTCTTCTTTTTAGAAGGACTAGGTGCATCTATATTATTTCTCCGAGAATCTTGCTCAATTCTCTTAGGATGGCCTTCGTGATACAAAGGTTCCTGAGTCATTTTACCAGTTCTAGTAGCCACTCTAACAAAGATAATCATTATTCTTACTATTCAATTCATTGAGCAAATCATTTTGAGCTTTAAGTACTTGTTCCACTTGAGTGGTAACCTTAGAAGCATGTTTACTAATGAGTTTAAGTTCACCTTTAACTCTAGATATATAATCACCCAAGTGTTCAAGCGTATAAGCATTTTGTTTTAACTGTCTACCAAAATAAGCATTAAAGTCTTCTTGCTTAACCATAAAGTTATCAAACTCATCCAAACATTGGCTAGCAAACTTAATAGGAGGGATTTCAGCTTTATCATATCTATAGAGAGAATTTACCTTTACTACCTGTGTCGGGTTATCAAGACCATGAGTTTCTTCAATAGGTGAAGGATTAAGATCATATGTTTCTTCAACAGGCGGTAAATTTAGACCATGTATTTCTTCAATAGGAGGTAAATTCTTAACATCTTCAGCTTTAATATCTTTTTCTTTCATAGATTACTTTGCCACTTGCATATCTTGAGATCGAGAAATAGAACACCCCTCTTCTTCGGAGTTGGTTTAGGAATAGGCTCAGGAGTTGGCTCAGGAAGTGTCCAATTATTTTCATTTGTCAACATATTATTCAATAGAATCTCAGCTTCATCCGGTGTTCTTTCCCTGAGAACAGAACCAGCACAACTATCCACGCAATCTTTGGAAGCATCCACTACAAAAAAATACACTTCCGTGATGATACGTGTTTGTCACAGTAGGTCGCGTTTTTTGTCATGCATGTACATCCATGACAAACTTATGACAAAATCAAGATAGTCATATCTGTGCTGTCGTAGAAGTGTTCCATGACATTACCAAAATTATCATCACGGAAGTGCCCACTTCCATGACGATAAATCGCGTGTCACAGAAGTGCTTTCGTCAAGGGTGACCGACACGTGGCATCCACCGTAACGGAACACCGTTAAGCTATCGGGTCAGATTTTGGATCCGATAACCCGTTAACAGCCCTGACCAATCGGAAATTTCCACGTGTAAAATTCGATTGGCGTAAGGAACACCTGTCACCGTCGATGGGCGGATGTCGCCTGGCCCATTGGAGGAGACATGCCTATGATACTTCGACACATGGCTAGGCCCAATAGAGGCCCATATAGGTTAAAAAGGCCGGCCCAGTCAAAGGCCCGTAGAACTTAATCAGGTACTAGTGGGCCAGCCCAATAACGGCCTCCTTAATAAAGGCCCATTTACGGCCCGAAGCCAGATCTGGCCCGTTTATTGTTCGCCCAATATTTGGGACCATTTACGGCCCGAAGCCAGATCTGGCCCATTAATTGTTCGCCCAATATTTTGGCCCATTTGCGGCCCGAAGCCAGATCTGGCCCGTTGATTGTTCGCTGAATATTTGGGCCCAACTACAGCCCAGTGACTTTCGGCCTATTAGAGGCCTGAAGTAGACATGGGCCCATTTCAGCCCGGTGTGACTTTCGGCTGGGAATGGCCGTCTTGCCCATGGGCCATATATGGTCCGGACGGGACATCGGGCCCACTAACGGCCGATGCTAAAGCCGCAGCAGTTAAGCCCAACGTGACTTTGGACTGTTAAAGGCACATCGCGTAATTCGCCCTTGATGCTCAGATTAAGCTTTCGGCCTCTTAAAGGCCCATGATATCAGTGGGCCAACTAAGGCCCGAGATATGTTTCGGCCTCGTAACGGCCCGTGAGCTAACTGGGCCCAAAATGGCCCGGTCTACATTTGGGCCCGCTGAAGGCCCGTCGACGACTAGTGAAAATTGAGGCCCAACATGCATTTTGGCCTTCTAAAGGCCCGTGGTTTCATCTCGGCCGTAACAGGCCAGTACAATATTCATCCTGTTAATGGCCCAACGCTACCTGGGCCAAACTAAGCGCTGGGTCGACAAAAGGCCCAACTAAAATATAGGCATGTGTAAGTTTGGGCCTGGCGCAATGTGTGAAGGCCCCAATCATTCGGGCCCAAGAAAGACGCAGGCTGGCCCAATTGTGGCCCGCTAAAACCTGGCCCGTTAGAGTCGAATGTTTGGTCCGATTCGACTACATCTGATTTTTTTTTCCAGATAGCGAATGATGGCGTAATTAGTAGGAATTAAGAACAAACCTACTCTATACAATAAAGAAATTACGAATTGTAACTAAGAATAAACCTACACTATACAATAAAGGATTTAAGGTATATTACATCCACTTTGGGCATCAAGTTCGCCACCAAAGTGATCATAAAGCGCAACGAAGAAGCAGATTACAAAAAATCGGGCACCATTGCAGCGTGACAAAATAATACCGAACCGAGACCACTTCCAAGACAGTTCAAGAAAGGTTAGCCTTGCGTAGGAACTGCCATAAAGCTATTTGAGCAAGAAGGCTGTGAGACCGCCTAGCATGTCGGTCATAGCTTCCAGTGTAGCTTATTAGCGATGAGGTTCTCATTGGTGTTCTCCGCAATCTTTCTTAGAGATAGGACTTCAAGTTGAAGTTGAGTTGCGTAATGCCTTTCTGCTAGAACTTAGGACCCGAAGAAGTCGAACTGATTCGCATAACGAATTACGTGAGCTTGTCTGACTGTTAATCTCAAGTAACTTGAACACTGCATCAAGACAAGACTTTGGGGTGGTCTCACTATCTTCAAGATGTTTTGCCTTCTTTGCTGCAATATATGTTGGGTTTGTCTCACAGCCTTTCAAAGCAGACTTGTGCATGCCATCGTGCATATCACCCTGAAACAAAGCAGAGAGATAACAGGTTTTGCACGTGTATAAACAAACATGATAACTGTTCTGTCAATTCTATCCAATTTCAAATTAGAAAATAAAGAGTAAGTTCAAAATATCAATAGCATAATTTGGCATTGTTCATAATGCGGGGAGCTTCACCACACTACTGGATTACCATGTCAACATAACTAGCATAGATGAAGGGCAAAGAAAATCACTGTATCTATTTTGGATAATGTGCATGGCATGTTGTTCATATCATCGACCACATCAAGAAGATAAAACAGAGATGACAAGGTGCAAACGTGGGATACTTCACCACACACTTTATTATAGATCCACAAAAACAAGAATACATATAGGGAGTATTAAGTAATGTGCATGGTATGAATAAGGAACTTGGTTTTACAAGTAAAACCTAGAACTTACGGTTCTTACGAACATGCATTTTGGTAGAAACAACAAACTAAACAGCGATGGCGATAGGGAGTATGAGCAAATTAAACAGCAGTTGAGGATAAAGGCTTTAGAAGGACTGACTTACATTAACAGCTAACACCGGCTTTATAATGCCCTTCTCCATGTCAAGGTAAGGATAACTCAAGAATTTCAGCACATAATCTTCTTCATAAGCATTGCATACTCTACATTTTGTAGAGAGTAATTATAGATATGATAATACTAGAAGGGATAGAGGATAATGAAGATAAGATGCAGATTGATGCTACATAATC
Source organism: Aegilops bicornis (assembly GCA_021605145.1). Lineage (NCBI taxonomy): Eukaryota > Viridiplantae > Streptophyta > Magnoliopsida > Poales > Poaceae > Aegilops > Aegilops bicornis. The sequence goes on from CM038671.1 coordinate 557,791,059, forward strand.
AACTACCAATCCCTGGAAGTACAAGCGTGACAGGACAAAATGTACTTACAAGAGCAATGGGCTACACTTCTACCTTTGGCATTGTCATGTATTCTACTTGTTGGTAAGATTAAATATAGATCTGATCTTTTTAGTAAAAGGTGGGCGAGGAGATAAGATACGAATGCTACAAAATGAACCAATCCCTCTTCCCATAATACAAGAGTGTTTTGAACACTGGTGTACTATACAAAAGCGTTCTTATATTATGGGACGGAGGGAGTAGCTGTTAATGTAAGTACGGTGATAGACCACGTTCAGTCCTTACAAGAGGACTGCAGAGCTAAACCTCTTCAAAAGCATTGGGTTGATTCTAAATTTATGTAAGAGTCCATACGGATCTTATAATGTCCACCAAATGGACGATTACGAGGCTAACATATGCAGTGATTCTACATAATCAAACAGCTATGAAAGTAAGTATGGTTATACAGGGCAAGAGGTACTCACAAGAGCAACGAAGTGTGCAGTATAGTTGCGAGATTTTGTGGTCCCTTGAGAACGAATGTTCTTCTGCTAACATTTTTCGTCCAAGTGAGACATTAAGGCAAATGCAGAAATGGAGTTCAAATTGTGATGTGATATCATAGACAGTACCTTACGCTGCAGCCGAGACCAATGTGTAACAAGATTATTCCAGTCACCGTCGGATAAATGTAGCACCAGAGACTTAACATAAATTTCATTCAGAGGCTTGCCACCGAAGTGCACTTGCCTCAGGTAGGAACGATACTTCATCAACGAGTGCTTGAAAAGCGCAACCAACCCTTGCTCGTCATCACAATCCAGTTTGCTCCTCGCCTATTTAAAAGAATGAAATCTTGTGTCTTACATCATGAGAAACATATGCAGTAATGACCATGAATAACATTAGTACATTACTTACGCCAGAAGTTGTGGAGGAAGACTAGAAATTGTTCTGTGTCTACGGTATAATCTTTCCATGAAGGAAAGATGCGCACAAAGTTCCTGACAACAACATAAGCTTCGTCTTCTAAACTGGGAAGAAATGGAACATGGGTCCTATTTGCTGCAATTGGGGCTCTCTTTGGTTCGAAAAGGGATTTGGCAACTGGATTTGGTGTACTCTTTCTTTGGAATGGGGTTTTATGTCGTGCAATGGGTGCTATGTCAATCGGGCATAATCATACTATTTGTCAGCTTGGGGTCTGCCGAGTTGGGGCATCGAAATGACCCGGTGTAGTAGGGTTAGAGTCTGCTAGAGTTGGGGTATTTTGTGGGTCAAGTGATATTGCAACTACACCTAATGGGCTATTTGATTTATCAGGTGCCACTACCTTTTCCAAATACTTTACTTGTGCTCCTCCACGATCAGCAATCGCCCTCTTTCTTTTGAACGTCTGATACACAAGAACATCATTTGAATGGATAAATATGGTATGATGACAGATGGAATATGTATTGAAAATGGATAGGCAGGGCATATTCACATACATGATGTGTAAACTAAGCTAATGGCAGTTCAACAAAGTAAAAGCAATGCAAAGCATCAGTTGCAAGATATGTGCGAGCAATGTAACCTTGGAAAGTTAGAGCAAGTACCTTGATGGGTGAATAAGATAGGGCATCTTCCTCTGACTCCTCCACTAGGGAACTACATTGACTAGGTCTCCCTTTAGCTCAAAATCTATTAGGATCATATTCTGAGCATGAATCTGTAGGTGGAGAGCGTTTGCATTGCATTGCATCCAGACTTGATTTCAGTCCCTTAGTGCCAAGTTTGACAGCCATGGCATTGTTCTGCTTTATTCTTTTCATGCGCGCAAGCTCATAATCATTATGATGCTGTTCAGAATCTGAGATTCATGAAAACATAAAAAGTAGTCAGATTATCTACGGAATGCATTGCGGATCCAACTTGGAGAGTGTCTCCCTATAAACCCCTGCATATGCAAAGTTCACCTCCCCAACCGTGCTGACCAGACCACACACAGAAATACAAACCCCTTATGTCTCTATAATAGGCAGACACACATTTCAAACCTGAAGTAGGAACATTAGAATCATATGAAATTCGTATTTGAACAAATAAACTAAGCAATTATGAGTGGCGTAATGTTTAGCTTCAAGGGTGGAGTGTTGGTAGTGCGACACAAAGCAAGTAGGCAGATTGTATTCCATGTAAAAGATCAAAACCTATGTAAAAGCTGGAAATGACACTTTCTTTCGATACAATGCAGTGTTCGTTACCCACACATGATGGAAGAGATCACATAGAGAAATACTATTCACTCATGTCTACGGTTCTAGTATTTAGAAACAAGGTGGTCCACCCTAAAAGAATATTGACAACAAATATGACAAGGTAAGCATAGATGTAGTGAATCAATCATTTACTTGTGAGCTTATTAGAAAAAGTATGCAGAATTGTAAGTGCAGTAAGAGACCGTCCAAAATCTGAATGAAGAAGTTTGTCTAACACTTATTGTTTGCAACTAATCGACGTGAATAATTGGATATTATATCGAATGAGTAAGAAAGACAAGTAAAATTGTCAACAAACCTGGCTTGCAGTAGTAATGGGTCAATGTCACTATGACCAACAATCCAAAATGACTAGTTTTTGTTCCGAGGGCGAATTTTGAAAACCCCGTGAACTTTAGAGGTACTAAAGATTACCGAAATACATCTGAACCATTAAGTGTAGGTAGCACTGAGCAAACAACAAACCCTAATGACAGTCCTGCCTAATGAGTAATGAATCAATTAGAAAATGGGTGATGAGGAGTGGTTGTTGAGTGTTGAGGACGTATCTCAGGATAAATCGGGTTGGCTTGGTGGGTGCTGCACGCCTGAGCCCTGAACGGACTGGGAAGGTAGGCACGGCGGCGCGCCCGGGCAGCGGTGACGCTGTTGGGCGAGCGGCTCCTCGGCCTCTCGTTAGTCCGGGCGTCTCCTCCTAGAGTCATGTCGTCCGGGACTGCAAGTCTCCCAAGGCAAAGCGGTCAGGCTAGTAGAGATCGGAAGCGCCAGCAGAAACAGAGGGGAATCGGGACTGGACGACCCAAAATCCCAGGGTGGGCCGGCCCACCGTGGGCACCCTGTAGAGATACACACCCGAGCGGCAAACATGCATTTTCGAAACTAATTTAGGAACATTTAGCTGTCCAATTAAACGACTCTGTTTTAATAATATCAGATTCGTATTTGAACAACTAAGCTTGTTTAGCTTGATGGGTGGAGCAGTGTTATTATGACACGAAGCACGTATTCTGATCTTATAGTGATCATAAAAGGGGGAAACTCTAAGCCTATTTTTTTAGCAAAAGAGGGTTTCCCCTCTGATTTCTATTAAAGAAACCACCACGGAACCAACATGATCAATTAAACCCTAAGCATGATCAATTAAATCGTATTATGACTATGCCATGGCAGATTTGAAGCTGCAAACCGGAGAAATGATATTTAGCATCCATTGTTTGCTTCAAACTAAGAACTAAAGTCTAAGAGCTGAAAAGAAAGTAGAGTAACCAAGTTAAGATCTATTTTCTGGTTGAGATCAAAAAGTTGAGGAGATATGAAGTACCACCTCTCTTGTGGCGCCATGTAGGCATCGGGGTTGCGATGGCTGTCGGTGGCGTTGAAGCAGATCTGTGATGGTAGATGGGTGCATCGGGGGATAAGTCCCGTTGCGCTGGAAGAGAAGGTCGTGTGAGTGGCCCCGGCAAAGAGGACGACAGCGCCGATGAAGCGAGAGGACGCGATGCAAGGCTATTGGTCCATCGCCGTGGATGAGAATTGTCCATCTCTAGCAGTGGACGACGCGGTCTTGGTAGGCGCTCCGGTATGGTGGAGGACGATGGCGATGGATGTGGTGGAGGACGGCGGCGATGGATGGGGTGGCAGACGGAGGCTGGTGTGGGGATGGGGTATTCTAGCGCGGACGGTGTTTGAATGGGAAAATGGAGGGAGAGGTATGGGGAACCATGTTTTTGGGGCCTTTATGCGAAATATGGGAAAGTTACGAACTTAGCCCCGTTTAAAATTTGGACGTCTCGTCGGTTGGGGATAGGGCGGTAATCTCAAGATCTCGCCAATATTTGGCCGTGAGCGATTTCGAGTAGGAGAGGGTGGTTGGCGCCCATGGTTGGCGCCCACGGTGTATGAACAGGGCTGACAGGTAGGGCGGTTGTGTCACGTCTGAGTGAAGTTATGAACCTGCCCCTATTGAAAATATTTGCCTACATCGATTTCGGCCGAGTCGAGTTTGTTTTGCCGCCCACCGTGTATGAATGGGGAATGGAGGGAGAAACAGAGGTCTTTCGGACGAGCTTGAATCAAATGTGTTTTGCCGCCCATGTTTGACGCCCACCGTGTCGGAATGGGCTCGGAGGCGGTCGTGTCACGTCTAATTGAAGTTACTAACCTACCCCTATTTAGAGCAGTGGAAATCGGGCCGATGGATTGTCCGTGTAATGGGTAGACAGTAATTTCCATCTCCCAAACACTTGGCTTCGGGCAGCCGACGTGGGAGTGGACATTTTGCTGCTTCTTTCAAATTTTGGGACAATAAGCATCCACGTTTACCCTGACAACTAAATTCAAATCCATTTTGTATTCCTATATGAATCTTTATAAATCATTCTATGTGTTTTTATATATCTTCAAAAGGACGACAAAGATGTATTCCAGTCATATATGAATATGGTTTACAAATGTCGATACTCAAATTCGAAACTAGAATCCAGTTTAAGGTGAATTCAATATTTGGAACACTTCATGTCCAACTCAAATGTCACACGCAGCATAATGTGTACTCCCATTTAGATATGTACACAAGCGATGTATCAAGATTCAAATACCGAGTCAATCAACCAAGAATGTACAGAACTAATGTATATATAAACACTTATAGAGTATATGGATCAATAATATCAACTAACATACATAAGCCAGTCATTGTACTTTTTTTTGGCTACAACAAAGATCCTTTTTTAGCTAGCATCTTGGCCCTTTCCGATGCGTGCCACTTATGGTCCATCTATACTACTACTATTGCTGAATGCACATTCAGCCCGATTAACATATTTGTAGGTCCTGCACAAGCATTCCAAATGAAATGTCTCCGAGTCTTATCAATTAATGCAGACTTGTGCTCAAATAAAATTACAAACCAAAAGACAAAAAAACAATTATTACATGATCTCTAAAACAAATGGTTTGATTGATTACACGAACAGACAACACAAAGGTTATTCAACTATGGAAAGAACATTTCACCTATGATTTACCAAGTAGGAATTTAATTTCCTTTTTTTTCTTCAGGACCTTAACAATCTAGCCAGTCTCAGCTTGCTTCATTTTGAAATCCACCAAATATTTAATGGTTGTCTTGAGTACTGCTTGTGATTGTGCTGTTTGTTTCCTCAACATGCCAACTCCATCTCTAAGTGCAGAAGCAGAATCTCTTTCTACCACTAGTTTAGCCTCTAGACCATCAGCAGTTAGAAATTCATAATGCACGATTGGGCCGGTGCCACTGCTGTGGGATGATGCAACGTCCATGGGGACCTCGCTCTTTGATCTTGGGCTAACCTGTTTTGCCATTAAAGTTCTGATTGGATTTAGAAAAGTTGAAGTTAGCAAAACATCTCAAGTGGGAGTTATAACAGCAAACCAGTTAAACAAACAAGGAATTAAAGAGTTTCAATTGGATGCTGAAAAGTAGTTATTAACATCATTGTAACCCGCTGTTGCAGCAGCAGTGCAGTTAAACAAACAAGTAGATACTTAAGTTAAGGAAAACAGGTAATTTTTAACAGTAAGTATCAAACACATAGATAGGCGCAGTCTACAATATGATTAACAGGTTGTGCCATTATGTAATCAGTAGCAAACTAAATTAAGCCAAGCAACATAATTGAACAATTTTGCAATAAGTGGCTAACTAAAATTCCGAGAAGCAGGTAACTGAACTTATGCTAGTTCTTTGTACAGGCACACTGCAACTTCTTTTTCGCTTACAAGGTTGTACGAAGGAGTCCATGGCATCAATTGCTTGGATACACAGTCCCAATACTTCTTTCTTCCCACACTGCATGGGTAAGTCGAATGGTTAATCTGGTAAGATGGTGCGTCCTTGATATATTATATGAGGACGTGTAGTCAGACTAGTTGTAGCCAAACAAATCACACTGGCTTTTACTGTATATTTCATGCGATTACTTTTGGCATATCGAGATCTAAGCAATCTACAATAGGATGAAAAGACTGGCATCCTTCACATTATTGGTGAACTCAGTTCATAGAAACAAGCAATTCAACCATTCTGTGGGTAAATCAAAAGCGCCATTCGAATATTTTTCACTATCCAATCATACACGCAAAAAGGGGCGACGCCACCATAGGGGCTGGTATGAGCGGCCGCCTCAGGTGGCTGGAAAGCGTGCACCTAGTTTGAGCCGTCCAGGTTGGCCCACTGTCACGCCCAATATGCGACCCTATCCAAAAGGAACTCGAAGGTCCCACCAAGGATAGACACGCATATTGAAACGCTTTTGCAAGGTGGATATCATTACATCAACATTACATAATAGATGGGGATACATACATAAGGCATACAATGCCACAAGAATACATCAACAACATATACAAGATTAACATCCGACTACGGATGAAACATAAACAGAAGCTCAAACGACATCCACCCTGCTAGCCCATGCTGCCGACCTGGAACCTATCCCCTGATCGAAGAAGAAGCAGAAGAAGAACTCCAAGGTAAGCAAACATCGCTCTCGCGTCATGATCATCGCATAACCTGTACCTGCAATTGGTGGTGTAGTAATCTGTGAGCCACGAGGACTCAGCAATCCCATTACCATGGGTATCAAGACTAGCAAAGCTTAATGGGAAAGGAAGGGGTAAAGTGGTGAGGTTGCAGCGAGTAAGCATATATGGTGGCTAACATACGCAAATAAGAGCGAGAAGAGGAGCAAAGGAACGGTCGTCAACTAGTAATGATCAAGAAGTGATCCTGAACTCCTACTTACGTCAAACATAACCCGGAAACAGTGTTCTCCTCTCGTTCAACCCCGAGAAGAGACACTCACGATTCTGCATTACGGTTGGTGTATTTTAGAAGAGTTTACTTCAAGTTTACTACAACCGGATATTAACAAATTCCCATCTGCCACATAACCGCGGGCACGGCTCTCGAAAGTTCAAACCCTGCAGGGGTGTCCCAACTTAGCCCATGATAAGCTCTCGCGATCAACGAAGGATATTCCTTCTCCCCGGGAAGACCCGATCAGTCTCAGAATACCGGCTACAAGACATTTCGACAGTAATAAAACAAGACCAAAGAAGACCGCCCGATGCTACCGACAATCCCGATAGGAGCTGCACATATCTCGTTCTCAGGGCAACACCGGATAAGCTAAGCGTACAGGTACCGACGTAACCCAAGTTGCCAAGGGATGGTCCCGCACGGTGCTCTAGTTTGGACCAATACTTAGACAAGCATTGGCCCGAAGGGCTGAATAAAGATGACCCTTGGGCTGGCCGACCCAAGGGAAAATAGGTGGTGGTGAGGCAAATGGTAAAACCAAGGTTGGGCCTTGCTGGAGGAGTCTTATTCAAAGCGAACTGTCAAGGGGGTCCCATAAATCACCCAACCGCGTTAGGGACGCAAAATCCGGGAACATAATACCGATATGACGGAAACTAGGGCGGCAAGAGTGGAACAAAACACCGGGCATAAGGCCGAGCCTTCCACCCTTTACCAAGTATATAGATGCATTAATAATATAAGAGATATTGTGATATCCCAACATAAACATAATCCAACATGGAGCAATCTTCATCTTCACCTTCAACTAGCAACACTATAAGAGGGGCTGAGCAAAAGCGGTAACATGGCCAAACAACGGTTTGCTAGGAAGGGTGACAAAGGTTAGAGGTTCATGGCAATTTGGGAGGCTTGAGCAACAAGTGATAGGTAGTGCAGCATAGCAAAAGAACGAAGCAACTAGCATAGCAATGATAGTAATGAGATCCAAGGTGATGGTCATCTTGCCTGAAATCCCGCAAGGAAGAAGAACGAGTCCATGAAGAAGATGAAGCCACGAAGACGAACCAAGCGTAGACGAACGAATCCTCACGATCGCAACGAAACGGGAACTATCGAGAAGAAGCACACAACATGGTAAACACACCACACATGAACAAGGCATGATGCACAACAAGCATGATGCATGACAAAGCTACCTGAAGCTACTCATGGCAAGAGATGATGCAAACAAGAGCAACACATCAAAGCAAGTTTAAATGAGGCCGGAAACAACATAGAACAATTCCTAGAAGTCCTCATATGCAAATTTCGAAATTAGTCCAGATCTGAATAAACCTTATGTTCAAGTTGTTAAATAGCAAGTTAAGATGCACCAAGATGATCTACACGAAATTCTAGTCAAGTTACATATAAGGTTCATTAGATTCGGAGCTACGGCCTAGAAGATATTAGCAAAACAAGATAAACATGGCTTTGATGCAAAATGCATACAAACATCAAGCAAACACTTCAAACCAAGGATGCAACATGGTAATATGAAACTATATGCAAAACTACGCAAGTTTCATATAGAGCACACTCAAAACGGAGCAACGGTTCAACATATACACTCTATACAAGGCATAACAACAATCTGTCCAAAACAGCAGCTAGGCATATTGCAAGCACCAAAACACTATGCTACAGCATCTCAACGTGAAAACAAAAGGAATGGGCATGAATTATAGATAAAACATTACAAAACATGGACACTGAGCTATCTCCAGAAATGACTAGAACATGCTCAAAAGGACATGGAAAGATTGCAAATAATAACAGTTTCAGGCTTTGCAGAAATAACATCAGGTTGCAATGTTTAGAGTTATCAAACAACATGTTACCGAAACTTACCATGGCAAAAAAAGGTATGGCATGAATCTACTAATTTCATAGAACAAAAGTCCTTTACTGACCATGAGCCAAAAAGGCATAGAAAATATGGTGGCACCCATGTAAACATAGCAAATTATATTACAGATTCATACATGGCAGGAACAACAAGTAGGCATGTTGGTGAGCTTGAACCACTCACCACAGAGCAATACATGGCATGGCAAGCCAACTCACAGTAAGAATACATGTTTATGAAGCTAAGCATGGCAAGAGCAAGTTCATAGGGTGCATGGATCACTAGCAAATCACGTGGCAAAACTGAACTTCATGTTAACAGGCTGACAACAACATCATTTAGCAACTTTGGAGCAAGATATGAACAATCTACAGCAAGCTATAAATGCAACCAGGGGCATGGATGGATAGCCCATAACCATATCTACAAAACACCCTTAGTGAAGTATCTCAAAATAAGCATTGATCTCTCTGTAGCATCAAGTTTACATGGCATCAAAATAACAGCAGAACAAGGGCTGAAATCAGCAACATCATGAAGCCTAGTTTGCATGCTTGTTCTAGTCACCACATAGATCACAAAAATACATGGAATACATCTCCGGAAAGATGGCATGGCATACTTCAAAACACATGTAGAGCTCATGCTCATAGGATGCATACATCAAATGCAACAAAAACGACAAATCGCCAAGTTATAACAGTTTCAGCAGGTTAACATCACATAGCACTCTTGCAACAATGATTACGGCATCAACATGAGCTCAAATGAACATGATGCAATGGACTGAAATGAAGTACACGTTGAGGCGAACAATTTTACATATTACACGCACGAAACGGAGCAGTACGCAGCAAGTTATGATGCGATGAACATGGCAACATTATGCAAAAATATTCGGGACGGTGGAAAAATGGACCTCGAGGGGGAAAAAGTCAACTCGCCGGAATCTTCGCCGGAGACGATGGGGACGACGGCAGAGGTCGAGGGAGAGGTCGGGAGGCCGGAGAAGGACGGATCCGCCTCACTCGCCGGATCTCGCCGGAGATGGGGGGCGCGAGCGCGAAAGCGGCCATGGAGCTGGGCCGCCCGGCGACGAGGGCGGGCGCGAGGCGCTGCTGAGGCGGCGGGCGATCGCGGCGTTTCGGGAGCGGGCGGGCGAGTGGGCGGCGGCTGGCGCTCGGCGGCCGGAGCACGCGGGCGGCGGAGTTTGCGGCGATGGCGGCGGGCATCGGCGAGGGCGTAGGCGGCGGCGGAGGCGCCGACGTGGTCCGCGCTGGGCGGCGCGAGGCGCGTCTTGCGGCGGGCGGAACGGGCCGGGGCCGGAGGCGGGCCTCGGTGGCCGGGCGGCGCTGGGCGCCGGCGCAGCCACGTGGCGGCGCGGGAGAGGGCGGACGATGGCGGCGGACATGTCCGTCGGTGGGATTTTTGTCCAGCGGCGCAGAGGAGGGTGGATCTAGGGTTAGGGGTCTATTTCATCTGAGAATTTGGAGGGGGGCACCTATTTATAGGTAGAGGGAGCTAGGAGAGTCCAAATGAGGAGCAGTTTTCGCCCACACGATCGTGATCGAACGACCGAGAGCATGGATGGGAGTTTGCTGGGTTTTGGGCCACTTTGAGGGGGTGTTGGGCTGCAAAGAGAAGGGGCTTTTACGGTTACCCGGTTAACCGTTGGAGTATCAAACGACCTCCAAATGACCCGAAACTTGACAGGCGGTCTACCGGTGCTATACCAAGGCCGCTTGACAAAACTCGGTCCATTCCGAGAACGTTTAACACCCGCACACGAAAAGAGGCAAAAGGGGGCGCCGGGGGACATAGGAGTGCCGGATTGCAAAACGGACAACGGGGAAAATGCTCGGATGCATGAAACGAACACGTATGCAAAATGAAATGCACATGATGACATGGAAAAATGCAACACGCAAGCAAATGACATGGCAACGACGGCGAATAACCGGCAGAACCCTGGCGCATCGAATCCGCGGCGTTACACCCACCCTAGTTTTGTTCGTCCCAACGCACAAGCAGGCAATGTAAAAAATGAAGAAAAATGTTTCAATTTGGATGGGCCAATAACATAAGTGCAAGGCAGGTCCTATAGCAGGCTCGCAGCCCAAACGAGCGCCTCCCATATCGATCGACAGCGGAAAAATCCCAATTCATTCGCTCCGACCTCCGATGCAGTTCGCTCCTAACCTAGCCGCCACCGACGTATCGACACAACACTTCCTCGCTACTCGTTGGAGGGCGGTCGCCGGCTTCAAGCGAACGGAAGGACAAGAAGATGAAGATCCAACCTGGGTGTAGCCTGCGTGGGAGGCAGCGGCAAAGACGGGCATGGCATCGAGCTTGCACAAGCAGACGGTCGCAGCTTGCAAGAATAGCATGCGCAACGAAAGGTGTACATCACATCTCGATTATATCTAATTCAACTCTTCAATTTCTGGCCAATAGTTAAACCCGACGGTGTTGTAAAACTGCTTGTATGTAGGGAATCTATGAGAAAATAAAACCAATTTCTACTTATTTTATAACTCCCCAATCAATACCGAATCGATCAATCTGATGTATCTAATCAAGTTTCCGGTGCAAACATACAAGCTCATGTTGTTCTTGAGCTTGAAGTGTCTAATGAACAGACTGCTAATGAAGGATTTGATGCAAACATTTTACATGCTCCTGGTGATGAACATATAGTGTCTAATGAGGGATCTAATGCAAGCATTTTGCAAGATCATTGAGGAATTTAGTGTCTAATGATGATCTACTATGTTGAGAGAGACAGAGATTTGCAGGCATTGATGACAAGCAAATTATAGTGCATTTTCATAGCTTGAGGAAACGTCGAGGCCATCTACCAGAAAGTCCCCGTATCATGACAACATAGCATAAATACCTTTCTAATCTGTTGTTTGAAACTATTGGCATACTTGTGCAGGATAGATATATTGATATGCAGTTTCCGCATTGGTTATACGTGCAATTACACTTCGATATTTTCAGCCAGAGAACGAATAATTCAAGAAGGTACAGACCATGTTTGTAGTCCTTGTACACCATGTTGCATTTTGTGTTTTTTGGTGCTTGCATCATTTAGTGTTTATAATCTGAACTACTTTGGATCACTAGCTGGTTTTCAAAGTGCATGTAGCTTCACATTTCTCAAGTTATGTTGATTTCCGGAGTGCAAGTGCCTTTGTATTTTTTAAGTTAAATGTTCTCCCCTGGTAACTTGAATTCGTGGATCCACCACTGCACCCTAATCATACACCGAATGCCGCATTTAATTAAATGAAATGCGTGGACTTACGCTTAGCTCGTTGCATCGCTCATCGCAGCTCTGCTATGCTTGGGATGTTCCATGTACAAGTCCATGTTACCACTTGCTTGGATGTGCAGGCCTTGTGCTCCTTGCATCCCCCTCTACATTTTTGACACGGCGAATGGTTGATCAAATAAGTGGAATCGACCTTGATGTTGTACCAGAGGGCAGATACTTACAAGGTTATACGGGTGTGCAGGATGTGTACCAGATCCCGTAGCACCGTCATGCTTCGCTAAAAAATGGATTTGCTTGTTTCAGATGATATCTCCAGAAGAAATAAGAGATAAAGTCAGAATTGCATAGGCGTGTAAGCTAAGAGAGCAGTGAAGGATATCCAAACATCGTTGGAACAGTGCACAAGGGAGTGATGTGTGGATACCTAGTTCAGGCCGGCGTTTGGGCATGCTCGCCTAGCTAGAGTGCGGGTCACTTCAGAGCCGTTGAGGGTGATGCGCTGGTGTTGGCTGGCCGCGCACGGATGCAGATCTTGAGTGGCAGCGGAGCGCTACGATGCGGTGGACGAGACCGTTGGTGAAGCCCCAACGGCCTCGGGGGGCGGAGGTGCGACGATGTGCTCGGTGAAGTAGCCCCGGTGAGCTGGGAGACGGCATCGGTGAAGCGCACCTGATGCGGCGGAACACGGTGTTCGTGAGGCACGTCGGTTGCAACGGCCGACGTGGTCGGTGGACCACCCGGTGCGGTGGACAAGGGCGTAGATGAGGTAGCTCCGGTGCGGTGGTGAAGCGCGACCGTCATCTTCGTCGTCGTCGTCCGGCACAGAGGTGGGGAAAGAGACGAGATGAGGGGCGATTCAAACTTTGCTTGGGTTGGCGGCGAATTAGGGATTTGACCAATCTAGGCGCGGAAGGGGACGGTGGAGAAGAGAGATTTTGCAGGGCTAGAATTGGGGCCGCCAGATATTTCAATCCGAAAAGTGGAAGCGCGAACTTATTTTGTCGTTGTCCTTTGGGGGGGGGTGGTGGGAGTTGGGGAGGGAGGGAGGGGGGGTGGGTGGCTGGGTGCTACGCGTCCGTCTGACACACGCGACCACCCCGACAGGACTATGCTTCAGTGCCTTAAGGCACCTGCCTTTGTGTCCATGACATGTGGGCCCAACAGGTGGCTGGCCCACATGTCAGTGACCCAAAGGCAGGTGCCTTTAAGGCACCGAAGTAGCATCCACCCCGACACGACCCTGGTCTGCCTGGTGCGCCTACATTTGAGAATGCAAACGAATCTTCTTTCATTTGCAAACGAATCTGTATGTATTACAATGCCCGTGTTTTCCTTGCAATAATTAGTCATTCGAAACGATATACTCCATCCGTTCACTTTTTGTAAGTCGTTTCGCATAACTTAAAATGAACTGTTTTGCACATTGTCTGAAATGTCTTCAAGGTCTTATAAAAGTGAACAAAGGAAGTACTATAAATTAATTAATGAGGAATTATTTGAAAAAAATCGAAATGCTACCCACGCTAACGTGGATTAGAGTGTGTGTCACATAATTAGTTATTTGAATTAGAGTGTGTGTCACGTAGTTAGTTATTTGAATTAGAGTGTGTGTCACGTAGCGATCTCCAATTCTAACGTGGATTTTGCATTTCACTGTATCCACACTACTTTTTTAATACAAATTCATATGTATATGATGAACACCATGGTAGTGAGAAAACTTTTGGATGGATTCAAACATATGACCTACAAAATAGCACAACAAATTGAGTCAATGTCAACTTTTCGGAACTTAGTATGGCACGAATACGAAATAATTACCCGTATGCCTCGTCCTCGGTTCAAATCTTACAATGTACACCGAATTGAATCATCGATATTAAGTCTCGTACTATGTACATTCAAATGTTGTTTTAGCCCCCTCGCATAAACGCTACATACTTCTTGTATCGGTCAATCTTCCTCTCCTAACCACCTTAGGAAGCTATCGTTTTCCAACACACGTTCATTCTTTCTCTCCATGTTTCGATCTCTAAGTCTCTCAACTACACAACCCCTTTTTCCACTATGTTACCAAATGTATTTACCTCACACACCCGCCATTGCACCCCATGCCGAGCTCTCTCTCTCTCTCCCCCTCTCCCTCTCACCCTCTCGCGCTAAATACATGCATTGCCTATCTAGCCCCCAACCTCTCGTGTGCACGCACGCACCTTGTATATCTAGGTCACTCCCTCGAGAGTGTCTCACTCTTTCTTACGCACGGTAGGCCACACTCGCTCAATCTCGCTCTCTTTATCTGAGTCTCGTTTAACCTCGTTTTCTTTCAAACACAAATGATATATCTCCCTGTTCGGGCCTCGATCGACACACTCTATACTCTCTCACGCAGATTGTCTATCTAGGTCAGTCCATCCAAGCCGCCGCCACTCTTTCGACCTCATGGTGGGCCACGCTCATTCAATCTCTCTCTCTCTCTCTCTCTCTCTCTCTCTGTATGTCTCGATTGACCTCGCTCTTTCTTGGAAAAAAATGATATATCACCATGTTTGAGCCCAATTCGACCTATTCACATTGTATACTCTCTCACACACATCGTCTATCTAGGTCACTCTCTCCAACCCGTCTCACTCTTTCGATCACACGGCGACCCTATGTGATCGGTTGACCTTGCTTCCTCCCACACACAAAATATATCTACACGTCTGCGGATCGATCATCTCTCAAGCTCTATCTTACATCCCTCACCCTTGCCAAAAGCTCAATCGGACAATATCTCTCCAGAGCATATATATTTGTTCAATGAATGTCAGACCACACTCACTTTGTGTCTCTATCTACATGTCTCTCGATTGACCTCGCTTTCTCACACCGTATCTTCCACGCGTTGAAGGTACTACCTCTCCATCCCTCGCAAAGCTGGAGCTATTTACATTGCGAGGGGCACTCCAACCTTGGATTAATTTGTGCAGGCATTTATTCTGGTCGGTTTAGATTATATTTTCGTAGCATTCGGCCCACAACTACTCCAAACACCGTTGCAACCCACGCAACTCCCTAGTTGATTTCCCTCCTGGCTCGGTCATCGCTCTCTCGCACGTCATTTCTCGCCTTCAACGTCGCACCATGGTATTATTGAAAAACTATGTTGTTCTCTTTAATTATTATAAATAAGCTACAAAACTACACAATCGATAGTCCACTTGGAATGGAACAAATTTCGACCCACAAATTAAAGTGCTACAAACTACACACCGAGGGGCCCACATGTCATGAAACAAATTTGGACCCATATAAAAATTAAAAAATAAAGACGAGGATCGAACATGCGACCGGGCCTTCAAGCCGCACATCAATAGGCAACATACGTAGAATAGCAATGTTTGTTGTACCCCCTTTGTTCACATAATGTTTTTATACTACTACAGCCTAATTAATGGATAACATGTAATATTATTTTTAATACTATTCGCCTTCACTTACTGGTGGGTTCCATGTGTGCTCTCTCTCTCTCTCCTCCCTTCTGCGTTTAGGCGCGGGCAAACAGGAAGAACTCGCGGGCGATGTTGCCGTTGACCATATCTGGACGCGTTCACAAGTCACGGCACCATTTTCACGTACTAGCAATACTAGTCAGTGTGTACGTGCAATGCACGTTAATTTGCAAGTATATTAAGTGCATGCGGATATTAACTACTAGGATATTATTTGCGTGTTGTCATGTGATTAGCACTATTTTTGGCATGAAATTAACTGCACGCTAAATGTGTTGAGCGCTCGACATTGAAGCAGTCTAGGTCGTTGGATGACAAGGAATACATGTGGCTTGATGACATTTTATATTTAGTTTGATACGGCTCTAGCAGAACATTCAATCGATCAAACCATACATTTCGTTCAGTCTAACTCCGACTTTAAATTATACGACGATCGATATAAATAAACGGAAATGATAAACGTTCGGATTTTAAGCATGACAATCCGAACATTTTTCATGGCAAATTTAGATTACACGGCGGCGGCGGGGGCGTCTCGCGGTGGGAAGCGGCTCCTCTGCCGTGCTCTGTGTGTCGTCGGGCCACTGACCGACGGCGACGGTGGCGTCTTGCGCCGTTGTTGGCGTACTCCTGGACGTTGGCCTAGCTTCAAGGAAGGCCAAAATGTTCTGGACTTCGGAGCGAGTCAACTGGCGGGAGGAGGCGGTGGCGTTAGTGCAAGGAAGCGGTCGACGTTGGCCATCCATGCCGCCGAGGGGCACCGCACCCGACGGGACATGCGCTGTCAATGGCGCTGGCGGAGACATTCGTGTGCACGGCACCGCACGGGCGCACACGCTGCCAGCACACGCAGCGCATGCGCTGGAGGTGCACGGCACCGCACCGCACGGGCGCAGGCGGTTGCCAGACGCAAGAAGCGCATGCGCTGGCAGGTGCACGGGCGCGTGAAAGTCGGCGGGGACCTCGTGGAACCCTGTGGCATCAAGCTCGACGACAATGTGCGGCTCCCAGCCCACCAATGCCACGGGGATGGGCGCTGGCGCAGTCTGGAGCCGGAACGGGAGTGGGGACAGGCGCGGCGTCTTCCTGCAAGGCCATTTCAAGCTCGTCCCAAAGCGCCTTATGTTCTTGAGACTCCGGCTGGGTGTCTTCCTCAGGAAACTGGAACACTAAGGGCAGACCATCGTGATGCGGCATGGCGTACATTTACGTCAGGCTAGTTGGAGGTAGATGACAGGAGAATCGGAGAGGAAGAGAGAGGATTGTAGCGATACCGGGTAGTGTGGGGTTGATTTTAAACTGCGGCGCCGGCAACATTAAAAGTTGGAGCAGTTGGGACGACGGTGGGCGGCGGAGCCTGGTCAAAGGACTCGCCTCCCGGTGAGTCTGCACAGCGGTCTGCTCGCACGCCTCCCTGACAGCTGGCGCAGCGATCTGCTCGAACGCCTCCCGTCGACTCACACGCTTGCTGGGACGGCACCTACCGATGAGAAGCGGGGACTCTTGGCGGCACGTAAACGCCCACGGTTTCAATAGTGAAAGCGTTCATTTAACGTGATGTGTCTTTGTTCCAAAATACCTTGGCTCTTCATTTGTGCAACTTGTCATAAGCAGCTTGTCTCAAATTGAAGAAAAACTTACGAAGTAATATTTGTGCCATATCACGTGACCATGCTCAGTTTCAAGAATTTATGCTCACTTTTGGTTTTTCTGAAATTTAAGATCCAGGATTCGAAACAATATCATAACCTGCACCATGCAATAAATTTTCAAGCCGTACATCTGTCCTGTTGTATTTCTTAAGAAAGGATTTGGTCAAACATTTTGCTTAGTTAGACTTCAGACAAGTGATATATGCAGAGTAAAAGGATAATCCCTCCGTACCAGTGCATTGCCTGATATATTAACTCAAGTACTACGCACGAACAAACGGGCTCAATTCTATGCTCATCCTGGTGTAGTAGTAGTAGTACTAGGCAATGCAGCTGACGGGTGACCTTGACGAGCGGCGACCGAGGGAATTGAACCATGCTCGGCATGGTAGGTAACGTTGTCTAGTTACTAAAGCATCCCTCCGTTGTTCATCGGTAGTCATTATGGACCGGGGACATGAGGGGAATTTCCTAGGGCTGGATTTCTGGCCGCCAGATATTTTGACTTGAAACGCTGAGGCTCGACTGGTTGGGGTTGCCTAATGTGCGTACCACGCACGCCACCGAAGGACACGAGCCCATTTTTTTAGGATCAACACGAGCCAAGGTCTGGCTGGTACGCCGTTGGGTCCTACCATTCGAGAATACGAAAGGAACTTTTTAAATTGCCGAACGAATCTTTGTGTATTACAATACCCGTATTTTCCTTGCAAATACTAATCTCAACGTGGTAATTGATTTATGACGAGTTGTTGAATTAGAGTGAGTTTGTGATATAGTGATCTCAATGTGGATTTCACATTTCATGGTAACCCTAGTAAGTTTTCCAATGCAAATTCAAATTTAAAAGATGAACAATATGGAGGTGAGAAAACTTTGTATGTATCAAGCATATGACCACACACACAAAGAGAGAGACACACACACGTGCACGAACACAACAACAATCCAATAAGTATAGCGCATCTATTTTTCCAAACCATGCATGTATGACACGAATTCAAAAATACTCCTTCTATTCCTTAATATTAGTCTTTTAGAAGTTCAACAAGTGACTACACACGGAGCAAAATGAGTGAATCTAGACTCTAAAATATGTCTATATACATCCGTATGTGCCAGTCCATTTGAAGCCTCTAAAAAGACTAATATTTAGGAATGAAGGGAGTAAAATGTAAGACATCCATGGTCCTCAGTTCAATATTTAAAATGAACATGAAACTGAAATATGAATATTAAGTCTAGTACTACAGTACATGCAAATGTTGTGTTTAGCTATGATTGTCGGGGGTCAACCCCTCGACCTTAGATAAAATTGTGGAGCTCTGTTTAGGGTTGTTTAGATTATATTTGCCCCCACCCTCCCAACCACCGATTGGTTGTGCACCCCACCCCTCCTCCCCGGAGAATATCATGTGCCCCCATACCTTAGATGCTATATGCCGATACGAGTTGCTCGGAGCTTGTAGATCCGAGATATAGCAGCTCACATGATGTGTCTTAATATTTTGCAGAAACCTTGATGAGTTTGAGAATTGCACACAATTTGTACAAAAACTACTTAGATGCCCTTTGATCCCATATCCAATCGACCTCGAAGCTCGTATCACCATAGCATCTAAGATGAAGGAGGACATCATATTCTCCTGTATGTAAGAATATCATGTGCTACCACACCTTAGATGCTTTGGTGATACAAGCTCTTCAGAGGCGTTGGATTTGTGACCCAACACCTCCTCGATTGGTTCGAATGGTTTTTGCGTAAAAGCCCCAAAAGAGTAATGCCACCGCTTACAAGCACAAAGACTGCCAGATGCCATTGGATCTCGGATCAAACGACCTCCAAGCTCAGATCATCGTAGCATCCAAGCTGCGATAGCACCTTATGTTTTCTCGCACGGGAGAGTATGAGGTGCTCCCGCATCGTAGATTCTATGGTGATACGAGTTCACTGAGATCTAATGGCCCACAGTAGGAGGTTTGAATGTTTTTGCAATATACGACTGATAGAGTTTGGGAAATGCGCAGAAAGTACAAGTACTACGCATGTGCCATCTGATCACTGATCATACGACCTAGATGCTCATATCATCGTAGTGGGTAATTAAGCTACGGGGAGCACCTAATATGAGCACCGGTTAGCCGTTGGATCGAAGATGCAGCGGCACACACGAGGCCTGAATGTTTTATTTGCAAAAAAACCTTTGGAGAGTTTGGAAATTGCGCATAATTACAAAGACTACTCCCAAGCCATTGGATCTCACTTCCAACGGTGTAAAAACTCGTATCACCATAGGATCTAAGCTGCGGGGTGGATGTGATATTCTATGCCGCTGTCATTTTTGTTTGTAAACTTGCAAAATACGTGTAACTCGTGCCACATTTGTCTAATCGCGCAAAGTGTTTGTTCAAAAAAACCATCCTACACTGAAATATCGGAACAACACACGGGGGTCCCAGTTGTCATTAATCAAATTTGGACCTAAAACTAACAAATCTGAAAGACGAGATTCGAACTGGCAACCTGGACTACAAAGCGTAAGTCAATAGCCTGAAAAAACAAACGGTTGTTGGCTTTGTCCCATAACTTGATTTTATACAGTACTTGCGTTGAGTAGAATAGAGGGAGTGCCTCGTCAACACGTGCATGACCGTTGTCTCACTTACTGGTGGGTCCTGTGTCTGCGATCTCAATCTCTCTTCTCTCCATCGCCTAACCTTTGCACGGGCACACACGAAGAGCGGCGCTAGCTTGCCGTGGTGTTATTACAACTAAAAAAAAGCTTGGAAAATAGAAGAATCGCCTAGAACAAGAGACATTGTGGCTGGTCGAGACGGAGCTAACCACATCTATCCTCCGTGCCACGTTTGCATGATGAAGCTGTGTGGCTAGTGGGGTGTTTTCGACCGACTGGCTGGGTCCCGAGGTCGAACCATAGGTACTACGTCTGATACAAAGATATTTTTACACGCACATTTTTCCTCCATGCCGAGACGTGGCACACCCTACCGCGGTTTCGGGTCCTCTCGGGTGGTGCACGATATATTCTTCCCGACATGGGACGCCCTACCGCTGCGTTTTGGGTCCTCCTCGGTCGAAAGTAATCAAGCAAGTAAATGAGTCGTCAAATCACGAAGACCACCTTTCCCGCCGAAAGTACATCGGTGAAACACGGTGGCTAGCTAGTTGGGCTAGTTCGACCGATTAGCTAGGCCGCCGCCACATTTGTTTTTCACCCTTTTTTATCTACTTGCCGGCATGTAAATTTAAATATCCACCGTGGCGTTGCTGTTCGTGTTTGGGTGTGGCAGGATTTTTAATTTTTGATTGGACGGAGCAAAGCGCGGCAGGATTTTTAATTTTTGATTGATGGGAGCAGCGCGCGGCAGCAATTAGTCACGATGACTCCGCCAGTAAAAACCCACTGCTCCCTGAAGTGAGAAGTCGTCGACTGGTGTTTTACCGTGGTGAAAACCAAAAGATTCCCCGCTCCCTCCGCCTTCCCGTAGATTGCATTGCCTTTCAGCCGTTTCGCCCCCTTTGCTTCCTCTCCCCATTGCTTCTACCTGGTGCCATGGCGGCGCAGCAGATCACGGAGTCCAAGGTGAGGCACCTGACACAGGAGCTCCATGCCAAGGATGCGGAGCTCAGGGCCAAGGACGTGGAGCTCCGTGACCTCAAGGAGGAGAGGAGTGTTATGCTCCTCCGTTATGTGCGGGAGTTCACGGAGCTTCAAAAGCGGCAGGTGTCCACCACAAAGAAGCTCGAGGCGTCGGCGGCGTTGCTGCAGAAAGCTGGAGATTGTAGCGATCAGACCTCAAACAGTCTGACCTTTGTGCATCAGTGTCATCCTGGATCGAATGTCTTGACACGCATGCATTTGAAGGATTTATAACAGAGTAGCAATCACACACTTATTACATCGAGTGTCTCCAAAAGAGAACTTATTACAATAAATATGGCTTAAGGCAATCTAATAACGATAACAGCGGAAGGCTTGGAAGATAAGCGAGTCCATCAACTCCAACGGCATCACTGAGTATAGAACCATGACCTAAGGCACCTTACTCGTCGTCTGAAAAGTCTGCAACATGAATGTTGCAGCCCGAAAACGGGTCAGCACATGGAATATGCTGGCAATGTAACACATAGAGAGCAATATGACAGAGTAATGCTACACTACATGCATATATGGCTGGTGGAAAGCTCTATGGTTACAGTTTTGCGTAAAGCCAATTTTTTCCTACTGCAAAGGAATAAATTTTGTTTAACTATCATGGTGGTAGTTAAACATTGAGAAGGGTTGACAGCATTCTCAATCCCAATTAAACATCATCATTAAAACCCAACAATATTAATTTAAAGTAACATGATGAGATTCAGATGATAATCCAGGTACTAGATACTCAAGATGTCCATAACCGGGGACACGGCTAACCATGATTAGTTTGTTACACTCTGCAGAGGTTTGTGCACTTTTCCCCACAAGACTCGATCTCCTCCATTGGGATTCTCGCACTACATGGTGTTTGAGAAACTGATGACCGGGACATAGTCTTTCAGAAGCGCTAGCACCTTACGAACGGGTAGACCGATACACCTACATCCCTCTACGTCTGCTAGTCTACCACTGTAAGAGTTCACACAACTTAGTCAACTATGCTAGAGCCCATAGTAGCTTGTGGCTGCACACGGAAGTTTCTAGCATGAATAATCTCATGATCCCTTTGAGCCTGGGTGGCGGTCCAAAAGAAAAACAGGCAATCCTGGAATACCCAGGTACCTCAATCCACCCAGATGTGTGTTTTAGTTGCCACCTTAAGTAAACCATTAATTAATAAACTCACATCTGTCATGGATACACTCACCCATTCCACATCTACTTAGCATAGCATGGCAATAATAAGCAAACGTAGAAGTAACTCCCAAGGGTTTGATAATGAAACAGGTAATAGGTACTACCTCAACTACTTTCCCAAAACCCATAGTTTAATTAGATCCTAATCATGCAATGTTTGAGGATTGATCTAATGCATAAAAACTGGGTATGGAAAAGGGATATGATCAAAGTGTTACTTGCCTTGCTGATGATCCGTGAAACCTAGAGATTCAAAGTAGCAAGTAGTGCACTCTGGGTACTCTATCGCAAACAAACAAGCACACAATAAGTACTCAACTAATGCACAGGTAAAAACTCAAATAAAAGATCTAACCAGAAAGTTCAACTTAAGAACTCCGGTTTGCAAAAAGAAACAAATCGAACGAAGCAACGAAAGTCAAACGGCGAAAGAAACAGGCTTCGTTTTACTAATCTGAACCTAAGTCAAATTGTGTAGAGGCAAAAACTTGTTTGAGTAGATTATTCGGAAAGAGGGTTTCGAGAAAAAACTCTAGGCGCTTGAATCGCCTGATTCCGATAAATGAGCGAAAAGTTATACTAGATCGAAAATCGGATCAGAAATCGCGATCAGAATAATCGCGGAATAAATCCGAGAAAAAGAAAAACGACG
This sequence comes from Aegilops bicornis, assembly GCA_021605145.1. Lineage (NCBI taxonomy): Eukaryota > Viridiplantae > Streptophyta > Magnoliopsida > Poales > Poaceae > Aegilops > Aegilops bicornis. The sequence continues at coordinate 557,813,959 of CM038671.1, forward strand.
AACAGATTAACGAATCCACCGCTTGTTATCTGAATCTAACGATGAACGCGTTCGTTAAAAGCGAACGAACGAAGCGGACGCCGCTAAATAAATAAACCGGGAAAAACCAATCTATTTAAAAAGCGAAACTAGGGTTTTCTTAAAAAAAACGGTTTTTCTCGAAAACTGGCGGCGGCTACCTCGGCTCGGGCCGGTGAAACTCCGCGAGGCTCGGGCGGTGGCGGTGGTGCGGGCGACGGGCGGGCGGTTTCGGGCGGCGTTCACAGGACGGCGAAGGGCGGCGGCCATGAGGCGGCCGCCGATGGCGGGCGGTCAAGGCGGCCGGGTGAGAGGGCGGCAAAGGTGGCTATTTAAGGAGGGAGGCGGCGGCTTGGGGAAGGGGCGCTGGTCGGGCTCGGGCTCGGAGGCGTGCCTCGCCAGACTCAAGGGCGGCGGCAGCGGTCTCCATGGGAGGCGGCGGCGGCCGGGCTCGGCCTAGGCCTTAGGCCCAAAAGTGCCACTGCTTTTTTTTTAAATAATTCCGCCGAGACTTAGAAAAAATCTAGAAAAATAAATAAAAATCTAAAATTGCCAAAACAAATATTCACCGCGTAAATAAAATATTTAGAACAAGGTGAACATTTTCTTGGCCCTAAAATGCAGTTTTTGAAAACATGCAATTTTTCCTAAATCCAAATAAAATAGTGAAAAACTCCAAATAAAATCTCATTTGATTTTTTTATTAAATCTTCATTATTCCTTTATTTTGGGAAAGCCATTTTATTCCCTCTCTCATACTTTGATAGTAGACATAATTGAAGATAAAATAAATAAAATCAAATGATCCTATTTTCAAAATTTGAGAAAACTCAAATATGAAAATAACGAAATCTCCAACTCTCTCCGTGGGTCCTTGAGTTGCGTGAAATTTCTAGGATCGAGCCAAAATGCAATAAAATATGCTAAGCAATTGTTGATCTATGTATAACATTCCAAATTGAAAATTTGGGATGTTACAAACCTACCCCCCTTAAGATGAATCTCGCCCTCGAGATTCGGGTTGGCTAGAAAATAGGTGAGGGTGGTCCTTAAGCAGATCTTCCTATCACTCCTAGGTGGCTTCATCCTCGGTGTGGTGGCTCCACTGAACTTTGCAAAACTTAATAACCTTGCTGCGGGTGACTCGACTGGCATACTCGAGGATTTTGACTGGTTTCTCCTCGTAAGTCAAATCATTACCCAACTGAATAGCTTGCAGTGGCACAGTATCTCTTAGTGGTATATCAGCCATCTCTGCGTGGCACTTCTTCAACTGAGAAACGTGGAACACGTCGTGAACTCCTGACAATCCTTCGGGTAATTCCAACTTGCAAGCAACTTCTCCCATGCGCTCCAAAACTTTATATGGCCCCACAAAATGTGGCGCTAACTTTCCTTTAAGACCAAAACGCTTAACTCCTCGAAGCGGGGATACACGAAGATAAACTCGCTCCGACTTCAGATAATCATCTCCTTGCATTTTGAATCCGCATAGCTCTTCTGCCTAGACTGGGCTACCTTGAGCCTATCGCGAATCAACTTCACCTTCCGTTCAAACTCAAACAACTACCAGTCTCCAACTTCATCCCACAACAGCGGGGTTCTGCACCTCCTTCCGTACAAGGCTTCGAAAGGGGCCATCTTCAAACTGGTTTGATAGTTGTTGTTATAAGAAAACTCCGCATATGGCAAGTTATCATCTCAACTTGATCCATAATCCAATGCACAAGCTCTCAGCATATCCTCCAAAATCTGATTGACTCTCTTGGTCTGTCCATCTGTCTGTGGATGAAAAGCTGTGCTAAACTCAAGTCTGGTTCCCAAAGTTTCGTGCAACTGATTCCAAAACTTTGAGGTGAATTGGGTTCCTCTATCTGATACGATACTCCTCGGAACTCCATGCAGACATACGATCCTGGTCATGTATATCTTAGCCAACTTGGCACTGCTGTAGGTAGTCTTCACTAGAATGAAACGAGCTACCTTCGTCAAATGATCGACTACAACCCAAATCAAGTCATAGCCTGAACGAGTCCTGGGTAATCCCGTGATAAAATCCATGCATAACTTTCCCACTTCCATTCGGGTATCGGCAATGGCTGTAACAATCCAGCTGGTTTCTGATGCTCTGCCTTCACTCTCTGACATACATCACAAACTGCTACATACTCTGCAATATCCTTCTTCATTCCGGTCCACCAGAAAGTATCCTTCAAATCCAAATACATCTTGGTATTTCCTGGGTGAATCGAATACGGTGAATCATGGGCCTCTTGCAGAATCAACTTCCTGATCTCCGGATCACTAGGCACATAAACGCGGTCCTTAAACCATAGGGTATCATGCTCATCCTCATGAAATCCCTTAGCCTTTCCCTTGCTCATTTTCTCCTTAATAGAGGCAATCTCCTTATCCGTCTTCTGAGCTTCTCTGATCTTATCCATCAAAGTAGACTGTATCTCCAATGCTGCTACATAGCCTCTCGGAACTATCTCCAAACATAGCTCTCGAAATTCCTCGGCTAACTCTTTTGGTAAACCTCCGGTCATTAGTGCGGTGACATGGCTCTTGCGGCTCAACGCATCCGCTACTACGTTAGCCTTTCCGGGGTGATAATGCAATCTCATATCATAATCCTTAATGAGCTCCAACCATCTCCTTTGCCTGAGATTTAACTCCTTCTGCGTGAAGATGTACTTCAAACTCTTGTGATCCGTGTACACCTCACAGTGGTTTCCAATGAGAAAATGTCTCCAAGTATTCAGTGCGTGCACTACGACTACTAACTCCAAATCATGAGTAGCATAATTCAACTCATGAGGCTTAAGTTGTCGTGAAGCATACGAAACAACTCTTCCCTCCTGCATAAGCACTGCTCCAAGTCCTCGACGTGAAGCGTCGCAATACACCTCGTAATCCTTGCTTTGATCTGGCAGAATCAACACTGGTGAGGTAACCAAACGTTTCTTCAACTCTTGGAAACTAGCCTCACATTCCTCAGTCCAATTGAACTTAGTGTCCTTCTTCAACAACTCCGTCATAGGCTTCACAATCTTTGTGAAATTCTCAATGAATCTCCGGTAGTATCCTGCCAGTCCAAGGAAACTCCAGATCTCTCCAACTGTCGTTGGTGCTTCCCAGTTTGTCACAGTGACAACTTTAGTGGGATCCACTGCTATACCTTCTCTGGATATAACATGTCCAAGAAATCCAACTTCCATCAACCAAAACTCACATTTGCTGAACTTGGCATATAAATGATGTTCTCTGAGTTTCTCAAGTACCAAACGCAAATGCTCCTTATGCTCTTCTTCATTCTTCGATTAAACCAAAATATCATCAATGAACACCACGACAAACTTATCCAAAAACTCCATAAACACCTTGTTCATCATGTTCATGAAATAGGCAAAAGCGTTAGTCAGACCAAATGACATAACGGTATACTCATACAGCCCGTACCTGGTGGTAAAAGCCGTCTTAGGTATATCCTGCTCTCGAATCTTCAACTAATGGTATCCTGATCGCAAATCGATCTTGGAAAATACCTTATCTCCTTGCAATTGGTCAAACAAGTCGTTGATCGTCGGCAACGGGTACTTATTCTTAATTGTCACTTCATTTAATCCACGATAATCAACAACCATTCTCAATGATCCATCCTTCTTCTCCACTAGAAGTACTAGCGATCCCCAAGGCAAAGAACTTGGGCGAATAAAACCTTTATCCAGTCACTCCTTAATCTGCTTCTTAATTTCTTCCAAATCTTGTGCGGGCATCCGGTACGGTCTCTTGGATATTGGCCCTATGCCTGGCAAAAGCTCAATCAAAAACTCAATGTCTCTATCCGGTGGCATGCACAGCAACTCTTCTGGAAACACGTCCGGGTAATCCTTCACCACTGGTACTTCCTCCTGCACAACTCCTGATAAGGAGTTTACTTGTGTCCTCCTCGGCTCATGCCGTGATACATACTTGATCCTTCTTCAGTCAGTCGTCGTAAGCAAAATCGACTTACTAGCGCAATCGATGTTCCCTCCATACATCTAGCCAATCCATACCTAGAATCACGTCCAAACCTTGCGATTCCAGAATGATTAAATCCGTGGGGAAAACATGCCAACCTATGCTCAAAGGTACTTGAAAACATCCACGACTGGCCATATACTCTGCTCCTGGTGAGCTTACTAGCATAGGTGTTCTAAGAACCTTGGTGGGCAGTTTGTACTTATCCACAAATCCCCATGATATGTATGAATGCGATGCACCAAGATCAAAAAGAACAATTGCGAAATGTCTTAACCAAAAACTTACCTATTACTGCATCTGGCTGAGCTTCAACCTCCTCCACGTTAACGTGGTTCACCTGTCCCCTGTTGAAAGGGTTCGGCTTCTTCCCTGAGCTTCCATTGCCATTTCCATTCTGGACTTCGGGACATTCATTGGCATAATGACCAGTTTTCTGACACTTAAAGCAAGTGACTTGGCTCAGGTCTCTCTTGGCTGGGGTTGACGGGTTGGTGCGGTTTTGTCCATTGCTTCCTCCATTCCCATTTCCATTCTTAGAACCATTATGATTGTGCGAGCTACCTCCTCCATGGGTATGCTGAAATTGTCCTCCTGGTTTTGGGGTAAAGCGTAGCTTCTACTGAGCTCCAGAATTATACTTCCCCTGTCCATACTTTCTCTTGCGGTTGTCAATCTGTTGCTGCTTCCCTTCAATCATAAGAGCATGATCTACCAACTCCTGGTAGTTATTGAAAGTGGCTACCATCAACTGCATGCTCAGCTCATCATTCAGTCCTTCCAGAAACTTCTCCTGCTTAGCTGCATCTGTAGCAACGTCATCCGGGGCATAACGTGCTAACTTACTAAAGTCCTCCACATACTGGCTTACAGTACGTCCTCCTTGGCGTAAGTTGCAAAACTCACGCTTCTTCATGGCCATAGCTCCTGCTGAAACGTGTGCAGTACGGAAAGCTTGCTGAAACTGATCCCACGTGGATCGTGTCAATAGGGTGTGTGGCTGTGTAATTCTCCCACCATGATGTTGCGGGTCCATCAAGCTGATGTGCGGCAAAACGCACTCTTTCCGCATCAGTGCATCCTGCAGTGGTCAGCTCCCTTCCAACCTTGCGAAGCCAATCATCTGCAACAATCGGCTCGGTGCTACTGGAAAACACCGGCGGATTTAGCCTCAAGAAACGAGTCAAATGGTCAACAGGTGGTGGTGGTGTGGGGTTGTTGTTGTTGTTGTTGTTGTTGTTGTTGTTGTTGTTGTTGTTGTTGCCTTGGTTCTGTACCAGTGTTTGAATCAAGGCATTTTGCTGCTGTATCAACTGAGCGATCTCCGGTGGGAAAACAAAGCCGGTGTCGCGTCTCGGAGGCATCTGAGGGTTTAGATAGGGTGAGAAAATAGAATAGAATAGAATGAGGTCTAGTGAGATAACACTACCCATATGCACATGAGGCAAACCAATCAATAACACTCCAATCAATTCAAACAAGGGCATACAACGGTCTAACTATCGTTATAAAAGTGATTGGACTAAACTAAATACAATGGGGAAATTTCTACTACTGTTATGGTGGTCAACTAGAAAAACTGCTCCGATGAAGACTCCATGATATCTGCTCCAGCTTCATCAACATAGTCATCATCACTGTCGTCGGGATCCGAGTCGGTGTCGTCGATGATGATATAGTTATTCGGGCAAGTGGAATCGCTGTCATTTCCTCTGGCGCGGGGTCTCCCATGAAAACTCCGAGCTTCCTGGTTAAGTGATCATTCTTCTCCACTAGCACTTCAATTTCTTCCATGTAATCTTCATGTGTAGCCTTGAGTTCTTCCTATAGCTCCTTGATCTTGGTCAAGGCCTTCTGCAGATCCTCCATGCCTGCAAGACATCCGGTTCTCTGACGTCGGATGTGCCGGGTTTAACTCTGGATATATGCTGTGATTGATCTATCCCTCCCTGGTCTTTGATCATCTCCCATTGCTCATCTCGGCGCCTACAAATTTGGTAGATAGTATTCTTGAGATCAATGCGGTAAACTACTCCAATAGGTCCCATGGCGATGTGGGCTGCCATGCTCTTTCCTAGACTCCAGGTTGGTGCATCAAAGGAAAACTCTATGGGCTCCGCGACTGGTGCAGATGTCCTTCCTGGAACTTGAACTTGAATCATCCAGCGCTCCTCTTCGGGTAAAGTGACGTTGTAGGTCCCGGTGAAGCTTGGTACTCTGATGTTCAGGTATCTAGTGACTTCCTTCAAGTGACATCCAAAGGGTGTATCTTCATCCGATTGTGTGAACTTGTTCCTTGCATCTGCCATCCTAAAAGAATAGAAAAGATGAGGAGTCAGAAATGAGAAGAAAGAGTAGTGATCTAGGGCTTTAGCTTAGTGGTCGTGTCTCTACAACGGCGTGTGCTCGATACCATCTTGTAGCGACCAGACCTCAAACAGTCGACCTCTGTGCATCGTTGTCATCCTGGATCAAGAATGTCTTGACACGCACAATACTTGAAGGATTTATAAGAGGGTAGCAATCACACACTTATTACATCGAGTGTCTCCAAAAGAGAACTTATTACAATAAATGTGGCTTAAGGCCATCTAATAACGATAACAACGGAAGGCTTGGAAGATAAGCGAGTCCATCAACTCCAACGGCATCACTGAGTATAGAACCACGACCTAAGGCACCTTACTGTCAGATGAAAAGTCTGCAACATGAACGTTGCAGCCCGAAAACGGGTCAGCACATGGAATATGCTGGCAATGTAACACATAGAGAGCAATATGACAGAGTAATGCTACACTACATGCATATATGGCTAGTGGAAAGCTCTATGGTTACAGTTTTGCGTAAAGCCAATTTTTTCCTACTGCAAAGGAATAAATTTTTTTAACTATCATGGTGGTTGTTAAACATTGAGAATGGTTGACAGCATTCTCAATCCCAATTAAACATCATCATTAAAACCCAACAATATTAATTTAAAGTAACATGATGAGATTCACACGATAATCCAAGTACTAGTTACTCAAGATGTCCATAACCGGGGACACGACTAACCATGATTAGTTTGTTACACTCTGCAGAGGTTTGTGCACTTTTCCCCACAAGACTCGATCTCCTCCGTTGGGATTCTCGCACTACATGGTGTTTGAGAAACGGATGACCGAGACATAGTCTTTCAGAAGCGCTAGCACCTTACGAACAGGTAGACCGTTACACCTACATCCCTCTACGTCTGCTAGTCTACCACTGTAAGAGTTCGCACGACTTAGTCAACTATGCTAGAGCCCATAGTAGCTTGTGGCTGCACACGGAAGTTTCTAGCATGAATAATCTCATGATCCCTTTGAGCCTGGGTGGCAGTCCAAAAGAAAAACAGGCAATCCTGAATGATGAACGCGTTCGTTAAAACAAACGAACGAGCGAACGCTCGCTAAATAAATAAACCGGGGAAAAACCGATCTATTTAAAAAAACGAAAACTAGGGTTTTCTAAAAAAAACGAAACGGTTTTTCTCAGAAAACCGGAGCGGCGGTAACCTTGGCTCAAGCCAGCGAAACTCCGCGGGCTCGGGCGGTGGCGGTGGTGCGGGCGGCGCGACTGGCGAGGCGGGCAGCTCGGCGACGACTCCGGTGGCGACGGCGGCGGGCGGCTCGGGATGGCGGGCGGGCTGGGTGGCGGGGTGAGAGGGCGCGGCGGCTATTTAAGGAGGGGGCGGCTACTTAAGGAGGCGGTGGCTTGGGAAGGGGCGCCGGGTCGGGCTCGGAGGCGTGCCCCGGCCTGACTCGGGCGGCGGCGGTGGTGCGGTCTCCCGCGGGGAGGCGGCGGCGGCTGGGCCGGCTCGGCTTGGCCTTCGGCCTAGTCGGGTGCGGGGGCACGCGGTTTTTTTTTAAATAATTCCGCTGAGACTTAGAAAAATTCTAGAAAAATAAATAAAAAAACTAAAATTGCCAAAACAAATTTTCACTGCCTAAATAAAATATTTAGAACGAGGTGAACATTTTCTTTGCCCTAAAATGCAGTTTTTGAAAACATGCAATTTTTCCTAAATCCAAATGAAATAGCAAAAACTCCAAATATAATCTTATTTGATTTTTTATTAAATCTTCATTATTCCTTTATTTTGGGAAAGTCATTTTATTCCCTCTCTCATACTTTGATAGTAGAAATAATTGAAGATAAAATAAATAAAATCAAATGATCCTATTTTCAAAATTTGAGAAAACTCAAATATGAAAATAACGAAATCTCCAACTCTCTCCGTGGGTCCTTGAGTTGCGTGAAATTTCTAGGATCGAGCCAAAATGCAATAAAATATGCTTGATGATCTATGTATAACATTCCAAACTGAAAATTTGGGATGTTACAGAGATACGATAGGCCGTTAGGGGAGCTGGCTGGAGCGCGAGCGGGCCGATCGTGACGAGGTCTAGGATCGCCTCAGCCACTTGGTGAACCAAGTTGACACGCACGTGTTGCGGCCACGCGATGCCTACCATCGTGCCAGCGCGACGATGTCGGCCGTCGGGCTAAACCCGTTCGACCACCCGGTCGACTTCAACGAGCTGCGGCTTCCTGACCTGGTCTCCTTCTTCACCTATATCTCTGAGGAGTTGAGCCGTCTCCGTGCGATGGTGGGGGCTGAGCTGGATAAGGAGGGGTTGCGGGCTGTAAATGCGCCGTTCGGGCGAATTCTTTCGAGGGCTCGTCACCGGAATCCATTCGTGCCATTGGACGCCGCGTCTTTGTGGCTGGCTCCCATCGACCGGGAGTGGTCTCTGCGGGCGGTTGCACCCTGCATCATCAATGTCATGCGCCTCAAGAAGCAGAGGGACTTCGGTGGTGTTTAGGCGCCCTCTGCATGGGCATGTCCATGTCTCGGCGCAACATGACCGTTGGATCAAACTCAGACGGTGCAGATCACCATCGTAGCACAAAGCGTGTGGGTGTGTTTGGTTGCATTCTCATCTCAATATAGTTGTTTCCTCTTCGTGTATTTTTGTCAACCTACTAGTGTGGACTCATGCACCCTTCATGCACTCTGCCAAACACCCAAAAGTGGGTCGAGAAGGGAACTTTTGCTCCCATCCGTGCACCGTTCATACACCCCGCCTAACACTATTCGTGCTTCATATGGTTCATGTTTCGTGGAGTACTTTGTAGCACCGTACTCTCCGTCTTGTTGTGGACCTAGTTACATTAACATTGATCTCACCGTTCATTCTCGACTAGACAGTCAAAAAAGCGGTACTATGTTACATATATGAGTAGTTGACATGCGCACAACATCATTTGTTATCGTCATATCTTACTACACTAGCAACAAGATTGTGTAGTACTGACGTGTGAACCACTACACATGCCTAGTAGTAGGAGCACTGTGTATGTTCAAGTGGCTGCCGTGTTTCGCACTCCTCCGTCGTAAGAGTGGAAACGCTTGTTGTAATCATTTTTTTCTTCAGAATGAAAAATAGTGGACACGCTCTACCGTGCGGATCCTCCTCCTCCAGCCATGCACTAAATTACTCACTTTCGACGTGTGGGACAGCCCGGCACACAGGTCCACCAGCCATGCACTTAATTACTCCGTAGTAGAGTGACGGTAGACTACCCCGATAGAACCGCCGCAGTAATGCCCACTGAGCCGTCAAATCACAAAATCCCCTCCTTTCCAGTGATAAGTTGGACGGACGAAGCAACCATCATTTCACTATTCTCTCTCAGCTTCCTCTCTTGAAGAAAACCCCCACTCGCTTCGCTTCTCCCTCATCTCGTTCCTCCTTTCACTCTTCTCTCTCAGCTTCCTCTCTTGGATGGACGCCAGAGCACCGGTCGATGTGATGTCTATGGCTCTGGCCAAAATTGTCGAGGCTCATGGTACGAAGAAGCGCAAGCACCCCACCGAGACTACCGCAGACAAGCTCAAAGCCATCGCCCTGTCCAAGCCCCCCTCTCCGGGATCCCTCATTAAGCAAGTCCAGGTAATGTCTCTTGTTGACGATCTTTTTCTCGATCTTGATCGTGTTTTTTCATCTAACACGCGTTACTAGTACTGGTAGTACAACTTTCTGGGTGATCTAGAATGTGATTTTAGTGTGCCAAATGACGGTTCTAAATTCCTCTTTTGACCAAAACATGCGAGAGGTTGACACCGATTTCTTCTAGATTACTTTCAACTACTCCCTCTATCCCAAATTTCTTGTCTTAGTTTTGTCTAGATACGGATGTATCTAATACTAAAATGCGACTTGATACATCTGTATCTAGACAAATCTAAGACAAGAATTTTGGGACGGAGGGAGTACTTTATGAACATCAATGCTACCTTTTAAGAGGGTATATTTGCCTCAGTAACTTGTGTTATGGATATTGCATGTAATCCCTCTGCTCTCATGCCTTTGAAGACATGTTCTAGTGTCTCTGTTCACTCATTTCTATGTGTATATGTAGTCATATAGGGAGTATAATATCGAAAATCATCTTATATTTCTGAACGGAGGTAGTAATAAAATATGGTTTCTGTTTGAATTAGAACCAGGTCCGCGGTGGAGATGAAGTTCTCAAAGTCATGCCGTGTGAACTGGATGACCTGATGATGAGTTCTGCTGCTGAACTATCCAGCTGTTGTGTCCTTGTGGCCACGTGTCCTGAACTAGTGTTTTCCTGTAGCGTTGTTGTCAGGCGTGTTCTCGAGGCTGTACTTGACCACAACAATTTCCTGGTTGTGCCTTCGATTGCGAAGGGTGTGGTTCTTGTAATGCTTCCCAACAAATCTGATGTGGCATGTCTTCATCATCATGTTTATGAGTGGAAAGACCACTCTGTTAGGTTCTCCAAGGTTGACAATATGGTGATGGTGCATGTAGACATCTCACACGAAGTCCATGGCCTAGTCAGTTATACGGGGTTCATCCCGTAGGTCGGTGGCAAGAAATAGTCTGCAGAGTTTAGTTAGTGCAACTTTGCTTGTCTGTAATAAGTACTATTGTTCAGTACTTGATTTGTGTTTGTGAACCCTGTATTGTTTATTAGTACTGCCGCTTTTGGTGTTTGGTCAGCCCGAGAACGGTCTATGTTAATGTCTGTCCACTCAATTCATCAGAGTATTTTGAAGTATCCAGATCATATTTTTTGTGAGGACAGTTTATCAATTATGGTTACACTCCAATATCTGTATGCATTGCAGGGTTTATCGCACCCACCAGGATTTCCAGTCCCATGGATGTTCGGTCCATACGATTTGTCACGGCCTTTGGACTGTCGTGCTTGTGGGAGTAGGCGGGGCCCCTGCATGCCACGCGTAGTTGGACGATCAATCTTCTGTTTAGTAATTCAACATAGTGATTTCCTGGTAAGGATTCGCTCGTGTTACATCAAGTAAATCTTATTGATTTACTGTCTAAATCTTATTGATTTAATGTCGTGTTTACTTTCTTTTCCTGCAATTTTATGATGCAGGTTTTGCCATGTGACATTCATCACATAATAAACCGTTTGGTTTGCTCTACGATGGCTATTTTTGCAGGTTTCACTTCTTATGTCGTGTCAGTAATGAAGGCATTTTCCATCACTTATATTACTGGAAAAAATTGGATCAGTTTGTTGTCTGAGTGCAAGCTGAATCCCTATGATGAACTGCAGTTTGGTTTAACAAAAACCCCACAATTAGTCCTTCTCGCGTTTAAAAGAAATGAAGAAAAAAACTGGATCACAGTAACGGATCCTAGTCAAGTTAGAAAGCTGATCATAGCAGACCAGACATGATCGCCGCTGTCTCGCACAGATCGAGCACCGGCAGTTGCTCTAGCATCGACAATGGCAGCAACTCGATCTGATCCAGTGAGGATTGGGCACCGACCGCGTCAGCGAATCAGTCTAATCTACCGGAGGATCGGGCATCGACACCGGCACCAGCTCTACAAGGAGCACCATCTCCGGCAGCAGCAGCGGCTTCGGCACCTGCACCAACACCTGCACTTGCATCTGCTCCGGCCCGTGCAGTTGCACTGGCAACAGACTGGGCTGCAGTTCACACTTCATATAACAAAGTCCTTACAAAAACCGGCATGTCCACCTTCTTGGTAAGCATTGGCCGCCCAAGTGCTTCGTTCTTTTTTCTTTCCATGTTGTTTCACATGATTCACTATGTTGATCTAACTATTTGGGTATGTCTTCTTGTTTGCAAACAGAGAATTCCTAGAGCAACGAGGGAGTCGTTCAACAATCCGGGCGACCGCGGCCAAGTTTCTCTTACCATGCGCAACCTTGGTGTGAATGAACCTGTTCAATATACCGTAAGTACAAAGGATGGTCGCATGATGATTGATGCTAAAGGATGGTCAAGGTTCAAATCTAAATCATATCTTGCGGTAGGGGATGATGTCAAAATCGAACTTTCTCGGCAAGGAGAGCTGGTCTAAATCAACTTCAAATTCTTCAAGATGGCGACGCATATCGCCGAACTGATCTATCCTCCGAGAGATTTTGATGTAATAATCTGCATGGTGAAACAAGTGTCCTGTGTGTATAAGTAGTACGACAGTATTATTTATCACATGGTATATCGTTGATAGAATTGCAACTCGATTGCTGGTTAGGAACTGCTGCTCAATTTCATTCCAACAAATGCCGTGCTTTATTCAATTTTGTGTATTCGCCTTGCGACAAGATCTAAAACCAGCGCCCGTCTTGATTGCTTGCAATATGAAAAGCGCCGAGGTAGAACACATGGGCCCCCAAACATGCGAGGTCGGCTGCGGCCCAAAGTCCAGAACCGTGAGCCTATCTGAGTATTATATTCTCAGCTGAACCCCCATAAAAAAACCTGAACCCCCATAATGTCCTGCATTGCAGAGGGAGTATATTTCTCGGCAAGGTGAGCCTGTGATATAGAAGATTTGTATATTTCTTTACAGAGAGAGTATCTCTCTGTCAAAATATATATTTATGTGTAATTAGTTACTCCTGTCTTTCTACTTCCTTTCGCTGATATGTGGGGCAACCGGCAACGTGGTCCACGTGCCATATGCACAAATTAGAGTGCACAACTTCACGGTAGACACACCCCGGTCAGTGGCGCCGCAAAGAATGCCCAATGAGCCATCAAATCACAACCCCCCTTTCCAGCTTTAGCAGTAAGCTGGACGGACGAAGCGGCAATATTTCACTGGGCATGAATCCCCTTCTCCCTCGTCTGCTTATTCAGAGAAAAACCCCGCTCGGCGATTGCATAGGGTTTTCTCATGGAGAACCAGGTACGAATTATTCATCCATCCCTGATAAATCCAAGTCCCTTGGTCGCAGGTAATCCTAGGATGGCAGCCGCCATTACCGATGCATTTTTCCTCCTCTTGAATCTAGTGTGTTTCATTTGCGATTGCCCAAAGTGCGAGTACCCTACAGATTTCTGCGCCCTCGGCGATACGCCACACTTGTTCCTTCTCATCCTAACACAACATTTTGAAACGCGTACAGTATGTTCCTAGAATCCTCTTTTCTATCCGGGAGGGTGGGGGTTTTATGGCCGAACTTGGATAAACTTTCTCAAGTGTTACAGACTGAAAGTTGGCGCACGAATGTTGATGGAAATAGCAGAACCTGGTCTCATCTTCACTGCGATCTTCCACCCCGACGTCGTTCCAATTGTTCATCCATGTTAGTTTTGTATCTGGTTCTTGCTTGTTGCCTCGATTACTTCTTAATCCACATATTCTGTCTAACTAATCACAATTTAACTTTAGAAGTAGCAACGAATCTCTCACGAAGATGCTACTTCTAACTAATATTTTCTTATAATTGGTGGCATGTGTAGGTTTTTCAGAGTTAAGCAGTCTGCTCGTTTGTTACTCTGTAATAACTCGGCTGTTACTAATGGCACTGAAGTTGACTCGATCGACATCCACAAGTTCCTACACTTTATTGATCGTCTTGAGGTCCTTGTGGGGCGTTTCAATGGTGGAAGGCCACGTGGGATATGTGTGCCTTCTTGCACTCGTTGAACAGGTCCAAGCGTGTCGAGAAACTTATGGTACGAGCTGTTTTCTATTATATATGTTGTTCATAAACTATTGCTTATACACAGTTTTACAAGTGATCTTCTTGAAACAGAGGCTGCCGAGTTCTATTGTTCCTATACTGGATGCCTGACCATGGTCGGGTCAGACTTGCGCTTGGTCACAACATGATGTTTATGTCAACCTACTCAATTCCCCTTGGAGGTGAAAAGATACTTATTCATGGGTGGTCTCAAATAACGAAGGCCCGTCCATCTTGGAGAATAGGACAGAAGATTATGTTCATGCTTTTCCATGGTTCTAAAGCGGATATCCTATTTATTGACCACGTTGCGAGATGAAGCCGCTTTCAGAAGGTTGTGGATGCGCGGGGTGGCGCCTGGGCCTTGTCCTGGGGCTTGGCGGCCTCACCCTTGGTTAACTGTAGGCAAAGTAGCACTGTTCGAGGCGTGCTTTGTACGGTTGAACTTGTATAAGTACTCATACTGCTTTCAGCTTTGGTTGTTAAGTGCCCCTGTTGGTTTTAGTTAAGGTTGTTAAGTACTCCTGCCGCTTAATGATGTCGTGTTTCTTCACCTGTCTTCCTCCAGCCACCAAAACCAAACCGGCGCCGGTAGCCGCTTCCGCCTCCCACGGTGGTTGCACCTCAACAAGACGATCGCCACCCCACCGTCTCCTAAATCGTTAACACCGACGTGCTCGCCCTCAGTGCTTTGGTGCGCTCGCCGTGGCGCTGCCCTCTCGCGTTGTCAACATGGTCAACAAACAACATGAATCGGCAGAAGTATGTGGAGAGGATGACAGTAGGGGCCCACCACGTCAGCGTATGGAAAAAATAAAATGCTTCCTCCTAGTGTTTTCCTGACATCTGGGACCCATGACAATGTGAGCGTATATAGTCAATAGACAAGAGAACAACACAAGATCGGCTGACACCTGGGACGTAGCTACTCGAGTAGTATTTTTTTGTTTGGTATTGTTGAGACGGAGCAGGATTTGAACTGGGTTGTGGCCCGTCTAGTCCAGGCTTATATTTTATGTTCACCATGTGACCAGCCCAGCTGTTTTTTCTTTGTGAAAATGAGCCCAGTTTATTTTTTCTGAAGAATACCCAATCCAGCCCTACTTATTTTTCTACGCCCTGATGGGCTGCAACTCTTTCAAGACAACTACAAATCTTGAAAGTAATATGAAATGGGTTGTAAATATAAAAACAGATGACAAATTGGCAATTACTTTATAATTTCTGATTTTTTTCACATTTTCAGATTCCTATTTCACTGGGCATTAACATAATTTAAATATATCTTCAAAGTACTTTAAATCTGGCTCGACATTTCGGTATTAAAAATAGTTTGGAACCCACAGAAATATGTGAAATTGGCCCTGGCCAACCAAAAATATACGACTGCAATAAATTGCATAAGAAGTTGCCATGAGCTATATATAAATTATTAAAAAAGATGGAGTGGTCTGACTTGTGGGCATGTTTAGTTGACGCGTATGCAAGATTTTTTTAGTTATAATATACGTCAACAAACGATTCTAGCAGAGTAACCGTTGGATGTCAATCCAACGACCGTCGTGTTTCTTCAATCTCTGATCTTCTTGCTCCGGCCGTAAAGCAGCGCCAAGGGACCGCTTGCTCCGCCTCCGTGGCGGTTTGTCTTTGCCAGCCTCAGCACCCCCTACTACTCCCACCGCTGGCCAGGGCATCCCTCTACTCACCCACACCCTCTGTTATTCTGCGGCGACGGCAGCCTCACACCGCAACTGAACCGGTGAACCCTCGTACTCCTCTCCGCGCGCGTCTTCCCCGGTGACGCGTCGTTCCCTTCCTAGGCCTCGCCTTCGTCCACCGCCGTGGTGCTCTCGGCGCGGCGTGGTCAATGTGGTCAACGACCGACTTCCATCGGAAGAAATCTTGTCGTGGAGAAGGCGACAAGCTGGGTCCACGGCAGCCGCAAGGAAGTGCCTCCTTATTACGCGGAAAATAATTATTCCTCCACCTGACAGCAGGGACCCACCAGACGGGCCACCAGTATTTCACGAAAAAAATGTTTCCCCCTGACTGCTGGGACCCACAGGACGGGCCACCGTATTTCCCGAAAAAACGTTCCCCCCGCTGTCAGCTCGGACCCACCGGAAGTGCCTCCTTATTACGCACAAAAAATGAATACCCCCTGCTAGCTGGGACCCACCTTGGTGGGAGGCTGACTTGTGGGCCTACTGAGTTGACTGGGACAGAGGCCTTTGTCAACTATAGTCAATATATGACGATTCTAGCTCCAGTGACCATTCGATGTCCATCCAACGGCCGTAGTGCTTCTTCAACCTCTGGTCTTCTTGCTCCAGCCGCCCAAAGCAGCGCCGGTCGTTGCCGCTCCTCGCCGCCCGTGGCGGCAGTGATGCCGCGGAGGCCTCACAGCCCCCTACTACTCCCACCGATAGCCAGGCCATCCCTCTATGCACCCACACACCCTGTTATTCTGCGGCGACGGCAGCCTCACACCGCAGCCGAACGAGTGAACCCTCATACTCCTCTATGCGTGGGCATCCACTGCCGCGTCTTCCCCTTCCTAGGCCTCGTCATCGTCCATCGCCCTGGTGCTCTCGGTGCGGCGTGGTCAACGTGGTCAAGGAATGGCTTCCATCGGACATGGACTGTACGTGGAGAGGCTGACAGCTGGGTCCACGGCCGCAGCAAGGAAGTGCCTCCTTATTACGCGGAAAATAATGATTCCTCCACCTGACAGCTGGGACCCACCGGACGGGCCACTGTATTTCGCGGAAAACACATTTCCCCCTGACTGCTGGGACCCACCAGCTTCATCTTCGCACGCAAGGAAGTGCGTCCGGGCAAAAAAAATCCGCCCCCCTGACTGCTGGGACCCACCAACTACACCTTTGCACACAAGGAAGTGCGTTCGGGCAAAAAAAACCATTCGCCCCCTGACTGCTGGGACCCACCGGCTACATCTTCGCACGCAAGGAAGTGCGTTCGAGCAAAAAAACGATTCGCCCCGACTCATCGGGTACCCACCAGCTACATCTTCGCACGCAAGGAAGTGCTCGATACCGGGACCCACCTGGTCAAGCGTCGTGGCGTTGTCATTCTGGTCGCGAACGGTAATGCGTACATACCGTCGATGTAAAGGCGCACGCAGTCGTAGTAGAGGCGCTGCACGTAGCATGTACACGTACATACAGCGGCCAGGGTGCAAGAAAGAAAATACGGCCACATATGTGTACATACGGGCGGGGTCTCGAACGCCTACTCGCGCATACGTACAGCGAGGGCTCGTGTACATGGCTGGGTCGGGATGGAGAAACAACGTCGTCATCATGTTCGTGGGGAGGCAACGGAATGCGTCGTGTTCATCGGGAGGCAACAGAACGTGTGGGAGCCAACCGGCTGGGTCGGAACGGAATGCGTCGTCGTGTTCATCGGGAGGGCTTGGACGGAACAGGCGATGGAAACGAGGCCTGGCGTACCGCACAACGGAGGAAACGGACCTCCTACGTTCGGAACGGGGTCCTGTTGATCGGGAGGGGTGTGGTGTACCGCAAAACAGAGGAAACGGACCTCCTATGGTCGAACCGGGGGACCTGTTGATCGGGAGGGGTGTGGCGTACCGCAAAACAGACGAAACGGACCTCCTACGGTCGAAACGGGGGTCCTGTTGATCGGGAGGGGTGTGGCGTACCGCAAAACGGACGAAACGGACTTGTGTTGGAGCGCTACGGTCGAAACGGGGTCCTGTTCATCGGGAGGGGTGTGGCGTACCGCAAAACGGGACTCCACAGGATACTGTTCATCTCCACCATCGACCTCCTCCAGCCTCCACGGGCTACCGTCGACCTCCTCCAGCCTCCACGGGCTCCTGTTCATCCAACCTCCACTGCGCGCTAATCCACCGGCTAATGTTCAACCACCCCTCCACCGTCTACTGTTCATCCAACCCTCCACACCACGGAGTCCTATTCAACCACCCCTCCACGGGCACCCCTCCACCGTCTACTTTTCATCCAGCCCTCCACACCACGGGGTCCTGTTCATCCAGAGGCAACGCCACCGCTCACTGTTCATCCAACCCCCCCATAGCGCTCACCGTTCATCCAATCGGTTGGCTTGATTTAGCGGCGATGGCGAAGAATCGCTCGATCGGGTTCGATTAATAGCCATCGATCGATCGCTCGGGTTCGATAACGCATAGCCTGCAGCAATTTCTCGGGTTCGATTAGAGCCCAACGCCTCGCTTCGGGTTCGATTAGAGCCAACGCCTCGCACACGCTGCAGCGTATGTGTACGAGAAAGCAGCGCGATCGCTTCAGCCCCCGACCTCCCACCGTAACCGGAACTCCCGAAATTTTCCTCCCCTCGCTTCTACCACGGTTTTTCCGTCATGGACGGCCCAAAGAATGTCATGCAGCTGCGTCTCCGGCCCGCCTAGGACAAAAAGCCCATTTTCTGTCATATATTTTTTGTCATAGAAGTAGGAGCCCACCACATCTATGATGATACCGGTTTTTTCACAATTATCGTCATAGAAGTGTCATATGTATGACAGAAAAAAAATTCGTTCGGCCCAAAATGTCATGGATGTGTCTTTTTTTTGTAGTGATCGGTTAGTCCATTATAAAAGATATCAAGTATTTCATTTTTCTTGAGAGGATGATCAGGCAAAGCATTAAGTAATTGGAGAAGCCTCCCCCAAGCTTGTGGGAGACTCTCTTCTTCAATTTGCACAAAATTATATATATCCCTTAAAGCAGCTTGTTTCTTATGAGCAGGGAAATATTTAGCAGAGAAGTAATAAATCATATCCTGCGGACTACGCACACAAACAGGATCAAGAGAATTAAACCATGTCTTAGCATCACCCTTTAATGAGAACGGAAATATTTTAAGGATAATCATTTAGTGAATAGGGTGGCTATTACTTACCCTAAAACCCTAGTAAAGCCTCTTGGCCGGCCTATTTCCGATCACATCCCTTGTGTGGTTTGCATTGAGACAACCATTCCTCGCTCCAAGATCTTCAGGTTCGAATCATATTGGGTACATCATCCTGGATTTTTGGACACGGTTTCTAATTCTTGGTCCAAATCAATTCCCTCGACCAACATGGCCATCGTTATCTCCCCGCAAATTTAAACACCGAGGCGTGATCTAAAAATTTGGAGTAAAGGTATTTCTAAACTGTCTATTGCCATTGAAAACTCCAACAGGCCCTCTTCGAGCTTGATGCACTTGAAAATAAAAGGCGTCTCACCATCCCAGAAACAAATTTTCGTCGAATTCTCAAGCACCATATTCTAAGGCTTCTTACTTATCAAAGAGAGTATTGGAGGATGAGATGTACCATTCGTTGGGTCAAATTTGGCGACGAACAACCTAAATTTTTCCAGGCGATGGCCTCAGAAAGATATAGGAGAAATAACATTGCTTCTCTTACCACGGATGATGGTTATTGTGTTGAAGACCACGCGGGAAAAGAATCTGTTATTTTTCAAGCTTTCAAAAAACGGCTTGGGTCTTCTCAACAACATGAGATGAAGTTTGATTTAGCCAGAATAATCAAGAAGGTTGAAGATCTAGACCAACTAACTGTGCCTTTCACTCACCAGGAAATTGATGATGTCATTAAATACATGCCTGCGGATAGGGCTCCGGGTCCAGATGGTTTCACAGGACATTTTCTCAAATCTTGTTGGCACGTGATTAAAGAAGACTTTTATCTTCTGTGCAATCAATTTCATGAGGGCAACTTAAACCTGGAGAGTATTAATGAGGGCTTCATTACTTTGATCCCAAAAATCAATGCTCCTGCTTCAGTCAATGATTACAGACCAATCACGCTCCTCAACTGTTGTCTTAAGATCATTACGAAACTTCTCGCCAACCGTCTCCAAAAGATCATCCTAAAGATAGTGCATCGAAATCAATATGGTTTTTTGAAGGGCAAATCTATTCAGGACTGTTCGGCGTGGGCGTTTGAGTACATTTACCAATGTCAAACATCAAAGAATCCAATTGTCCTCCTTAAACTTGATTTTGCTAAGGCATTTGACACTATTGAGCACGAGCCCATGTTGGAGATTATGAGGCATATGGGATTTAATGACAAATGGCTAAACTGGATCCAAACAATCTTGGCCTCAGTTAAATCTTCGGTCCTTTTAAATGGCGTTCCAGGGAGACAATTTCATTGCAAAACGGGGGTTCGACAAGGTGACCCGCTATCTCCCCTGATTTTTGTCTTTGGCAGCCGACCTTCTTCAAGCCGTCATTAATGATGCTTTTGCTCGTGGTCACATTCAGCTTCCTTTCCCATGTGTAACTCAAAAGGATTACCCGGTCATTCAATACGCTGATGACACAATTCTAGTATTACCGGCTTGTGAAACTCAGGCAGCCACGATCAAGCAGATCTGTCGGATTATGCAACTTCCATTGGCCTTAAAATAAACTTCAAAAAATCCACTCTCATCCCACTCAACTGTGATGAGTCCCTCAGTAACAGCATTGCACAAATCTTCGGTTGCATGACTGGCAAAATGCCCTTCACTTACCTTGGGTTGCCTTTGGGAACCACTCGACCATCTGTTCAAGACCTAATGCCTTTGGTTTGCAAAGTGGAGAGACGCCTAACTGCTACCCTCAACATGATTTCATATGGTGCAAAGCTTTCTCTTGTAAATTCAGTGATCACTTCGCTCATGATTTTTGCTCTTTGCACTCTCAAGCTTCCCGCCTCCATTATTGAGCTCTTAGACAAGATCAGAAGGAAATGTCTCTGGACTAAAAAGACGGAGCAGGGAGAAACATGTAATTCACTGGCGGCTTGGAGCATGATCTATAAACCTAAAAAGTGTGGTGGAATGGGTATATTGGACCTCAGAACTCAAAGTGATGCCCTGTTACTTAAATATCTTCACAAATTCTACAATCACTGGGATTTACCTTGGGTGGAATTAATCTGGAACACCTACTACTCATCAAAAATTCCTCATGCAACGGATGCTTGTGGTTCCTTCTGGTGGAGAGACGTCAGAAAACTCATGCCAGTTTATAGGGGGATCACCAAAGTCACAATTCAGGATGGTTGCACCACTTTACTTTGGAAAGATCTTTGGATGGATGACATTCTGGCCTCCAGCCACCCCAGGGCCTTTTCTTACACCAAATATGAGGATATCTCTGTCCAGGCAATGATAACGGCTGACACGTTGGGCGAAACCTTCCACCTTCCCCTTTCTGAGCAGGCTCATGCAGAGCTAATAGACCTTCAGCAATTGTTGACTCCAATTACTTTGGCCCACGGAGAGGACAAATGGATATGCATTTGGGGTAAAGGAGATTACGCTGCGAGCCAATATTACTCATACTATTTCAGAGAAATAAGAGCTCACCAAACATACAACTGGCTGTGGAAATCCAAGGTCACCATGAAAATAAAAGTGTTCGTCTGGCTACTCCTCTCAGATAGACTAAACACACGAAACATGCTCAAGAGGAGACACTACAACATCGGTGACAACCACACATGTCTGTTGTGTACTTCTCCTATTGAAGAAACTTTGGAGCACCTTTTCTTCACCTGTCCATTTAGCCAAGAGTGTTGGGCACATATTAATATAAACTGGATGACACATGGTACAAGACTTCAATGGGTTGAGCGCGCGAAATCTACTTGGCATAGCCCGACGTTCATGGATTCATGGACATCTTTCTGCAAGCTGCTTGGAGCATATGGAAGGAGAGAAACAACAAACACTTCAGAGGGATTTCACCTACGAAATCATCCTGGCTGGCTAGGTTGAAGGAGGACCTTTCCCTTCTTCGTTACAGAGTGGGAGAGAAACTTCAACCCTTTTTGTCCTCTTTTGTAAATAGTTTATAACTTTAGTCTTTTGTTCCCTCTTTCTAGTCTTAAACCCCTCCCCCCCTTAGTTTCAACATGGCCATGGATGTAAGGTTATAACTCTGTAATACTTTTTGTCACTTAATTTAATACATACAGTAGGAGCCTCTCCTACTGTTTCAAGTGTCAAAAAAATAGGGTGGCTATATCATTTAATTTAGTAAGATGTGCCACAACAGTTTCAGATTCATAGCCATAAAAAGGATCAGATTCAACCAAAGTAATTATATCAGGATCAACAGAGAATTCATAATCCTTATCAAGAATACGAGATAGGTGAAGTAGCAAAAGCAGGGTCAGGTTTCATTCTAGCATTAAGAGATTGCTGCTTCCATTTAGCTAATAATTTCTTAAGATCACTTCTATCGTTGCAAGCAAGAACGGCTCTAGCAGATTCTTCATCCAAAACATAACCCTCAGGCACAACAGGCAATTCATATTTATTAGGGGGAGAGTCGTCATCATCACTATCATCAAAACTAACTCGATTACATGATAAATCTCATCCAACCCATCACCGTCCAACAAGCCTACGATGGAATTACTCACGCACGGCGGTGAGCATCATGAAATTGGTGATGGAGGATGGTTGATGATGACGACGACGACGGATTCCCCTCTCCGGAGCCCCGAACGGACTCTAGATCAGCCCTCCCAAGAGGTTTTAGGGCTTGGCGGTGGCTCCGTATCGTAAAACGCAATGAACCCTTCTCTCTGATTTTTTTCTCCCCAAACACAAATATATGGAGTTGGAGTTGAGGTCGGTGGAGTGCTCGTGGATAGGTGGAGGTCCCTCCTGACGTGGATTCTTCTTCCAGTATTTTTATTATTTTCCAAAAATAAGTTCCGTGGAGTTTCAGATCATTCCGAGAACTTTTGTTTGTGCACATAAATAACACCATGGCAATTCTGCTGAAAACAGCGTCAGTCCGGGTTAGTTCCATTCAAACCATGCAAGTTAGAGTCCAAAACAAGGGCAAAAGTGTTTGAAAAAGTAGATACGACGGAGACGTATCATTGGGTAAAAAATTTGATGGATTACGGAACAAGGAGTGGCAAGAGCCTAAGCTTGGGGATGCCCATGGCACCCCAAGATAATCTAAGGACACCTAAAAGCCAAAGCTTGGGGATGCCCTGTAAGGCATCCCCTCTTTAAATCTACTTCCATCGGTAACTTTACTTGGAGCTATATTTTTATTCACCACATGATATGTGTTTTGCTTGGAGCGTCTTGTATTATTTGAGTCTTTGTTTGTTAGTTTGCCACAATCATCCTTGATGTACACACCTTTTGAGAGAGAAACACATGATTCGGAAATTGTTAGAATACTCTATGTGCTTCACTTATATCTTTTGAGTTATATAGGTTTTGCTCTAGTGCTTCACTTATATCTTTTAGAGCACGGTGGTGGATTTCTTTTATAGAAACTATTGTCTCTCATGCTTCACTTAGATTATTTTGAGAGTCCTACAAAACAGCATGGTAATTTGCTTTAATTATGATAGGCATTCAAGATAGTAAAAAAAATCTTATGAGTGTGTTGAATACTATGAGAAGTTAGATGCTTGATAATTGTTTTGAGATATGGAGATGATGATATTAGAGTCATGCTAGTTGAGTAGTTCTGAATTTGAGAAATACTAGTGTTAAAGTCTGTGATTCCTGTAGCATGCACGAATGGTGAACCGTTATGTGATGAAGTCGGAGCATGATTTATTTATTGATTGTCTTCCTTATGAGTGGCGGTCGGGGACGAGCGATGGTCTTTTCCTACCAATATATCCCCCTAGGAGCATGCGCGTAATACTTTGCTTTGATAACTTGTAGATTTTTTTGCAATAAGTATATGAGTTCTTTATGACTAATGTTGAGTCCATGGATTATACGCACTTTTCTTCCTTCCACCGTTGCTAGCCTCTCTAATATCGCGCACTTTTCGCCGGTATCATACAACCACCATATACCTTCCTCAAAACAGTCACCATACCTACCTATCATGGCATTTCCATAGCCATTCTGAGATATATTGCCATGCAACTTTCCACCGTTCCGTTTACTATGACACGCTCCATCATTGTCATATTGCTTTGCATGATCATGTAGTTGACATCATATTTGTGGCAAAGCCACCGTTCATAATTATTTCATACATGTCACTCTTGATTCATTGCATATCCCGGTACATCACGGAGGCATTCACATAGAGTCATATTTTGTTCTAAGTATTGAGTTGTAATTGTTGAGTTGTAAGTAAATAAATGTGTGATGATCATCATTTTTAGAGCATTGTCCCAAATGAGGAAAGGATGATGGAGACTATGATTCCCCCACAAGTCGGGATGAGACTCCAGACTAAATAAAAAAGGGGGAAGAGGCCATAAAAAAAGAGAAAAGGCCCAAATAAAAAAATAAAAAAATGAGAGAAAAAGAGAGAAGGGACAATGTTACTATCCTTTTACCACACTTGTGCTTCAAAGTAGCACCATGATCTTCATGATAGAGAGTCTCCTATGATATCACTTTCATATACTCGTGGAAATTTTCATTATAGAACTTGGCTTGTATATTCCAATGATGGGCTTCCTCAAAATGCCCTAGGTCTTCGTGAGCAAGCGAGTTGGATGCACACCCACTTAGTTTCTTTTGTTGAGCTTTCATATACTTATAGCTCTAGTGCATCCGTTGCATGGAAATCCCTACTCACTCACATTGATATCTATTAATGGGCATCTCCATAGCCCGTTGATACGCCTAGTTGATGTGAGACTATCTTCTCCCTTTTTGTCTTCTCCACAACCACCATTCTATTCCACATATAGTGCTATGTCCATGGCTCACGCTCATGTATTGCGTGAAGATTGAAAAAGTTTGAGAACATCAAAAGTATGAAACAATTGCTTGGCTTGTCATCGGGTTGTGCATGATTTAAATACTTTGTGTGGTGAAGATAGAGCATAGCCAGACTATATGATTTTGTAGGGATAACTTTCTTTGGCCATGTTATTTTGAGAAGACATGATTGCTTAGTTAGTATGCTTGAAGTATTATTATTTTTATGTAAATATTAAACTTTTGTCTTGAATCTTCCGGATCTGAATATTCATACCACAATTAAGAGAATTACATTGAAATTATGCCAAGTAGCATTCCACATCAAAAATTCTGTTTTATCATTTACCTACTCGAGGACGAGCATGAATTAAGCTTGGGGATGCTTGACACGTCTCCAACGCATCTATAATTTTTTATTGTTCCATGCTATATTATATTCTGCTTTGGACATTAATGGGCTTTATTATACACTTCTATATTATTTTTGGGACTAACCTATTAACCGGAGGCCCAGCCCAGAATTGTTGTTTTTTGCCTATTTGAGTTTTGCAGAAAAAGAATATCAAATGGAGTCCAAACGGAATGAAACCTTCGGGAACGTGATTTTCGGAACGAACGTGATCCAGAGGACTTGGACCCTACATCAAGACATCAACCAGGAGGGCACGAGGTAGGGGGAAGCGCCTACCCCCCTGGGCGCGCCCTCCACCATCGTGGGCCCCATGTTGCTCCACCGACGTACTTCTTCCTCCTATATATACATACGTACCCCCAAACTACCAGATACGGAGCAAAAAACCTAATTCCGCCGCCGCAACCTTCTCTACCCGTGAGATCCCATCTTGGGGCCTTTTCCGGAGCTCCGCCAGAGGGGGCATCGATCATGGAGGGCTTCTACATCAACACCATAGCCTCTCCGATGATGTGTGAGTAGTTTACCTCAGACCTTCGGGTCCATAGTTATTAGCTAGATGACTTCTTCTCTCTTTTTGGATCTCAATACAATGTTCTCCCCCTCTCTTGTGGAGATCTATTCGATGTAATCTTCTTTTGCGGTGTGTTTGTTGAGACCGATGAATTTTGGGTTTATGATCAAGTTTATCTATGAAAAATATTTGAATCTTCTCTCAATTCTTTTATGTATGATTGGTTATCTTTGCAAGTCTCTTCAAATTATCAGTTTGGTTTGGCCTACTAGATTGATCTTTCTTGCAATGGGAGAAGTGCTTAGCTTTGGGTTCAATCTTGCGGTGTCCTTTCCTAGTGACAGTAGGGGCAGCAAGGCACGTATTGTATTGTTGCCATCGAGGATAACAAGATGGGGTTTATATCATATTGCATGAGTTTATCCCTCTACATCATGTCATCTTACTTAAAGCGTTAATCTGTTCTTATGAACTTAATACTCTAGATGCATGCTTGATAGCGGTCGATGTGTGGAGTAATAGTAGTAGATGCAAAGAGTCGGTCTACTTGTCTCGGACGTGATGCCTATATACATGATCATACCTAGATATTCTCATAACTATGCTCAATTTTGTCAATTGCTCAACAGTAATTTGTTCACCCACCATAATACTTATGCTCTTGAGAGAAGCCACTAGTGAAACCTATGGCCCCCGGGTCTATTTTCCATCATATTTAATTTGCAACACTTAGCTATTTTTATTGCCTTTTATTTTACTTTGCATCTTTATCATAAAAATACCAAAAACATTATCTTATCATATCTATCAGATGTCACTCTCGTAAGTGACCGTGAAGGGATTGACAACCCCTTTATTGCGTTGGTTGCGAGGATTTATTTGTTTGTGTAGGTGCGAGGGACTCGTGTGTGGCCTCCTACTGGATTGATACCTTGGTTCTCAAAAACTGAGGGAAATACTTACGCTACTTTGCTGCATCACCCTTTCCTCTTCAAGGGAAAACCAACGCAGTGCTCAAGAGGTAGCATAAAGCCGAGAACGGATGGCGCAGAGGGATGAAATGGGCATACCGGGTGAGTTTATCCACCACCACCAAGATGGAGTTGAAACCTTTGGAGGTGGGCAATCCTTCCACAAAGTCCAGGGTAACCATTTC
The DNA here is from genome assembly GCA_021605145.1 of Aegilops bicornis. NCBI lineage: Eukaryota > Viridiplantae > Streptophyta > Magnoliopsida > Poales > Poaceae > Aegilops > Aegilops bicornis. The sequence goes on from CM038671.1 coordinate 557,840,856, forward strand.
CCACGCCTGCTCTGGAACTGGAAGCGGCTGCAGCAACCCTGGGTACTTCACGTGTTCGGGTTTGGCTTGAAGGCACACTGCACAGCGAGCAAGTACTTCATTTCCGGCCACGCAAAGCGTTGAACAATCCTGCTGTAAGTGGCTTGAACTCCGAAATGCCCCCCCCCCATGGGACCAGCGTGCAGCTCCTGCAAGACCTGTTGGTGTGATGTAGTGTTATTGCCGAGCCACGCGCGCTCTTTGTACCTAATCAGCCCCCCCCCCCCGGTGACTTGAAATGGCCCCGTGAGAGCCGTGCCTGCCGCTGCACGAGTCAACTTGTCTGCACAATCGGGGTCAGATAGGTAACCTTGCTTAACTGTCTTGAGCCAGGTTGGTACACACACAGAGATGGCTCGAATGTTTGCAACCGGTTGGCGGGACAAGGCATCGGCAGCCAGATTGGTAGCCCATTTTCTGTACTCAATCCTGTACTGAAGGCCGAGCAGTTTTGTGAGTACCTTGTGCTGCCAGGGGGTTGTCAGTTTTTGCTCATCTAAGCATGCTAGACTCCGGTGATCCGTACGGATAGTGAACTCCGAGAGAAGAAGGTAAGAGCGCCACTTGTCCACTGCAAGCAAAATCGCCAAGCACTCTTTTTCATAAGTTGACAGGGTGCGCTGACGAGGACCAAGTGCTTGACTAAGGAAGGCAATTGGGTGTTGCTTCTGCATGAGCACCGCCCCAACACCAACATCAAACCCATCCGTCTCCACTACGAAGGGCTGGCTGAAGTCTGGCAAGGCAAGCACCGGTGCAGATGTTAAAGCTGTTTTCAGTGTTTGGAACGCTTGCTCACATGTTCCTGTCCACACATATGGCACCCCTTTCCGGAGAAGAGAAGTTAACGAGCGGCTGATCACCCTGTAGTTCTTGATGAATCTTCGATAGTACACGGCCAGGCCAAGGAACTGCCTCAACTCCTTAACTGAAGATGGTTGCCGCCATGCTTGAACCTTCTCGATGTTCTTGGGGTCCGTGCTCACCCCTTTTCCGCTTACCACATGACCCAAGTAGCGAAGTTCTGGTTGCCCAAAGGCGCATTTCTTTAGTTTCAACTTCAGGGAGTACTGGGATAAACGTTTGAACACCTCTCGCGGCAGCTGCACATGTTCTTCCATTGTCTTGATGTGCACCAGAATATCATCAATAAACACCAAGACACCTTTGCGGATTAGGGGTCCCAGCACAATGTGCATCGCGGACTGAAATGTGAATGGACCTCCTGTCACCCCGAATGGCATGAACTTAAATTCAAAGTGCCCGTGATGAGTCTGGAACGCTGTCTTGTTCTCGTCCTCAGGGCGCATCCGAATTTGATGATAGCCGGAGCGCTGGTCTAGACTAGTGAAAATGGTCGAACCATGCAGTTCGTCTAGCAGCTCTTCAATGATCGGAATTGGATACTTTGTCTTTACCGTGATCACGTTAAGGTGGCGATAGTCAATGCAAAATCTCCACTCGCGTTCCTTTTTCTAAACCAGAAGCACCAGAGAGGAAAAATGACTCTAACTACACTGGATAATGCCTTGTCTCAACATTTCCAAGACTTGAGCCTCAATTTTGTCCTTTTGAGCAGGGTTGTAGCGGTAGGGCCGACGGCTGGCCGGTTGCGCACCAGGAATCAGTTCAATGGAATGGTCAAACTCACGCTGGGGAGGTAAACCTGAGGGCTCAGCAAATTGATCTTGAAACTCTGCCAACAACACTTGAATTGGCTTGGGCACGGCTACTGATTCAATGTCCGGTTTCACTTCTGCCACTAATAAGGCATGCATGATCGCTGTCCTGGACTGGAGAAGGTTGAGTTGGGCTGAAGATATCATGCAGCAGTGACCTTCCGTGCGAGCGACACCCTGTAGGTGCACCGGAACCCCTTTATGCCGGAATGACATGTATTTAGCAGTCCAATTAACTATCATCAGTCTACGAGACTCCAACCAATCCATCCCGAGGATGATGTCGTAGCAGCCCAAAGGAAACAGCTTAAAGGTCGATCTGAACTGCACCCCCTGGATTTGATATTCGCATACAGGCATTCCCTTATCACGGACTGTGACTGCCCCATCTGCCACCTTCACCTTCAAGGGCTTGCTCATTGGTTGAATACCCTCCCATTCTTGAGCCACCTCTGAGTTCACAAAAATGTGGGAACTCCCGGAGTCCACTCGCATTAACAGTGACTTATTGCCCACCATTTCATTCAGACGAAAAGCCTTCGGGGCTTCTGTGCCATTGACTGCTGCAGCAGATAACAGACACAAATCGTCTTCGGAGTTCTCCACTTGAGTAGGCGAGGGATCTGGCGATGCCGGTGGAGATAACATTCCCACCAGCTCCTCCACAACGTGTAGTTGAACGGAGAAGCACACGTATGGCCAGGGCCCCATCTCTATCCACATGTGAAGTAGAGACCGCGAGCCTTTTAGAACGATCGCAGGGCCTTGAGCTTGTCATCTACTGAAGGTGTCGAGCTTGACGAAGTCTTAGCGATGTCCAGCCCTCGCCTCATCTCCAAGGGCGTGGGTGGAGGCAGTGAGCCACCCGTCCTGGTCACCGGGGCTGGTGACAGGGGCAGCGCTGGTGGTGCGCGTGCAGAATAGCGCCCTCCACGTGCTGCAGTCAATGAAGTCCGGTAGGAGGCTACCAGCTCCTGTTCCTGACGCACCATCTCGATCACCTCTTCCTGCAATTCAGCCAAAGCAACGGCAGTTTCCAAATCTTGTGGACGATGCAACATAACGGCTACTTTAATCTCATGAGTAAGCCCGTCTAGGAATTGGGTGGTAAAAAATAAAGGATCCCATGAGCCGTGGTGAGCCAAAAGGCTGTGCATGACCACATTAAACTGCTCTGCATATTCAAGCATAGTGCCAGTTTGTTTCAATTTAGAGAATCTACGAAGCAATTGCTGAAACTCTGAACGCCCAAATTTTTCTAGCACAGAAACACAAAACTCCTCCCATCTCGGACTCCTAAGATGAGCCTTTGACCACTCAAGCCGAGAGCCGCAGCTCACTGTGAAGTGCATGATGGTCAGATCTACCCACACCTGTGGTTCAATCCCACATACACGGAAATAAGCCTCACATCTAAGCCGCCACCCTGTCGGATTTTCCCCATCGAAATCCAGACAATCCATGTGTTTGTTGAGACTGTGATTCCCACCCTGTACCATAGCACTACTAGCCAAATCAAATGGCGTAGGTGGAGGAATAGGCACAGTGGGAAAGGGGGAACGCGAGGTACCATTGCCCGGGACCGGAGTGGGAAGGAGTGCCCCCACCCCCGCTCACGGTTCACGTGTAGTCGAACCTTCGCGGTGGCTTTGTTTGCCGTGGCGTCGCCACTGAGATGCCTCTCGAGTCCAAGCGTGTCCGCCGTTGCCGACGTCGAGTGATCGATCTCCTTGCTCCTCGCCTCCACGCCCATGGCTATCTTGGCCAGTTGCGCCCGGATGTCTCCGAGATTGGTCTGCAGCCTTCCCATGCCCGCATCCACGCCGGGACGCCACGCGGAGAGGTCCTGCACCACGGGCTCGAGCGCCGTGAGGGTCGGCTCCATCTTGGCGACCGAGGGGGCGATCTGGTCAAGCGGTTGCTGGATGTTGAGGAGCGCCTTGGCGATGCTGCGCCGCTCGTGAGCCGCCTCCTCCATCTTCTTCTGGAGGTCCAGATCCGCCATGATCTGCTTGAGGCTGCGGGTGCGGGGGCGATCCAGATCGACACACACGGAGAGAAATTGGTGGGATTTTGAAGGCTCTGATTACCAAGTGATACGAGTCAAGTGGTTCAACCACTCGATCTACTCCTAATTCATCAGATTACATGCACAGATTGTATCTAGGGTTTCTAAGCAAGAAGGGGATGGGGGAGCCTAGAGGTGGGAGGAGGGATAAATCGCCCAACGGCGCTGTTCGGTTCAGTGATCCAGCGATGATCCAACACACCACACTCGCTGCACTTATGTAGCTCACTGGGTCCACTCTGGGCCCTGGACGCGCGTATTGGGCCTGGTGCTTCTCCTGGGTCGATCGTGCTGGGCTGGGCCTTGCTCCAGGCTAGTCACGGCAGTAGTTCTCGTGACAGAGCGCCTCGAGGCCGAGGCTGCCGATGAGGCCTATATGGATGAGCTCTGTCGACAGTACCCGGAGCTCGTGGAGGCGGAGCGGACGATATTCGCCATCAATGACGGCGAAGTTATCGTCATCTTCAATGACGAGAGCGGCAACGAGGGTGGCGATGAGAAGATCGACGTCGAGGAGTGGCGGAGCGTATTCCCCAACAACGACGACGACGGCATCGGCCTGGACCCAGCTCGCGCCGAGGGTGGCCTCACCTGAAAGGACTGGCTCGACCTCCACTTCGGCCGAATTTAGTTTAGGTTTAATTCTAGTTTAAATTTATGTTTAATGTTCGGTTGCGATGACTTTCTATGTTGAACTTTATGTTTAAATGCATCATCTTTCTGTTAAAATTTGATTGAATTTTATAGTTTTACTCCGCTAACTATAGGGGATCGGCTAGGTCCGGCGAAATTTTAGTGAAGTATATATATTCCACTAAGATATATACTCCCTTAAGTTTCAAGGGATCTCGGGGCTCGTAGCCTGACAACCAAGTAAAAAGGATACAACTGTTAGAGAACGTTTGGCAAATGGAAATGTTAGAAAATGACAAGAGTTATTACAGATCCCAGCACAATTCTACTTAACTCTTGATTCCAGGAAAATAACTTGCATACCGATTCTGCGACGAAAGGTGCCTTTCACCTCGAGTGTTTTAACTCCGTCCGCAGCCAGAGGTGGCTTTCACTTGAGTTTTGACGAAAGGTACCTTCCAAAATTCCAGCTGGTTACTGTAGCGATTAAGTAGGAGCAAAACTCGCAGTCACCTTTTTCAGAGCCTGCTTGCTGTTCTACAGCGACATTTAGAAACCCCAGGATAACAGTATTAGGCGGAAAAGCTATTTTTTTTAGGGAAAAGCTACTTTGCGCCTTGCGCCATGTACGACGGCTCATTCACGGCGTGTCTGGGCGTATCCAACGTGGTTCACCAGAATTGACACATCACAGACGTGTTTGGATGTGACCACAAACAGCGGTAGAGAAGCCGGCCATCCAACCACGTGCATCAAATGTCCGCGTTAGCTCAAACGAATAATTCGAACAGACATTCAAACCGAACAATATTTATTAAGTTTGATGATATATTTAGAATCTAACAAAGTTCAACTAAACTGGATCTTCCACTCGAAAGAAAAATCAGAGACTAAACCAGAGCAATTGAGCTGAGCTGGTGTACGTGGCCGTGGCCGTGGCGAGTCGTAAAGGTGGCAGTGACCGCCACCACCAAATCGCCAAGCTATGCTAGGCAGGTTGTATCGCGCGCACGGCGCGCGGCGTCCCCTTCTGGGGAAGTGGTTTACAGAGGCAGGCGTAGCCTGTCCTGTCCTGTGCACCGCACAGCCGACGCCACGACTGACGAACGAACGGCGACATGTCACCGTCGATGGTTCGTGGTGGATACGGCCCCGTCAGATCTTCGCTTTTACCGCGTGGTGAACCTCCCCGAGTTCCCAATCTAATATATACGTGCGACCTGGAGTCGCAACAACGATGGTGCAGTGCATGCAGGCGCTGCGTACGTGGCGCATGTCATGTCGGCATTCGACTGACCTAGAGAGCGCCGCTGCGTGCGTGCGTATCCGCAAGAGGACGCCGCGGAGTTACGTGGCTCAGGGCATCTCCAGCCGTTCGGCCCCCCAGGACGCCTAAATAGAATCTGGCTGCAGGCGTCTTACCGAAACCTGGGCCCCGCCAAGACCCACGCTACCGCCCTGCGATACGGGAAATTTAAATTTGATCGTTCCCGCTCTTAAAAAACGCCGCAAATCCGGCGATCGGACGTAGTCTGGCGTTATAAAAAATAGAGCGCCGCCGTCGCAAGTTCGCGTGCGCAACGATTCACTCGGCGGGGTCGGCTCCAGGCGTTGGCGGAGTCGGCACGCGCGGGCTCGTCGGTGTCAGAGCAGCTTTGCCGGGCTGCGCCGGGCGCTTTCGCAACCGCCGGGCGGCGATGTAGAGGCGTCGTTCGGGCTTGGCGTCCGTGTGGTCATGGGCGTCGTCGGCGTCGTCGGCGTTGCCGTCGGCAGCTCGTTCAGGATGAGGCCGCGCTGCACCAGGTACCACGCCTTGAGCTTTTCGTCGTTGCTCTGGAGCATGTCCGCCCCGCCCATCAGAAAAGCCATGTTGGTGTTCCTCTTCTTCGCGGCGACGCTCGGCGTTAAATCGGAGCGTGTCGAGCTTGATGGTGTTGTTCTTCATTAGCAACGACCACCGCCTCGGTCTTCTCTTCGCGTGGGGCGGCCCGGGCTTTGGGCGTCGGCGAGGCAATGCTCGATGGACTCCTGCAATCGCGGTTGCCGCGTCGGCGCTTTTCCCTTTCTTTGCCAATTTGTGGCCGTCCGGCCGCCCTACAGCAGCGCCCGAGTCGTCGCGTCCGGCTTATGTCTCCTTAGCCTTGTCGAGGGCATCGTCGGACTTCCGCCCACTTCTCGCACTTGTCAATGCGCTTGTAGACGTGGAGGTGCTTGAAGTCGGCGTCTTGGTTGTCGCCCGATACATGGCGAACATACGCAGCAGCACTGCGGAGGGACGAACAGTTGGCGGGCGGCGGGCGTAGGGGCGAAGATATGCGGCTAACGGCGGCGTGCGTACCTGATCCTCAACGCTGGCGCCGCTCTCCGGGCGAGCCGCGACCTCCTCGACGATTCCATGCCATTTGTTGCACGCCAACTAGATACGCCCCCAATGGTTCTCCATCGCCTTGGAGCCGCGCTGCATGTAGACGCCTTTGAAGTAGGGGTCGACGAGCTTCCGCTCATCGAACGCGGCCTTGATGCGGTCCCAGTACGTCTCCAAGCTCTGGTTCACGCCGGTGGTCGGGTCGATGCAGACGACTTTCCATGCTTCGGCGAGGCATTCCTCCTCCTTGGACGTCCACTTGATGCGCGGTTCGCCTGACCTAGCCGCCCGCTTCTTCTTCTTCTGGCGCCCCTTCGTCGGAACAGGAGCCGGCTCCTCCTCCTCCTCCTCCTCGTCCTCCTCCTCCTCCTCGGGTTCCTGCGCGTCGTCGCCGTAGACGTAGCCGAGCTCGGCCTCCATGTCGCCGCTGAGGTCCACTACCTCGTCCTGGGTGGTGAACCCAGGAGACGCGGCGGCCGCGGTCGATCCTGTCGCGATGATGTCGTCCATGTCGGCTCCCGTGTCGTCGGCGTCGCCGAGGTGCGAGAAGAGTAGCGGTCCACGGTAGAGATTGGGCGTCGGTGTGGACGCGTAGGCGGCGGGCGGCGAGTAGTTGTATGGAGGGTACTGCACGCCGACGAAGGCTGGCGAGGGCGCAGCGTGGCGAAGGTGACCATGAGGAAGGTCACGTTTGGGTTGAACCCACCGTCTTGGCGTCGCCGTCGGCGTGGCGGCGACGATGAACCCCATGGAGATCCGGCGCCGTGCTATCCCCAGGGCTCGTACTGGGCGTTGCTGACGACGGGTGGATTCATCCCAGGCGGGTCGACCGATGAGGAAGACTCCGCCGCGCGCGCGGCGTTGTCGCGGGCCTTCTTGGCTATGGCCCTGTTCCGCTGTCGGCGGTGATCGCCAGCGCCGCTGAACTTCCACATCCACTCGGCGTTCGACAGGCCCGGTGGCTTCGATGGCGGCGCCCTCGGCTTCCTCTGCTTCGGCTGGGCCATGGCGCCAGTCGCGGTTGCCGCCGCGCGCGGCATGGCGTACTTCTTCGGCGGCATGGCGTACTTCTTCGCGGCGAGCGGGAGGGGGTTTGGCGGGAGAAAGGGAGAGAATGGCGGGAGGAATGCGAGCGAGCGCGAGAGATGCGAGGGAAAAGCGTCAAGAAACGGCGGGAAAAGGCCCTCGGGTCGCCTTCAGGGCGGGCCCACGCGCCTTTTTCGCTTGTGCGGCTCCCTGCGCCCCAGGCGCCGGGTTCGCTCTGGGTCCGCCGGCACCAGTTTTGGCTCGAGCCGGCGAAAAACGGGCTTCTGGGGACGCGACTGGGGCCTTTTTTTGGCATCGGTACGACAAAATCGTCTGGGGAGGACCTGTTGGGGGCGTGGGTGGAGATGCCCTCAGACATGAGAGCAGCGGCGTGCAGTTCCCAGCCATCAATTTGATGTGCTTCAGTGTTTCCAGCCATGAGCCCATGACGAAGTGGATTGAAACCGCCGGTGGTTCTTCCAACAAAAAAGTGCTCCCGTGACGCCAAGCACGTACCTCCAGCGGACCCCCAGTTGAACCCGGTCGCGGTCGAGATGCCACGGCTCGACTCATGCATGCGCGCTGTACGACGCATAGCATAGGTGACGCACTGACGCGCAGATCGAGTGTCTATCCTAGCTTCAGGAACACCGTCAGAATGCGTCCTCTTGAGTGAGTGGCACGGAGAATAGCTGTCCAAGGAGAAACACAAACAGGGCGTCAACTTACGACCATCGATCGCCGTCCTAGCGCGCACCATCTAGGGGTAGACAAGGAACGTTTGCTAGCTACACCCTCCTGAATCAATCATTGCACCTCTTCATCATCACAAATGCACATAAACCTGAATATTTGACCTCTCGTGCGACGTAAAGTCGTTGTTTACCATGGGAGAGCAGATTCTTCAGACTTCAGGGGATACGAAGGAGCTGGCGATCCCAAAGAAAAGGACGCCCGTTTCTTCTCTGGTGTCCTCTCGTACAAAGTAGAGCCAGTTATTAGGACTACGCTCGTCACGCAACACTACACCAACAAAAGAAGGTGTGCGCGTCGCATGCATGGGCGCCACGCTGCCCACTGCAACGCATTTCACTGACAGGGAAATGTTCATGAGATGCACTGGGGAGGGAGCAGTATATGTGTGATCCCACCATTGATTTTTAAAGATAGTACATACATTTCTGGGTCAAAAAACTTACGCTGAAAACTAATCATGTTCACAAAGGGAATTGCTCTGGTGGGCCAATACTTCTGAACGACCAGGACACAAGCAGGTTGAGCCATGCCTGGATGAGCATTCTCGCACACGACGTGGTTGTCGACCTCACAGCAAAGGCAGATGAACAGCTCCACGTCCCGCGAGATGGGGCCAAAGGAGAGGTTCCGCCACGCTCCGGCACTCACCTAGACGCAGCTCTTCGGGCGTTAGAAGACTGTCACATCTTGCACATCCTGGCCTCGTCGTCGACGACGGATTAAGAGGAGGTGGCCCGGCGGGCGCATGGTCGAAGGGGAGACGAGCGTCCGGGGACGTCTGCCGGAGATGCAGAGAGTCGCCGAATAATGAACTTCAAGCGCGTATACTCGTGGACAAGAGACATGCAGTACTAGCGATACTGCTGATCCGGTTTCACCGGTACAAATATCTAACTACCCTTGGATGTATGCCATTGGACGGCCTGTATTCAATACAGGGTACCATAAAAGAGCTCTCGGAAAAAAGCATTACGTGTTTGTAAGTTAGATCCTCGTTCTGAGTTTTGTTTCATCACGGTTCTCTTCGCACGTGAGAACTGATCGAGTTTCAGAGCCTGTATCACAACCTCATCAATAAAAAAAGCTAGCTAGATATATTGCAGTTTCCAAGGAGAAGATGAACTGCACATGCTGACGATGAAGTTAAGAATCTCCTTTTACTTTCGTCCAACTCTTACTAAACTAGGTAGGTATGGTACGAATATTCATGATATGCGGCTTCCTGGTTCCTCCTCCGGCTTTCCAACGACCGCGCCGAACAGGGAAGAACACTGAAACACGCGGGCTGAATTGTCTTCTTCAGCAGGAGGATTTGAGGAAACCATGGCAAAAGAGAGGTTGCACTTTACTTCGAAACTGACTCACCATCGCAGAGGGGAGTTGAAATTGTTACATCTCTACTAGTAGTGGATTGTAGTCATTATGCACCGGCGAATGATGCCTCCCCTGGATGATGAACTGAAGCTGGTGGAGACCAAATGTGGAAGTGTGAAAGGCCATGCCGTCAAAGTGATCTAAAACTCGGCAGGAGTAAAGCTAGAATTTTCATGTTCTTTGTACCCACATGTCTAAATGATGGTTTACTGCTTTTAGTAGCAGTAACAATTTGATGGCGGGAAACAAGTTGCAACTAAACTAGTTTGTCCTTGCGTATCTAGTTCCTCTTGGGTCCTGGCCCTGGTCTACTTTTGGCACTTTGTCCAGCCAGAAAATGCATAGATTAATGGACTGTGCTAACTAGCAACAGATCCGCACGAGTCCGATCCACTTCTCCCGATAGTTAGCGATCGATGCGCTATCTTCTCACGCTCGCTTTCCACTGATTTTTTTCCTTCTCTCAAAAACCGTAGTAAATCGCTAGTGGTTTTTTCTGGTTTTTCGCTGCATAATATGAAAAGAAAATAAAGGTGCATAGATTAATGGACTGTGCTAACTAGCAACAGATCCGCACGAGTCCGATCCACTTCTCCCGATAGTTAGCGATCGATGCGCTATCTTCTCACGCTCGCTGTCTATGCAATAGCTGTTGAGCCTAATAACCAACTAAGCCACTTGTTGTGATTGTCTATTGTAGATAAACAACGTCATTTAAACCTTTCTTATTTCTGTCATATCAAAAGAAAAAAAAAGTTTGACTTGGTAACTTTGGCATGACCAGCGTGATAACTATGGTATGAGCAACATGATAACTATACCATGATAAGGCTGGTAACTACAGTACGAGAAGATTAAGGCATGGGGAAGTATGGTAATTTAACACAGAAATTACTGGTGAAAATGTTTCAAAAACTTTCCCCCTTGGATGAAAGATACCGTGGTGTTTAAAACGTAAGATATTAGTTATCATGTGTGCGATGTATACATTATTATGTTTTTTACACATAAATTACCGGGTGTATGTTTTTCAACAAAAAAATCTGATCAAAAATTACAGTGGCGTTTCTATGGGAGTTATGAACTTTGTATGTCTCTATTATCATGCTATTTACATAGAAATTACGGGTCCCCCCCTTGCCACAATCGCCACATTTACCGGGATCGGGTACATAAGTTATCAGGTGTACCATGTATGAGTTATCATGTTATTTGCACATAAGTTACCGTGGCATGTTTCAGCGACTTGCCGCACCCCCACCCTCGCCGACCAAGTCATCAGGACCGGGGGTACATAAGTTATCGGGTCCGCAATGTTTGAGTTATCATGTTATTTGCATAGAAGTGGTATGTTTCAACAACTCCCCCGCCCCCACCGTCGCCGAAGTTATTGACAACGTTTCTAGGACCGGGGCACACAAGTTATCAGGTCTATGAAATGTGAGTCACCATGTTGTTCACACGAAAGTTACCGAGGGGATGTTTCGTCAACTCCCCCCACCCCGCATTAAAGTTATCGGGTTGGGGTCCATAAGTTATCAGGTATACGATGTGTGACTTATCGTACTATTCATACAAAAAGTTATCGAGTGTATGTTTATATTAGTTTTTTTCAAAAAAGCTGAGACGATATTTGTACATAAGCTATTAGGTTTGTGGTACATATAATTATCAATCTCATTACAAAAAGAATTTCCCGAGATATGACAAATGTGAAAAAGACCGTTGTTCGAATTCTATAGAAGTGAAACATTTATTTCTCTAGAAAACATTCATCACTACAAAAAAGAGACAAGTGGAGTACAAAACACGTTGCATCGGCCCTTTAAAAAACTTGCAGCAAATGGTTTTGTCTCCTCATCAAAGACGTTGTGGTCTTTCTTTCTCGCTCTCATTTACTAAGGTAGAAATACAAATTAACCAGCAAATGAAACATAACAGGTAGTCAGCTCAGCTGGTAATGCGTCGTGGCCACAACCAACAGATTGTGTGTTTGAATCCTAGTGGTGGCACTATTTTTCTGAAGCTCTTTTTACGCGCCAGAGTAGAAGTAACAGTCGGCAGAGCAGAAAGAGCGAAGGAAAAATCGAAAAATCGATCGTACGTGCCTGTCGCTAACCAACAGTCGGCAGGAAAATAGCTTTTCCCTAGATTAATATAGTGACCCGCGGGGTCCTGGAAAAGGTTCTTCAGAAAAGGTTCTTCAGAAAATTTGGTCCAGATTATATGGACGCACGTGAATTTAGCTGGTCGATTTCTACAGGTTCTTCTATATATTCTGCACCTTTAAACGCTGGGAATATTATGTAGTAGGAGTACGTCAGAAGTCGGAGCTGCCAAAATAATATTACCTTCGTCTTAAAATATAAGACATTTTTATAGGCTAAACTGACCTAAAAAATGACTTATATTTTAGAACGGAGGTAGTACATTGTTACATGAAAATGTTTTATGGAATCATGGTTCAGCCGAACCTATGCTCGACATCATTGATTTCAAGACACTATTCATGAGGATCCATGCATGATTGATTAAAATATACAGTTCTATTCATGAGGATCCATCCATGGTTGATTAAAAAATAAAGTTGGCATGCATGTCACAAATCCACATGTAGTAAGATGTTAAATCGTACGACACAGGCCATAGGTTCGGCTGAACCATGGTCCTGAATCACGTCTCTCCATCGTTACACCAACCAACCCAATAAAACTTTGCAGGCCAGACAGAAACTCAAATACATTAAAACCTTTTGACCGTTGAGTCTTAACTAGTGGTACTAGAAGCATTGTTAGATAATAACGAGAAATAAACGAGACGCGAGAGAAACGAATTTTTACATGGAAATGCTTGCGCAAGAAAATCACGGACCCACGAAGGAGCAATCACTATGATCGAGGAGTATTACAAGCACGAGACGACAGACCATCTTTAGGTGCGAATACATGGGGTATATATGAGGGCAATACATAAGAGTCCTTGGAGGACAAGTAAACGATTTGTACTCGTACGCGTTGGTACCAACGCAAAGGCCCACACCGTATGTACTACGTCTAGTCCAATACGGTATAATTTGAATCATAATTTAACAATCTCCACCTTGATCCAAATTCCCTCCAGTAGTCGAAGAAAGTAAATAACTCCATCCAAATCAGCATAAACACCTTGTGCTTCAAAGTCCATAGGACTAGTGAGTAATACTAACTAAGCCTGAGCAAAGCTCAAACTTATTGGTAGGAACTGGCTTTGTCATCATATCAGCAGGATTATCATGAGTACTTATCTTGCATACCTTCAAATTGCCTTCAGCAACAACATCTCGAATATAATGGAATTTGACATCAATGTGCTTTGTCCTCTCATGATACATTGGATTTTTTGTAAGATATATGACACTTTGACTATCAGAAAATATGGTAGGGCAAGATGAATCTCCACAAAGCTCAGTGTACAGACCTCTTGCATGCCTCAGAAATAGCCATATACTCGACATCAGTAGTGGAACAAGCCACAATAGACTGCAAAGTTGCTCTCCAACTCACAGCACAACTACCAATGGTGAAAACATAACCTGTGGCACCCCGCCTCAGAGAAACCGGAATGCCCCGTATTCCATTCCAGAGATCGAGGAGAAGTCTTCTGGAATACGACACTGCTTAGCATAGAATAAATCAGCTCTTTATTATAATCTATATGGTTACAAAGGGATTATATCGGCAGGCCGACACTACGCTCGCCACGGTTGCTCTATGCAAGTAGCAGAACAACTCTAGCAGCGGAACAGTGACGACGGTGATGAACTCCACTCCGCAGGGACTCTGGTGGGCAACTTATCCTAGCTCGCAAACAAGGGATCCATGGCAAACAAGCAATCAAATCCGGCATGACACGCCAGGTCAGTACATTGAATGTACTTGCAAGCTCACGGCAACCAAAAGCAATCACGACAGACAACAGCATGGCAATTACAGATTAACAAGGATTAACATGATACTATCAGAACAACATGGCATGATACAGCTAGAACGATACGAGGATGGCATGAACATATAAACATGATGACACTATCATGCAACATGATGACATTATCATGCGCCAACTTACTCTATTCGGGTTACCTTGTAACCATCACGGACATCACACGATCATCTCAGGATCCAATCAAGCTTGGTATTGACAATACCGTAGTAATAATCACATGACCACAAGGAGCTTGATCTTTACCCTTGACTCTCGCGTAACACCACAAATATCCATCAACTCGGTATCCTCAATACCACGGTGATCATCTCACGATCACAACCAATCACTTTCTCATCATCGAACCAGGGTTGTTATTAAGCACATTATTATTATTGTTGTTGACCCACAATGTGACCAACTACGAACTCGGCCCATATCCGCGGGCGCGGCTATTGATAGATTTAATATACACACTCTACAGAGGTAGCGCACTTTACCCATACCACAGAACTCATGGCCTCGCACTCCCATTCGGATGGACCAACGGCGTTCCGACAAAACTGTCCTACTGTCATGACACTCTCCCGGCCACTCCGACAAACTCCCCTTTTGGGCTAAGTCATGGGTGGCCCCGTGCCTACCAAAGGCATCAACGGCCACCGTCGTGGCAAAACATAAACGGACCCAAACGGGGACAATGGATCCATACTCAACAACGGGCACACAAGGCTTATGCCGTCCTACCCGGCCAAGGTAGCGCTCGCACATAAACTTCCCTCGTTGGAGGCACCGGCGAGAGGCATGAAAATAGACCCAGTTAGGACCTCCCCATAAAGGCAAATGTGGTTGCACTGGTCAGCTCGATATGGTGGCACCATGACTAAGCCAACAATTGTTCAAGTTCAATTTAATCAGGTTAAACTTGAATGCAATATGCTGAGCCATGATAAAATAACATGATGCAATTACAATGCATGAGCATGATATAAGCATGGGGTGCGACAACCATATCAACCATGAATCATATTCAACTGAGCATGGCATAATGACGAGCATGAATATCACAAGTATAACATTACTCATAGCATAACAAGACCACTAGCATCAACAATAAATACCATGTAAGAACACATCAATAACATTACCGAGTAAACACTTAACCAACTAACAGCAAAGGAACAATGCATATCAATGGTACTCGGTAACCGACGACAGTCATGCCTTGAAGAACATGACCAACCCAACATGTACTACTACCAAGCATGACCAATATGTAAATAATACTAGCAGGTAGAACATCATAACAGAGTGCAAGAAAACATAGCATGACGGTAAGCACCGATCCATAAGCATAACCGAAATAACAATAGCAGTAGCAAAACAAACATATAGTTATTGAAGATTCAAGTTGAAAACCAATGCTACTGCATGGCTATCATGCAAATGGTGGTTGTGGCTTGCCTGGGGGTGACAGAGACTCTGCAAAGAAGTGCGGTGAAGCCGCGGAACGAAATGCCAGACGGTTCTTTCTCGGAGGGGACTGATTAGGGGCAAGGGCATCAAGGTCATTTCCAATATGTCAAACCATAGTGAAAATGATACCAACAGAACGGGCTCGACGAGACAAATAAGTAAGCTTTGGATTCACCTCATTCGGAGTCTTGAGCAAAAAGTTATAGCCCGACGAAGTCCATGTACCAATCTGTAAAAAGATTTCTACAAACAGGCCCCTGAGTGAGAAAACAGAAAGCGCCTTAAGAGAAAATACGTTTACATAAAGAGAAAACATACTTTAGGCCAAAGAAGGAAGGAAATGCGCTTTCTAACCTGGAAAACATATTCTAGAGAATACGTTTCCTTTTCCTTTTTATCCCAGTCACCAACGATGGGACCGGCTTTGTGCGGTTGATGGGCGGGCCCCACCTCCTTCTCTCTCCTCGACGCCGACTACGGGCGCGTCCGGCCATCTCCCGCAGAGTGCCACCTACCAAAATGATCAGGGGACCGCGCCGCATCGGATGGTGGGGCTCTACACCGCCGAGGAGCGAAGGGTGGAGCGGGGCGTTGGCTGCGACGGAGGAGAGTTTTGGGCTCCGGTGGAACTAGTGCTACGATGGGGGAGAGGAGTGGACGAGACTGCAGGGAGGTTCGCCGGAATCTAGTGGATGCTCTGGAAGTGGAGAGGAGGAGGGGGAAACGCTGGTTCACCGGAATCAAAGCGAGGCTCACCGGCAACCATGGTGGTAGAGGAGCTTGGGGAGGCACTCCGGTGAGGTTCTGAGAGGCTGGGGAGGCGTAGGGGAGCGAGGGGAGGCTGGTGGTGCAGACGAGAGCGCTCGAGAGTTCCTTAAATAGGCGGGGCGAGGATGGACGGGCCGATTGCCGCCGCACGAGCTCGGCCAAGGCTCTGGCGACGCGCAGCGATCACAGGGAGGCGCGGGATCACGACGAGAAGGAACCGGACGAGCTACAGAAGGGCACGGAGCGGCCGGAGCCAAGGGGGGAGCAGAGGAAGAGGCCGAGCGTCATTAATGCGCTGTCGGCTACAGCTCGCCCATGGGCGCGTAGCGACGAGCACCGACGGAGAGGCTTACGGAGGGGGAGAGGAGTTCAAGGGGATGGCGACGACCCGGTGAAACTATTGGATAGGCTCACGCAGCCAAGACGCATTTAGAGGGAGAGGTGCTGGAGCAAGAAGACACCCTGGATGCGGCCAACGACAGCAGAGCGCGCGCATTGCATGCCAAAGCCCGTGGTCACCGCGTGCACTAGTGCACACAGTGCCACACAGTCGGCCAGATGATGTCTGGGGTGGAGTCCCTCCAGGGTAGGTTGCAACTGAGGTGGTAGCTCAGTTAAAGACTCTGTGGTTAAATGGTAAGTGAGCTCTGAAGTTTGCTGTTGCAAACTAGATCATTATGCAGTGATCAACAGAGTTGAGATTAGAGCCAAATAGGATGTCTGGGGAGTTTAGGTTAGGAAGGACTACAGTCCTATGAAGTTTGAAAGGAAATGGACCAAGATTTACCATAGTTGCTTCACAACTGCTTAAATTGGTCCAGAAACTTGAGCATGATGATGCACTCACATGGAGTATCAACTTGAGCTCAAATTTGGCAAGGCAGGATTATTTGGTCATATGAAGATGCTGTAAAAGTTTCATACCAAATGGACATGCCAAAATAGTACTTGCTTCACAAACATCTCCTTTGGACAGAAACTTGCAATAATTTTGGAGGGAAAATTACTTGAGGAAATGATCCCAAATTTGGTGGAGGGATGTTATATGGATAGGATCATGATCTCGTAATTTCTCAGAATTAATGAAGCATTAAAAATTATACTTGCTTCATAACCTGAAAATATTACTAGAAACAAAGATTTGATCATGTGCTCACATAGATGATTGGATGAAGCTGAAAATTGGAGGAGGGCAATTATATGAGCACATGAAGGAGTGTGCAAAATTTCAACTCATTTGGATAACCCTAGGTAGCACTTCCTTCACAAAGGCTTCCCTTAGACAGGAACTTTGAAAAAATCACTGAGGAAGATTGGCTAGGAAAATAAAGTTGAATTTTGGCACAGGTCACTTATTTGGACAGGAAAAGATGTCCAAAAAGTTTGGGGTCAAATGGGCAAAGATAAATAGCACTTGCTTCACAATGTGCCATTTAGGACAGAATAAGAAATGAATTAATTGAGCAAGATGGGAAACATGACCAATGAAATATTTTGCCATATTTGAGGAAGAAATGACCCAAACAATTTATGAGAATTATTTGGGAATTTTAGGAGTGAAGGAAATGTAGGTGGCTTCACAACCTAGGGCAAAAGGATTATTCCTTTAATAGAAAAAGGAATATTGCCAAGGAATAGAATATTGGGGTTGGTCCAAGATGGAAATGGCAAAGTCTTGGGATGGATATGGGGGTGTGATAGAGGCGAAGGTGTCCCGATGTTTCAATGAGATAGCAATCGTTTTCTGTGGGAGTCGACTTTGACGATCCGACTACGAACGTGCGAAGACGTCGCGCCTTAGCAATCGCTAAACTAACTTCCGAGGGGTTATTGACCACGCCGGAGCACGATCAACCTGACCACGAGGGTCTATTTCCTGCGAGCAAATGAAGAACAAGCAAGAAACCGAGATTGCAATCTGGATATTGCGAATAAAAGAGGAAAGCTATATTAATGAAGGTGGGGTTTTGTGACGCCTTTATCTGGTCGTTGAACACAAACGAAGTACGCGAAGTTGCAGTTATGGCAAACTTTTAATCTAAACAAAACCCAAAGTCTAAACAATGCCCTAAGGGCTGTATATATGGAGGAGAGGGGGGGGGGAATTTCGTGGCCCTTGGAGGAGGGGTCCGAAACCAACCCTAACTCTTGTTTCCCCACATAGACGGACTCTAAAAACTGCCTATAATCAAGTATTTTGAAATTACATGGGCCTGGCCCAAAAATAAGGTGACGCAACACCTAGAATAGCCCCTGGACAGAATTTATGAAGTGGCATCTTGTATATTTCATCCAAGGCTTCATGCACTCATTATGGTGGCTTCAAAGTCCTGGAATCATCACTTGTAACTCCGCTCTTGTTCCCCTTGCGCATGCCATCATCTCCATGCTTGAACTTACTCCAAGGTTCATCTTGTCCAAGCTAGGCCCTTCATTTGTAAGCAAAACAAATGTATCCAATTTAGGCAGCATCATATTCTCATGAACATTAGAATCGTTCCCAAGAAACGAAAGTACCTGATAATTCAATTGGCGTGCGCGAGCTCTAGTAATTGGTCCAGTATGTATAGCAACAGGGCTGTGGGTGTAACAATGGTATTGATGTCCTCATCATCCTCCCCTTCTTGAAATGAAGTCGTCCTCGACAAAAGCTCATCTTCCTCTCCCAAATAAGGCTTCAAATCAGCAATGTTAAAAGTGGGACTAACCCCAAAAACTGCAGGCAGCTCAAGTTTATATGCATTATCATTTACTTTCTCTAACACCTTAAAAGGACCATCAGCACGTGGCATTAGCTTTGATTTGCGCAAATTAGGAAATCTATCCTTATGCAAATGTAACCAAACAAGATCTCCAGGTGCAAACACAATATGTTTTCTACCCTTATCTCCAGCAAGTTTATATTTATCATTCATACGCTCAATGTTTTCCTTAGTTAACTCATGCATTTTTAAAATCAATTCAGCACGTTCTTTAGCATCAAAATTAACCTTCTTCGAAGATGGAAGAGGCAACAAATCAATAGGTGCACGAGGTAGGAAACCATACACAATTTCAAAAGGGCACATCTTAGTAGTAGAATGCAATGAACGATTATAAGCAAATTCAATATGAGGCAAGCATTCTTCCCGCATTTTCTTATTATTCTTCAAAACATCCCTAAGCATAGTAGACAATGTTCTATTGACTACTTCAGTTTATCCATCGGTTTGGGGGTGACAAGTAGTACTAAAAAGCAGTTTAGTCCCCAACTTAGCCCATAAACATCTCCAAAAGTGGCTAAGAAATTCAGTATCATGATCTGAAACAATAGTATTTGGCACACCATGCAAGCGAATAATTTAACGAAAGAACAAATCAGCAACATTAACAACATCATCGCTTTTACGACATGGTATAAAGTGTGCCATTTTCGAGAACCTATCCACGACAACAAATATGCTATCCCTCCCCTTCTTTGTTCGAGGTAAACCTAAAACAAAGTCCATAGATATATCCTTCCAAGGAACACTAGGTACAGGCAAAGGCATATATAAACCATGAGGATTTAGTCGTGACTTAGCTTTTTGACATGTAGTGCAGCGAGCAACAAAACGCTCAACATCACGTCTCATCTTTGGCCAAAAGAAATGTGTAGCAAGTATATCCTCCGTCTTCTTCATGCCAAAGTGTCCCATTAATCCTCCTCCATGCGCCTCCTACAACAACAAAATACGAATGGAGCTAGATGGAATGCATAGCTTGTTAGCACGAAACACAAATCCATCATTAATGACAAACTTGTTCCACGTTCTTCCTTCTTTACAATTCTGCATTACATCTTTAAAATCAACGTCATGCACATATTGATCTTTGATGGTCTCCAAACCAAATATTTTGAAGTCAAGTTGTGAAACCATAGTATAGCGACGAGACAATGCATCAGCAATAACATTTTCTTTACCCTTCTTGTGTTTAATGACATAAGGGAAAGTCTCAATGAATTCAACCCATTTAGCATGTCTACGATTCAGTTTAGCTTGACTTTTAATATGTTTCAAAGATTCATGATCGTAATGTATAACAAATTCTTTGGGCCATAAATAATGTTGCCATGTTTCTAAAGTCCAAACAAGAGCATATAATTCTTTATCATAAGTAGAATAATTCAAACTAGGCCCACTCAATTTTTCAGAAAAGTATGCAACAGGTTTGCCATCTTGTAATAACGCACCTCCTAATCCAATTCCACTAGCATCACATTCAAGCTCAAAAGTCTTATTAAAATCAAGAAGTTGGAGTAAAGGAGCATGTGTCAACTTATCTTTCAATACCGTGAAGGCTTCTTCCTGTGCGGTACCCCAAACAAAAGGCGCATCCTTCTTTGTAAGCTCATTGAGAGGTGCATCAATGGTGCTGAAATCTCTCACAAAACGCCTATAGAATCCAGCGAGGCCAAGAAAACTCCTCACTTGTGTGACCGTTTTGGGCTGCGGCCAACTCTCAATAGCTTCAATCTTGGCTTTATCAACTTCAATTCCCTGTGGAGTAACAACATAGCCAAGAAAAGATACTCGGTCGGTGCAGAAGGTGCACTTCCCAAGGTTACCAAACAAACATGCATCACGTAGAGCAATAAAAAATCACGTAAATGTTACAAATGTTCCTCCAAAGATCTGCTATAAATCAGTATATCATCAAAATAGACTACCACAAATCGTCCAATGAAAGCACGTAAAACTTCGTTCATTAGTGTCATGAAAGTACTAGGTGCATTAGTTAACCCAAAAGGCATGACTAACCACTCATATAAACCAAACTTAGTTTTAAATGCAGTTTCCATTCATCTCCCAATTTCATACGAATTTGATGGTATCCACTACGCAAATCAACTTTGGAGAAAATTGTAGAGCCACTCAATTCATCAAGCATATCATCTAGCCTAGGAATAGGATGACGATAACGATAGTAATATTATTAATGCCTCTACAATCAACACACATGCGCTACGTACCATCCTTTTTAGGCACTAGTATAATAGGAACAACACAAGGACTAAGAGATTCGCGTATGTAACCCTTGTCGAGCAGCTCCTATACTTGACGCATAATCTCTTTCGTCTCCTCTGGGTTGGTATGGTAAGGTGCACGGTTGGGTAGCGATGCACCGGGAATTAAGTCAATTTGATGCTCAATCCCTTGAATAGGTGGTAATCCCGGTGGCACGCCTTGTGGGAAGACGTCAGCGAACTCCTGCAAAATGTTAGTGACAGCAGGGGGCAAAGAGGAAGGCATGTCCTCGAATGAAAATAATGCCTCTTTGCACACAAAAGCATAGCAAACGGATTTGCTGAAATCTAGCTCATCAATATCAGATTTTGTGGCAAGTAAACATGCACTTTTCAATTTAATTTCATAAGAAACACTAGATGGTTTATTGTTAGGTTTCATTTGTTGCTCAAATTCTTTTGCCACAATCTGATTTTCACTCTTATTTTTCTCCTATTTTGCTTTATTAGCTCTATTAATATCATCTTTCAAAATGGATTCAGGAGTCATAGGAAGCAAAGTAGTATGGCTATCCTTATGAACAAGAGTATACTGATTATTTCTACCATGATGTACAGAATTTTTATCAAATTGCCATGGTCTACCAAGTAATAAGGAACATGGTTGCATGGGTACCACATCACAATCAACATAATCAGCATATGTAGAGATACTGAAATGCACACGAACAATACATGTTACCTTAACCTTGCCGCTGTTGTTGAACCATTGGATGTAGTAAGGATGTGGATGTGGTCTTGTGGTGAGAGGTAGCTTGTCCACCATCTCCATGCTAGCCAAGTTGTTGCAGCTCCCTCCATCTATGATGACGCGAACAGAATGTTCCTTCACAACTCCCTTTGTATGGAACAAATTATGCCTCCGATTTTGCTCAGCTTGTGTGACCTGCACACTCAAAACACGTTGAGCAACTAAACATTCATACCTGTCAGCATCTTTAGGAGCCATGTATTGCGTCTCATGATCAGAATCATCTCCACCGTGTTCTTCATGTGTAATAAGAGCCAAAGTCTCCTCATCATAATCACTAGCGAACTCATACCCACCATCCTCAGTAGCAATCATCACACGCTGAGATTTGCATTCTCTCGCCAAATGTCCTCTTCCCTTACAACGATGAAAAATAATATCACTTGGGTGCCCTGTTGATGCCATGGAAGAAGAAGAACTCTGTGCAGGCCCGATAGGTGTGCTCTTGGCAGATAATGGTGGTTGTGCACGCTTCCTTGTATCACGGTGGAGGTAACAGGTGATGGAGGTGTCGATGCGATGAGAATGTGTGGAAGTAGAGGATGCACGCGGTGTCCATGATGAAGGTCGACCTGCCAGAAAAGTTAGTTCGCCGCCAATGCACATCTATCATGTACTTCACGTTCAGCTTTACAAGCAAGATGGAATAAACGAGTGATATTATTATACTCCTTATACTCTAGAATGGTCTGAATCTCTATTTAATCCACCCATAAAACGTGCAAGCATAGCTTCATTCTCCTCAACAATACCACATCTAATCATGCCAGTTTGTAATTCCTGATAATATTCTTTTATAGAATTTTTTTCCTTGTCTTAAGCGCTGTTTTGAAGTAATTCACGTTGATAATATGGTGGAACCCAACGAGTATGCATAGCAGTTTTGAAAGCAGCCCAAGTAGCTGGAATAGGATATAATCTGCAATGTTCAGACCACCAAACACATGCAAAACTAATGAAAACACAAACAGCAGCAAGAACACGTCTCTCCTCGGGATATTATAAACATGTAAAACGTTGTTCAGTTTCTAACTCCCAAGTAAGATATATATCAGGAACATATCTACCCTCAAATGGTGGAATATTCAATTTCAGTTTAGGAAAAAGGTCATGATCTCGTACCTCAGGTGAAAAAGGTCATGATCTCGTACCTCAAGTAGTTCTGATTTTGATCAACATCATCCTCGTAATGGTCCTCCACCTCTGCAGTAGCAGCAGGAGCTACAGAAGCATCAACAACGGCACCAGAATTTTGCCCAGGGTCAATGGGAACGCGCTGTCCTCGTCCCACTTGATTTGGAAGGCGACGTTGTTGTTGTTGTTGTAGAGGTGCGACAGGTGCAGCCGGCGGTGCTGGTGGAAAACACGAAAGAAATTCAGTAAACTTGTTATCAAGCTTTGTTTCGAATGTCCTCTCCATGCCATCTATCTTCTCCATGGCCTCTTCAAATCTGTTTAGCACATCTTGCACCTGTCCACTCATCATTTGCTAAAACTTATCACGAAGCTCCTTGTTCGTCAAGTTCTCCCAGTCAATCTCGTCGGCTTGTGATCCTGCCATGGTTAGCAGAAATAGATACACACAAGAATATGATCCTACAGACTACTAACAAGTGGTGGTGGTGGGTGTCACAAATCCGTCAAGCAAATCTCAAATTCTTACCAGTTCTTACCCAGCAGCAGGCGGTGATCGGCAACCGATGTAGTAAAAACTCTCAAAGCTTGGATAGAGCGATTACTAGGGAGAGTCAAACGCACGACATAGATTTATGTGGAGCTAGGAAGGCTTATAATATGGTAGCCAAAAGATTAGCAATAATCAATTCAGAGATGCAAGGTTGAATAAACGCTCAACGACGATGTCTTGTCTTTGGTCGTAGGCTAGACCGTGCTAGAGACGCGAGCCTAGAACACTAACAAAATCACGGTGCTGCACATAAACAAGGGAAAAGCACACTCTGGAATTTTTTTCGCTCTGTTTTTTTTTGCGCTCCTCTTTTTTTGCGAAAAATCACTATAATGGCGAGTGTCTCAAAACTCTTCCCAGGTCAAACTGACAGGGTTGGCACGGAAAAAAATTTACTCTTTTTTTGGAAATCAGGGCAACGACGATGAAAAAGTGCGACAAAAAATCACTATGATGGCACGTGGCTCAAAAGACTCAGAAAATCCTAAAAATAGGATAGGGAAAAATATTTTTGCCTGCGAAAATTTTGGCCTAAAAACTGCACGGGGGTGTTTTTTCCGAAAACTACTCAGGCAAGGAAACACGAATCGGAAATTAGACGGATCTCGAAAACAAACCTAATATGAAAGGAACTCGGATTGGTGGTGGATATATGGTGGTAGGATATGGCAGCGACGGTGGTATATGGATACGGATTGGTGGTGGTATATGGATACGGATTGATGGTGGTATATGGATACGGATTGGTGATGGTATATGGAGATGGATCGGTGGCGAATAAGCGGTGGTGGTAGATGGCAGGGGCGATGATGATGGTGCGGCGGCGTGACAACTTATGACCGTAACTCGAAACTCTAAAAGACTAGACTCTAAGACCAAAGCAACTAGACACGCATTTATGCAACCGCAAATTCAACAAAGCAAAATACTGAAAAGACTACGCAAAGGCTCAGACTGGTTCAGATATGATGAACTAACCCTAATTTTTTTGGCTTTTTCATGGACTGTTGGTATGAAGAATAGACTCGATCTAAACTACGAAAAACAGTAAAATCTCACCGAGCAACCTGGAAATCTGATACCACTTGATAGAGGCGAAGGTGTCCCGATGTTTCGATGAGATAGCAATCGTTTTCTGTGGGAGTCGACTTTGACGATCCGACTACAAAGGTGCGAAGACGTTGCGCCTTAGCAATCGCTAAACCAACTTCCGAGGGGTTATTGACCACGCCGGAGCACGATCAACCTGACCACGAGGGTCTATTTCCTGCGAGCAAATGAAGAACAAGCAAGAAATGGAGATTGCAATCTGGATATTGCGAATAAAAGAAGAAAGCTTTATTAATGAAGGTGGGGTTCTGTGACGCCTTTGTTTGGTTGTTGAACACAAACGAAGTACGTGAAGTTGCAGCTATGGCAAACTTTTAATCTAAACAAAACCCAAAGTCTAAACGATGCCCTAAGGGCTGTATATATGGAGGAGAGAGGGGGGAATTTCGTGGCCCTTGGAGGAGGGGTCCGAAACCAACCCTAACTCTTGTTTCCCCACATATACGGACTCTAAAAACTGCCTATAATCAAGTATTTAGAAATTACATGGGCCTGGTCCAAAAATAAGGTGACGCAGCACCTAGAATAGCCTCTGGACGAAATTTATGAAGTGGCATCTTGTATATTTCTTCCAAGACTTCATGCACTCATTATGGTGGCTTCAAAGTCCTGGAATCATCACTTGTAACTCCGTTCTTGTTCCCTTTGCGCATGCCATCATCTCCATGCTTGAACTTACTCCAAGGTTCATCTTTCTTGTCCAAGCTAGGCCCTTCATTTGTAAGCAAAAAAAAATGTATCCAATTTAGGTAGCATCATATTCTCATGAACATTAGAATCGTTCCCAAGAAATGAAAGTACCTGATAATTCAATTGGCGTGCACGAGCTCTAGTAATTGGTCCAGTATGTATAGCAGCAGGGGCTGAGGGTGTAACAATGGTATTGTTGTCCTCATCAGGATGACAAGCCACTTTGGAAAGAAAGAAAGAAGAGGCCAGCTTCTTCAGTTTCTAGACCACAAAGCCAAGGAAAAGAAATCTCAATCAAAAATCTCAGAAAAACAAAAGAAAAAGAAAGGGCCAAAAATTAGGTCGTGACATAACCTGTGAGCGATCTTCTCTTATCCAAATCACCAGCAAAATCGGAATCAACAAAACCAACAAGTCCATCCCAAGTTTTCCCAAACTGTAAATAAGCATTAGAAGTACCTCGCGGGTATATGAAAATCCACTGAACTGCTTTCCAATGATCTTTTCCAGGATTAGCCATGTATCTACTGACAACACTCAATGCATATGATAAATCCGGACGAGAACAAACCATAGCATACATAAGTGAACCAACTGCACTTGAATAGGGAACTCTAGACATGTACTCAATATCTACATCTGACTTAGGGCATAAAGCTGATGATAATTTGAAGTGTGCAGCTAACGGAATATTTACTGGCTTGGCATTATGCATATTAAAATGAGGAAGAACTTTATCAATATATCCCTTCTGACTTAGATATACTTTTCTAGACGGTCTATCTCTGGATATTTCCATGCCAAGTATTTTCTTTGCTGCACCCAAATCCTTCATCTCAAATTCATTACTCAATTGGTTCTTTAGTTCATCAATACCTGATATACTCTTTGCAGCAATTAGCATATCATCAACATAAAGGAGCAAATAAATAGTTGAACCATTGACAGTTTTTAAATAAACACAACTATCATAATTAGACCTTTTGAAACCTTGAGAGAGCATAAAGGTGTCAGATCTCTTTTACCACTGTCTCGGGGATTGCTTCAATCCATAAAGAGGTTTCTTTAACTTACAGACAAGCTTTTCTTTTCCGGGAATAACAAAACCTTCAAGGTTGTTCCCTATAAATATCCTCTTCTAATTCTCCATGTAAAAATGCAGTTTTAACATCCAATTGTTCAAGCTCAAAATCATGCATGGCAACAATACTGAGTAAAGTGCGAATAGAGCTATGTTTTAGAACAGGAGAAAAGACTTCGTTATAGTAAATACCTGGAATCTGACTGTAACCATTAGTAACTAACCTTGCTTTATATCTTGTCTCATCATTAGGAGAAACACCTTCTTTCCTCTTGAAAACCCACTTGCAATGAATAGGTTTCTTCTCTCTAGGTAATCTTACTAAAACTCAAGTTCCATTCTTTTCAAGTGACTCCATCTCATCATGCATAGTTGTAGCGACCCGACCTCAAACGGTCAAATCTCTGTGCATAAGTGTCATCCCTGGATCGGTAATGCTGACACACACAGTACTCGAAGGATTTATAACAGAGTGCAATCACACACTTATTACATCGAATGTCTCAAAAGAGAACTTATTACAATAATATGGCTTAAGGCCATCTAAATACGATAACATCGGAAGGCTTGGAAGATAAAGTGATTCCATCAACTCCAACGGCAGAGCTGAGTGCACGACAACGACCTAGCGCACCTTACTCTTTGTCTGAAAAGTCTGCAACATGATATGTTGCAGCCCGAAACGGGTCAGGAACATGGAATATGCTGGCAATATAACACAGTAGAGCAATGAACAAGTAAATGCTATCTCTACATGCATATATGGCTGGTGGAGGCTCTATGGTTATAATGTTTTTGCGAAAAGCCAATTTTTCCCTACAACAAAATGAATATATTTTATTTAACTATCATGGTAGTTGCTAAACATTGAGGATGGTAACCCCATCTCAATCCCAATTAAAAAGTAATTAACAACCCAACATGATAATCCAAGAACCAGATACTCAAGATGTCCATAACCGGGGACACGGCTAACCATGATTAGTTTGTACACTCTGCAGAGGTTTGTGCACTTTTCCCCACAAGACTCGATCTCCTCTGTTGGATTTCTCGCACTACATGGTGTTTGAGAAACGGATGACCGAGACACAGTCTTTCAGAAACATTAACTCTTTACTCTGGGTAGACAGTACCAACCTACATCCCCTACATCTGCTAGCCTACCACTGAAAGAGGTCATGCAACCTACTCAACTATGCTAGAGCCCATAATAGCTTGTGGCCGCACACAAAAGTTTCTAGCATGAATAATCTTATGATCCCTTTGAGCCTGGGTGGCGAACCAAAGGACAACACTGGTATATCCCCAGGTGCCCGCAACCAATCCACCCAGATGTGTATTTAAGTAGCCACCTTAAGTTAACCATTACTTATCATTCTCACATCTGTCATGGATACCCTCAAACCCAATCCACGTCTACAAGCATACCATAGCAGTATAGGCATAACATAGAAGTAACTCCCAGGGTTTGATAATAAAAGGGCAATAGGTTCTACCTCATCATCTACTTCCCAGTACCCACAAGTTAATCACATCCTAATCATGCAGTGTTTGTAGATTGTAACTAATGCATAAAAACTAGGTAATAAAGGGGTATGATCAATGTGTTACTTGCCTTGCTGACGATCCTCAAACCCTAGAGACTCGTAGTAGCACGCTTCGCACTCCGGGAATTCTATCGCAAACAAACAATAGCATACACATGCAATCAAGCATAGATGCAAGGGTAAAACTCAGATGAGAAAGTCGAATCTGAGAATTCAACTAAAGAGCTTCGATTTGCAAAAAGAATCAATCGAATTGGAGCTACGAAACTGAAACTACGATCAGAAGAACTTCGAATTCAAATCTTCTTGAAACCAAATTTTAAATTTTTAAAACCATGTTCAAGTTGATTAACCAGAAAGAGGGGTTTGAGACGAAGATTTTGGCGTTGGTTTCACTGGATTTGGACGAACGGCTGAAAAGTTGCGAGGGTTTGAAGATCATGGGCTAATTTGCTATAAAAATAATCGCGGCTGGGTCCCTGGCGAAAAACAGAAAAAGAAAAATCTTTCGGACGAACGTCCGCTAACAGAGACGAAGGAACGAAATCGTTCATTAAAATGAACTAACGAACGAACGTTCGCGGAATAGACCTAAACCGAGAAAACCGAGAAAAAAACCGATCTCATAAAAAACCGAACGGTTTTATACCAAAACCGTAAAAGACCGGCGGCGATGAGGTCAACGGCGGTGGCGCTGGGCAGCGGGCGGCAGGATGGGGGTGGCGGAGTGCGGCACGAGGCGGTGGCGCCGCAATGGTGGCCGGTGGGCGGCGATGCGGCGCGGCGGCGAGGCGACGCAGTGCGGCGAGCGGCGACGGTGAGGCGGCGGTGGCTGCTCCTGCGGCTTGCTGCGGCGGCGGTGGTGGCGAGAGGGGGCCCTGGGTGGCGGCTTTTAAAGACCCACATGTGGTCTCCGACTTGGGAGTGGGGGCAGCAGCGGCGAGGCGGAGACGGACTCCTCACGGAGTCCGCCGGCGGCACGGCGCGGCGCGGAGGTAGAGGCGATGGCGCGAGCGGGCCGGCTCGGCTGCGGCCTAGTTCGGTCCGGGATTTTTTTTCTTTTTTAGAAAATAAATAAATTATGCCGTAATAAAAATCCTAAATAAATATAAAAAAATTCTAAAAATGCGAAAACCAATTTTCACCGTCTAAATATAATATTTAGAACAAAGTGAACATTTTTCTGGCCTAAAAATGCAATTTTGAAAAATGCATATTTTCTAATTCAAATAAAATAACAAATAAAATCCAAATAAATTATTTATTTGATTTTAATATTTTTCCTCCAATATTTCTTTTATTTTGGAGAAGTCATTTTATCTCCTCTCTTTTATTTTTAATATTGGAAATATTTTGGAGAGAAAAATAATTAAAACCAAAATGATCCTCTTTTCAAATTTGAACAAAATTCAAATATGAAAATAAATGAAATCCCCAACTCTCTCCGTAGGTCCTTGAGTTGCTTGGAATTTCTAGGATCAAAACCAAAACGCAAATAAAATATGATATGCATATGATGACCTATGTATAACATTCCAAATTGAAAATTTAGGATGTTACAAACCTATCCCCCCCCCCCCTTAAGATGAATCTCGCCCTCGAGATTCGGGTTGGCTAGAAAATAGGTGTGGGTGGTCTTTCCGTAGATCTTCCTCTCGTTCCTAGGTGGTGTCGGTGTACAAAAGTAGGGGCTCTGCTTTTGACCCCTTTACTTGTGCACGGGCAGTCAGAGCCTCCCGCCATGACCACGCATAGACATAGCAGGAAAGGGGAGCTGGAGAGGAGCCAAAGCCATGAAGACAAATGAAGCAACGACAAGGACCAAGGCCACAAGGATCGGATGGGCGAAGCAGGTTTTCCCGGCAAGGACCCTTGCCAGGGCAGCCTCAGCAGCCCCGGCAAGACCCTTGCCTGGGGAGCCCGCCCACGCCAACCGAGTGAGCCACCCTTGATCCCACCAATGCTCAGACAAATGCGTTGGGACAGGGCTCGGGAGGCACCTCCGTGGTGGCATGCAGATCTTTGTGAAGACATAGAATGCTCAAGATCAAACAAGGATACGAGGGCAACCATCCTCACCAAAGAAACTCACAAGACCCCGGCAAGACCCTTGCCGGGGAGGCCAGCGCGCCACAGCAAGACCCTTGCCGGGGAGGCCAGCGTGCCATAGCAAGACCCTTGCTGGGCCACCCGGAAAGACCCTTGCCGGGCCACCCGACAAGGCCCTCGCCAAAGCGCACCAATTTGGGCCACCGCCAGCCCGCACCAGATAAGTCTTCACCGCCCGTTTGCATGCGGTGCCGACCCAACCGGTGGCGGGGCACACTGTGGCGGCATGCAATCCTTCATGGAGGCTCCACCACCGCGCCACCTCAGCTGCGTGCCTGCCTACATGGCACCGCATGCGTCGCTGGCCAGGGCACGTGTCGAAGCAATGAAGAGCGGCAACGGATGGGACGAGCCTCGCTCCCATTCCCAATAAAGCGAAGGGACACCTAAGCCTCGCATTAAATGCATCTTGTCCGGTAATACGAGGGATAACCTCGCAGCACTGTACCCTTTCCACCTCCTGCTTGCCACTGTGGCGACCCCTTTCCCTATAAAAGGAGGCCCGAGGCGACCGGGAAAAGGATTCGCTCTTTGGAACCTCGCGGCACCTAGAGCTAGTTCGAGAGCTCAAGAACACATCCACCAAAGCAGACTAGGGTTTTACGCATCCTTGCGGCGAACACAGGTAAAATCCCTTTGTGTTGTCTGCTGGTCCCGCTCTTCTCACGATCCCCGCGCCCGGCAACCGTAGAAGGGATTTCAGTGATCCCATAGGTGTCGTCTCCCACCGACATCTTTGGTGCGCCAGGTAGGGGGCGCAATTGTGAGAATCTGGTCCAGCAGTCGACCTAGCTGTTCTTCATCGCTCCGGCCCCTGCGAAGAAGGCGGCCAAGGAGACGGCGCTGCCCGTGGCGCGGAAGACACCGAAGCGGCGACCAGAGAGCTAAGTCATGCTGAACTTTAAGTTCTTCTCTTTAAACATAATTTTATTCACCTCGACGGTTCGGCCTATGTATGGAAAGCCTGTACGCAGAGGGGCCCTCCTGCGATCGGCAACGCCTTTGTTCTATTTCGAGTCTGCTCAACAGTTCAAGCGGCCGCGTCGAGAGCGGCAGGGTAGCCTTTCGCCATCAGCAACGATCTCGGTTCTGACTCGAGTCAAGCTCGACAGATCGAGCGGCCGCTCCAGGGGCGGTAAGGTGCTTTGCCCGGCGACAAGCACACCCGGCAGGCTAATGAGGATCCGTACTCAAAACGCCGCCCTGGGTTGACGTGCCGGCAAGCTTACCCAGTTGACGTGGGGTGGACATACAAGGGAAAATCGAACAGGAAAATAACTTGCATAAGTTTTAGGGGAATTACAGAGTTATATTACACAAATTGCCGCCGCGGTTCTAATTAAAGATAGCTTTGTCTTGGTCGTGAACCCGTAGCGCCGACAGAGAATGGGATGCCTAGTCCCGGCGCTGGCCCTCAACCCTCTTGATTTTGTCGATGCGGCTGAGGATGGGCTGGATACGCTCATTGAGCGCCGTGATGTCGGCATCCTCCGGCAAGCTCTTTAGCACCGCTCCGAAGTCGAGGTCTGGGTGCCAGTGCGCAATCTTGGTGAGCACCCTGGTCATGGTCCCTTGGCAGAGTATCCGGGATTCCTCGGCCAGGGAGGCCGCCCGGTTGGAGTGAAGCCGCTTGAGCGTCGACGACCTTCTCAAAGTATATGGTCGTTGGCGTTGGGGCTCAGGTCCGCCTGGGCGTACCCCATCTCCGGCATCCCCATGATGCCCATTGATCGGCGGCCGAGTTTGCGGCGGTGGCAAGGCGCCCGAAACCAGCGTTCGCCCGCCTTGTAGTCCTTGAGGTTGGCGGTCTCGTTCTTCAGCTGCTTCTCCATCTCCAGCTCCTTGGCGAGATCCCTCCCGGGTCATGGCCCCGGCTGCCTCCTCGAGCTCTCCCGGCTTGACTTGAGATCTGTGATGGAGGCGTTGGCCTCTCGAGAGCTCTCGAGACTTGCCGATGATCTCACCTGCGCCACCGTCAGAGCACCATTGAGCGTGTGCTTCTCCTGGGCCAGCTTCAGAGCTTGCTCCTCCAGCTCCTTCAACTTGCCGGCATGGGCCTGAGCCAGGCGTTGAGTGCCTCCTGATGCCTCCGCTCCAGCTCTTGGGTCTGCTGCAGGACGAGCTTGTCCACCTCTTCATCCTTGCCGCGGAGCGTGGCGGCAAGTTTCTCCTCGCGCTCGGCAAGGTCCTCCTCCACAGGTCTTGAGGCGGCCTCGTCTTTGGGACCCGGGACGGCCGGGCTTCATCGGCCAGCCTCTTCGCCGTCTCCTGGGCCTTCTTGATGTCCGCCAGCTTCATGGCGAGCTCCACCTCACAGTTGGCCAGCTCACCCCGGGCGGCCTTCAGCTGCCCCGAGCTCGGCGGAACTGGGCCCCTGCACCTCGGCGACGCGCCCCCAAAGTCCTCCTCCATCCTCTCCACCACCGCCGTCTGGATTTGACCTTGTCCAGCGCGGCGCGGTGGAGCGCCTGAGCTTCGTGGAGCCCATGGCACAGGCAGCTGCTCCTCCTGGGAGCTAGCGCTGCCAACGCCCGGCTCGTCAACAACCTCAAGCCCGACGGTGGCAAGCGCCTCCTCGTCGAAATCCTCTCCCTCAAAGGGAGCCCTGGTGCTCGATGCGCCAAGGAGATGGACGAAGAGGTCGTCGCTGACCCTCAGGTACCTGCCAGAGCCCGAGGCAGCGGAGGAGGAGGGCAGGTCGTCAAACGCCCCCTCCTCGGCAGTGGCCTTGCCGGCTCCCTCGGCAGGCCCCTTGGCGGCATCCTCGGTGGCACCCCTGGCTCCCTCCTCAGCAGTGATCTTCTCCACCTCCACTGCGGCATCCGCGGCGACGTCCTTGATGGTGGCGTCGATGTCCTCTAAGGAGAAGTCTGGATGCCACGAAAGAGATAGGGCGGAGCCAAGGTCGAAAGTCAATAAGGGAAAAAGAAGAACGCAAGCGGAGGTGGAGAGCGAGTGGTTACCCATGCCGGGCCGAGAGGCGGAAGCCCCTTCTCTGCCAAGGTCTGGCGTCGAGGCAAAGCCACCGGCGCCTGCGTTCCCCTCCCCCTCCTCCGTGTGCACAACCTCGGTGCTCGGTGTCCCTGCCGGGGACGCCCCTTGGGGCGGTGTAGTCGACGGGGGCGGCACAATCGGAGAAGCCCCCTGTGGCACCCCTTGGTGCTGCTCCCCTCCTGCATCCACGACATGGTTAACACTGAAGCATCACGCGCGACACACGTTGATTAAGGGTGAGTGGTGGACTCACGCTGGGGGCTGGGCCGGGGGCTGCTCTCCGGACTGCTCGACACCACCAGTGGCGTACTGGAGGTACCTGCCGGGGGCTGGCCGCTCGCCGAAACCTTGGCCCTCTTGATCCTCTAGGCCAGAATCTCCACATCCCTGCAAGAAGAAGACAGGTAAGCAACACCGTCAAGGGGGGGGGGTGCAAGGAATGAGGGAGGGAAGCAGATGCTTACTCTTCGTCCTCTTCTTCCTCCTATGTTGCTTTCCTCTTCCGCTCCGGGCTGAGAGGCCCGAGATCTCTCTTCGGACTGAGAGGCCCGAAGTCAAACTAGCCACACCAATCCCTGCACCGATGTTTGCCGGCGAGGGGGGAGGCGATGGCGTCCGTGCGCGCTTGGACGACGGAGAAGCAGGCGTCCTCTTCTTCGACGCCACGGCTCTCGCTATTTTCTCCGCCGCCACCGCCCTCGTCTGGTGCACGGGCGCCTCCTGGGCTTGCTGCAGCTGCACAGCCCGGTCGAGACGGACCGGCTCGCCGGAGGTGGCCCACCGCAGGACCCGCCTCCTTCCGATGGTCGGAGGGTCGGTGTTTGCGGTCCTCCCCTCCTCGCCCTCCTGTTCCGACGACCCGTCGGCGGCATCCTCGACGAGGGGAGCCCCGGTGTCAACACCGCTGGCCTCCCTAGCGGTTGTTGCCCACCGGGCGAGCTCCACCTCCTCCGCCTCCGTCGCGGCCTTTTCCACCACGCCGCCGGCGCTGCCGGCCTCCTTGACGAGCCTTGCCTCCTCCTCGTGTAAGGGCATATTTATCCCGTAAGTGTTTTGGTGATTGATGACGATACTTTTGCGGACTAATCGTATGCTTTGAGTTCCTCAGATGGTTCATCTCTAGGCTCGAGACGATTCGGTGCCCCTTGGAGACTATTGAAGACGGCGTCCCCACGTTTCCTTTTGGTGGATTTGAGTCGTAGGAGAGCCGTACTATTAAGAGGGGGTCCGCGTCGGAAAGGTTAGGGCGGAATCAACACGTACACTTGTCCCTCCTTTCCCTGCACTTTGGAGCTTCCCTTTGTTATCTTGGTTGTGCGGAAATCTGTCTTTTGCCTCTGCACTTGCGGTAGTACCGTAGGTACAAGCGGTAGTACCGCGGGGCGCCATGGTAGTACCGCTCCCCAGGAGTGGTAGTACCGCGGCTCCTAGGCCTAGTGCCGCCTCGGTCGGCAAAGAGGGGCGGATGTAATTTTTTACATCCGCGCCCACCACGGTAGTACCGCTCATCTGGAGCGGTAGTACCGCGGGGCGCCACGGTAGTACCGCTCCCCAGGAGCGGTAGTACCGCGGCTCCTAGCCTAGTGCCACTCCGGTGCGGTAGTAGGGGCGGATGTAATTTTTTACATCCGCGCCCTCCTGATAGTACCGCTCTCGAGGAGCGGTAGTACCGCGCCGGATTTTCGCACTACCGCAGCTTTCAGCGGAAGTTGGCACGGATGTAATTTATTTCATCCGTGCCCTTCTCGTGTCGTGACTCCACGCCTTACGGTAGTACCGTGAGGGGAGCGGTAGTACCGCAGCGAGCGGTAGTAATCGCCCCTGGTCGCTAGTTCGGCTGTCTTTGCTGCCATGATAGTACTGCGTGGTCCTCCACGGTAGTACCGTCTTGGCTCATGATAGTACTGCTACCGAGCGGTAGTACCGGCGCATGAGCTGTCTTAGTGGATAACGGTTGGTTTTTCCCACGTCTATATAAGGGGCTTCTTCAACCTCTAGTTGACTACCTCTTCCTCCCCAAAGCTCCATTGTTGCTCCAAGCTCCATTTTGGCCCGATCTCTCCCTAGCCAATCAAACTTGTTGATTTGCTCGGGATTGGGTGACAAGGGCCCGATCTACACTTCCACCACAAGATATTTGATTCCCCCACTTATCCCTTGCGGATCTTGTTACTCTTGGGTGTTTGAGCATCCTAGACGGTTGAGGTCACCGTGGAGCCATATTCCATTGTGGTGAAGCTTCGTGGTGTTGTTGGGAGCCTCCAATTAAGTTGTGGAGATTGCCCCAACCTTGTTTGTAAAGGTTCGGTCACCGCCTTCAAGGGCACCAATAGTGGAATCACGGCTCTTGCATTGTGCGAGGGCGTGAGGAGATTACGGTGGCCCTAGTGGCTTCTTGGGGAGCACTGTGTCTCCACACCGCTCTAACGGAGACGTACTTCCCCTCAAAAGGAAGGAACTTCGGTAACACATCCTCGTCTTCACCGGCTCCACTCTTGGTTATCTTATCCCTCTACTTGCAAGCTTATTTGTTTCCTATCCTTGCTTGCTCGTGTGCGTGTGTTGTTGCATCATATAGGTTGTCCACCTAGTTGCATATCTAGACAACCTTTATTAGTGCAAAGTTTAAATTGGTAAAGAAAAGCTTAAAATTGTTAGTTGCCTATTCACCCCCCCCCTCTAGTCAACCATATCGATCCTTTCAATTGGTATCGAGCCTCGTCTCTTTTAAGGACTTCACCGTCCGTGAGAGTATGAGTTGACGTCAGAGATGATGCGGGGAGCACTCCGGTCTGAATCCGACATCATCTACGGAGATGGAGTACCTCGATCTCTCGTGAGGAATTCAATGTGGCGTTGGACACATTGAAAAATTCCATGACGAGCGAGGTCAAGGACATGTTTAAGGAATTCCTAGAAGGGCTTAAACTTTCCACCGCACCCGTGAAAGTGGGTGACCCCGCCAACACGGGAGCGGATGCTATCTCCGATAAGGGGAAGCTACTAGTGAGAAAGCCCCCTCTAGTGATAAGAATGGCACCGGCATCTTCGCCCATGTGCAACCTCCCGTTTATGGTGGACCGATTCCTTCCACTCATTTGAATCATGCCGGTCCACCACCTAAGGTTGATAAAAGGGAGGATTTTGATTCTTGGGTTTATCGTTTTAAGCGTCATTTAAATCATGTGAACACTAACCTTTGGAGAATCATTGAAGAAGGTTTCTATCCACATGATCCGAGCAATTTCTCTCCTAGAGAGGTCGTGGACCATCAATTCAATGAGAATGCTCTCTTCATCATCCAAGAAGCAATCCTTCCAAGACCTCCCTCATCTCCGCCTTACACCCGTGCCAAAGATGCTTGGCTCAAGGTGGTTTCCATGTATCGAGGAAGCGCAAGCATTCAACGCTCCAATTATGAAGTGGTCCAAGATGAAGCCGATGAGTTTGCAATGAAGGAAGAAGAAGAACCTCGTGAGCTCTATCGGAGAGTAACCTAGCTTGCCGTCTCCCTCCGGATCATGGAAGTAAGGACACAAATGACAACTGGATCAAGCGCCAAATTTCTCAAGGCAATGATGCCCTACCACAAAGCCATGTCCTCCGTCATCCGTCAACGACGGACTTCCACACCTTGTCCTCAAGTGATGTGTTGGATGAGTTTGTGGCTATGAGCATATTGGACAAGACCGCCGACAATGCGGTGCTTCGCTCTCAAAGAGCAAAGAAGCCCAACCTCGCTTTGAAGGCCAAGATTTGTGTCGAAGAAGATGGAGAGGAGGAAGAAGAAGAGAGCAACCTCGAAGATACTAAGTATGATTATCATGAACACATGGCCCTTGCTTCAAGACAATTTTGGAGCAAGAAGAACTCAAGGCCCAACTTCAACAAGAGTAATTCAAGTGGCTCTAAGGGCAAGCAACGAGTGAGGACGTGTTTCAATTGTGGAAATGTGAGTCACTTTGTTGCGGAGTGTCCATATGAGAAGAGGGAAGACAATGGTGGCAAGCTCATCCGCAAGGACAAGGCCAAGTCTTTTCCCAACAAGAGCAACTTCCCAAGGAAGACTCCTCACAAAGCTTTGGTGGTCCAAGAAGAGTACAATGAGGATGATGATTATGATGAGGATGGTGAACCGGCTGCCATGGCCTCCGTGGCCATTGCAATGACTCCTCGGGTGTCTCTCTTCGGTTCACCCAATGAAAGCATCACCGCCAAGTGCCTCATGGCTAAAGCCACCAATAAGGTAACCCCAACATCAAAACTACCATCATCAATCATTCTTCTTTGACGGATTGCATTGATGAACATGAGGGGACTAGTGTAGAGGAAAATGAATTTGAGATCTTTATGAGTAAACTCAAAGGAAATCCAAGATGCACTTCGTTGCTCTCTTGGAACAACTTGGTGAAGCCAATGTCATGATCGAGACTCATGAAGAAACCATTTCAAGATGGAAGGGCATAGTCGTGACTATGCCGATGAGATTTCGGATCTCTCCAATGCTCTTGAGGAAGAGCGTGGTCTTCGTTTGGCTCTTGAGGAGTCACACAACAATGATCACGCTAAATTAAAGAAAGACCTTGATCATGCTCTTGTTGTGTCTCGTGTGCTTAGTTCCGAGAAGGCAAAGCTTGGAGTTGATCTTGCTAGACTCAACGAGGACCTTGACACTCTCGACAAGGCTCACAAAGTCTTGAAGGGTGCTCATGCTAGTATCAAAGAGTCTCATGATCAACTCCAAGTGAAGCTAACCAAGGAGAAAGCCACCTTTCCTCATATGATATTGATTGATAATGCAAATGCTACTAACCCTTGTTGTGAGCATGTGCATCTTGTTGAGGAGAATGCTAAGTTGAAGAAGCAACTTGAAAAGGGCCTTGTCACATGCATTCAAGGTGAGAAGAACCTTAACGACCTTTTAAGTAATCAAAAGGAAGTTGTGGCCAAGGAGGGATTGGGTTCGCCCAAGCCCAAGAGCAAGAAGAAGAATGACAAGACCAAGCAACCTCCCTCTCAAGCAAACTTTTGTGAGGGAGGGAGAGGGTGCTTCCAAGAAGAAGAAGAACCGTGCAAAGGGTGGCAATGT
This sequence comes from Aegilops bicornis, assembly GCA_021605145.1. Taxonomy (NCBI): domain Eukaryota; kingdom Viridiplantae; phylum Streptophyta; class Magnoliopsida; order Poales; family Poaceae; genus Aegilops; species Aegilops bicornis. The sequence continues at coordinate 557,879,105 of CM038671.1, forward strand.
CAAGAAGGACAACGTCGTCCCCACGAACATAGCCGGCGATTTTAACCCCTCTTATGTGTTGTGCCGTGCTAGTGATGGGCATGTTTATGCTAAGTTTGTTGGTTCTTCTTATGAGTACATTGAATGGTCTATTTGGGTTCCTAAGACCCTCGTTACTAACATCAAAGGACCCATTACCAAATGGGTACCTAAAACCAAGCATTGATCTCTTGTAGGGGTTTGCTTCCGGTGGGGGATCATGGTTGCTCGATAGTGGAGCAACAAATCATATGACCGGGAGCAAGGACATGGTGGTGGACGTGCAAGAGATTCCATCTATGCCCACCGATGTCGAGGTGGGGTGATGCATCACATTCTAAGGTATTGGGTCTCGACAAGGTTGTCATTTCTCATGATCTTACTATCGAGAAAGACATGCTTGTTGAGTCCCTTGCATACAATTTGCTTTCCGATCGTCAACTAGCAGTCATGGGTTATGCTACCTTCATTGACATAGAAACCGTGTCCCTCTTGTCGAGCAAGACTCTTAAAGTAGCCTTTGTTGGGCATGTCGAAACGGTCTCTATGTGATTAACTTTTCGAGCGACCCACTAAGACCGCGACATGCCTAATGGCTAAAGTTGACGTGGGATGGCTTTGGCATCGCCGTTTAGCCCATGTCAATATGAGATCTTTGCAAAGTCTTCTCAAGGGGGACCATGTCCGTGGACTAACAAATGTTAGCTTTGCCAAAGACCGTGCTTGCAGTGCTTGTATTGAAGGAAAGCTTCATGAGAAGGCTCACCCTCCCACGACTATCATATACTCAAAGAGACCCTTGGAGCTCCTTCACATGGATCTCTTTGGGCCACCATCATTTGATAGTCTTGGAGGAAGAAAGTATTGCTTGGTGATCGTGGATGACTATTCGAGATACACTTGGGTATATTTCTTCAAGAGGAAGAGTGAGACCCAACAAACCGTCATCGACTTTGCAAATGAAGCTCAACGTCAACATAATGCAAAGATCTTGACTATAAGAAGTGACAACGGCACGAAGTTCAAGAACTACACTTTGGATGAGTTTCTTAGTGATGAGGGATCAAGCATCAATATTCGCACCATATACCCCTCAACAAAATGGTGTGGCGGAGAGAAAGAACCGGACGTTGATGGATGCGGCAAGGACCATGATGGCGGAGTTCAAGTCTCCATACAACTTTTGGGCCGAAGCCATCAACACCGCTTGTCACGCATCCAATCGGCTTTATCTCCGCAAAGGCTTGAACAAGACTCCTTATGAGATACTCACCGGCAACAAGCCCAACCTCAAGTACTTCCGGTGTTCGTGTAAGTGTTTCAGTCTCAAGAAAGGTGTTCGTTTGTCTAAATTTGAAACTAGAGCTCATGAGGGCATATTTGTTGGTTATGCTACAAACTCTCATGCTTACCGTGTCCTCAATAAATCCACGGGACTTATTGAGGAGACATGTAACGTGGAGTTTGATGAGAATAACGGCTCCCAAGTGGAGCAAAGTGGCACTTGTGATGTAGGTGATGAAATTCCTCCCCAAGCTATAAGAAGAATGGGGGTTGGCTTTATCCTACCCATTGAGGAACCCCTTATGGCCGAAGGAGAAGGACAATGCTTCACTCAAGTGGAGCCATCACCAACCCAAAGCCCACACGCTCAAGAACAAAGTGAAGGCCCTCAACCTCATGAACAAGACCAAGGGCAAGATCGTGCTCAAGATGATGATATCACCTTAAATGATGCCCAAGGTCGAAGTTCTCTTCCCGAGCATGCTCAAGATGAAGGTCATGCTCAAGACGGCGCTCAAGATGATCAAGTGACCTCTCCTCATCGCACTTCCGAGGAGGATTTAGAGCGTCGTGCCGCCAAGATTGCTTCCAAACTCACTACCAAAGGCCATCTTATGGAGAATGTGGTTGGAAGCCTAAGAAAAAGGGTAAGCACTCGTGAGACAATTGGCAAACTATTGTGAACATCACGCGTTTGTCTCTTGTGTTGAACCTCAAAAGGTCTATGAGGCTCTAGAAGACTCGGATTGGCTAAATGCCATGCATGAAGAACTCAACAACTTTGAGTACAACAAGGTGTGGAGATTGGTGCCAAGGCCATCGAAGAACCACAACGTCATTGGAACCAAGTGGATTTTCAAGAACAAGCAAGATGCTCATGGGAACATCATTCGCAACAAGGCAAGATTGGTAGCACAAGGCTACTCCCAAATCGAGGGTATCGACTACGGTGAAACCTTTGCTCCCGTTGCTGCGTCTTGAATCCATTCGTTTGTTGATTGCTTATGCTTCCCATCACAACTTTAAGTTGCAACAAATGGATGTAAAAGTGCTTTTCTTAATGGTCCCATTAATGAGTTGGTCTATGTCAAGCAACCCCCCGGGTTCGAGGACCCCTACTTCCCGGATCATGTATTTCAACTCGATAAGGCACTCTATGGACTTAAACAAGCCCCACGTGCTTGGTATGACCACCTTACCGAGTTGTTACAAGATCGTGGTTTTGAAGTGGGGCAAATCGATCCCACTCTTTTTACTAAGAAGGTCAATGGGGAGTTGTTTGTATGCCAACTATATGTTGATGATATTATCTTTGGTTCTCCTAACAAAGCTTTCAATGAGGAATTTGCCGCTCTCATGACCTCCAAGTTCAAGATGTCTTCGATGGGAGAGTTGAAGTTCTTTCTTGGTTTCGATATCAAACAAAGAAGAGAAGGAACCTTCATCAACCAAGCCAAATACACTCAAGACATGCTCAAAAGATTCAATCTAAGTGATGTCAAGCCGGCTACTACACCAATGCCCACCAAGTGCCAACTTGACATTGATCCCAATGGTAAAGCGGTGGATCAAAAGGTATATCGCTCCATGATTGGATCCTTGCTTTACCTTTGTGCATCTAGACCGGATATCATATTGAGTGTGGGAATGTGTGCACGGTTTCAAGCCGCACTAAAGGAAAGTCATTTTGTGGCGGTCAAGTTTAATCTTTCGATATTTGGCTCATACCCCAAACTTTGGCTTATGGTACCCAAGAGGAGCAAACTTCAAGCTTGAAGGATTTTCGGATTCCGATTGGTGGGAGACAAAGTGGATAGGAAGTCCACTTACGGAGGGTGCCAATTTCTTGGTTGCTCCTTGGTAAGTTGGTCTTCCAAGAAGCAAAGTTGTGTGTCTCTCGTCCAATCAAGCGGAATATGTGGCGGCCGGTAGTTGTTGTGCTCAACTCCTATGGATGAGGCAAACTTTAAAGGAGTACGGTGTCATCTGTGAAAAAGTGCCTCTTTGGTGTGATAATGAAAGTGCCATCAAGATTTCTCTCAAGCCGGTGCAACACTTCAAGACGAAGCACATCGAGATTCGGTATCACTTCATCCGGGATCACATTAGGCGAGGAGAGATCGAGCTCAAGTATGTCAACACTCAGGATAACCTTGCAGATATATTCACGAAGCCCTTGGATGAAGCAAGATTTCGCGAGTTAAGGCATGAGCTAAATATCATTGATTTGAGCAATGTGACTTGAGCCCATGCACTCCTCACCACACTCAACTTGCTGTCTAGTTTAGGTGTAGGCATGGACATAGGGGGAGTATTGCTCTCTCAATGAACTCTCCCTCCCCCCATTATGCGTAAATCGATCACCTCTTTCACATTAGCCATTTTTTATGGTACTTGTGTTCCAAAGACGAGTTTTGGTCATGGGCCCAAGGATGATTCTTCGCGGTGCCATACCATCCTACTCAAACATAGGTGGCTTCGGCCACCGGCCTCTCCCCTTGAGAGGCCTTGTCGTTTGGTGGTTTCTTGTTGTCCTTTGCCTTTCGTTTGCGGTTGAGTTTGTGGTTTCTTGTGTGTAAAAAAAAGGGGTTTTGCTAAGGCCTTTTTCGTTTTTGAATCTTGCGGTGACTTGAGAGTCACGGTACTAATGACCAGCTGCGGTACTACATCAACCAGCCACGGTACTACCGCTTGTGGGAGCATCGGTACTACCGCAACGCCGGCAGTAATTTTTCTTGCCGCCCGGTCAGCAGTACTACCGCCTCGGTGCGGAACTTCCGCCCGGCGGTACTACCGCGATGAGACGCGGTACTACCGCGACGGTTCGCGGGCGAGGGGATAAGGCCGGGCAGGGGGAGTTCCAACTCCCCCATACCCATTCGTTACCTTCTCCCCACATCGCTTCCTTCTCTCCCTCGCTCAAGAACGGAGCCGACGTCTCTCGCGGATCTCCTTCACCGGCTGCCCTCCGTGATTCCGACCGGTGGGATCGTTCTCCACCGCGTGCTCTTGCTATGGACCCGTGTTTTTCCCCAATTCCCTCTCCTTATTGTTGGTGTTTGGCGTTCCTAGGTTTTGGGGAGGCTTGTGTGTTCTTGAGATTGATTGGCCTAATCTCTGCAAGCATAGGATGAAGGAGTGTAGTATTGCATAGGATTTATATGTGTATTGCTGTCATGCGCTAGATCTGATCACTGTAGCACCGCCATTGTTTCGCGGTTCTTTTCAGATTCAAATCGGTTGTTGGATCCGCTGCGGCGCGGTACTACCGCCCCTGAGGTGCGGTACTATTGCACGCACGGTACTACCGCCCCACCGGTGCGGTATTATCACACAAGACGGTACTACCGCCTCTGCGCGGTACTATCATACTTATGCGGCACTACAGCTTTACTTCCGCTCCACCAGATTACTGCGTGACCCCACGGTACTACTGCGTGCGGAGCAAGATATCGCTTTAGTACCGCAGGCAAAGGGTCAGCCCCACCGTGCCTCACACCTATCGCATGCCCACTTTCTCATATGTCTCCTATGTTTTTCATGTGCTTTTTCGTGGCATTTGCATTGATCTTCTTATGCGTTTTTGGTGCTTTGCATGTGTGGTTCAGTGGTGGCTCTCGCCGTCCAATCCCAGCCGTGACACCGGCTCCAAGCGTTCTTATAACCCCCGGTGACGCACTGTAGGGCTCCTCTTACGCCCCCAGCGCCATGTCAAGACAATCGCCACCAAGGTCAAGGAGCCCTCCAGAGCATGGATGAGATACCCCATTCTCGACTACGTCCGCCTCGGAACATGGATCCGTACGTGACCCCTCGTTCCTCAGTCAGGGGCTGTGAGCTGTTCTGGAACAAGCATCAAACCAACATCTATCTGGACGTCATTAAGAACAAGCAGAATACCTATGTGGATGTGAAGTGGATTGACATGCGTCACTTGAGGAAGGAGAAGTTCCGTGCCTACTTTGGCGAGGCCCTGGACTTGGTGGAGCAGTTTGGCATTGAGCATATTATCTCTTTTCACCTTGACTATGATCCTGAGCTCATTGGTCAGTTCTTTGCTTCATCTACTTTCACCCCAATGAGGAAAGGAGAATGACCTCGATGACAAATGGCCGCAAGTCGACAGCTACACGGAAGGAGTTCATGGATCTGCTCCAAGTTCCTCGATGACGGGCTTGACTCCCCGTGGGTGTTCGTCCCCATGCCAACCCCGACTCTGCTAACAAGGACAGGCTTGCACCGTTCTATGTTGAGAAGACACTTCCAAGTGGCAAGATAGGTTTGGTGCTCAACTCCTTTTGGATATCATGTACCGCATCTTCCGCAACTCCTTGTTCCCCGCATTGGTGACAAGGACAAGGTTCATGCCTATATGGTGGATATGATGCTCATCTGCGAGGAGGCTCGTGTGTCTCGAGACTCAGCCACTTGATATCTCACACATCATGTGGATTGAGCTTCGTTTGCCGTGTTCAACCGCAAGGTGCCTATATACGGTCCATATCTGCTTTCACGATCTCGAGGACTTGGGACAAGATGTTCCACAGTGAGGAGTTCCTTGCCCTCGACCGGATTCGCCATGACCCCATATGTCTGCGTGTCAAACCCAACTGGCCAACACTACTACTCGTCTTTGAGGCATCTGCAGCTAGGGCTGCTGTTGGAGAGGAGGATCTTTGGCGCCGAGCATGTTGATGAAGGCCATGTTGCTAGGCCTTCCCCGAGCTCCTCTATGCCTTCTTGGGCCACGGTGAAGGACAAGATGAAGACTCTTTTCGCATGCAAGCCAAGGGGCAAGACAGACTCATGTGGCATCCAAGGAGAGTCGTCGCCGGGACAGAAGATCTTGAAGCTCTATGGTGAGGATGTGTCTGGAGGATCTGAGGAGCACATCACCCCAGAGGCCGAGTGGATGGCGAAGCAAGGCTACAATTGGACTGATTCTAAGGAGGACGTCGAGGAGTCCGTCCCTGCTGCTGAGGAGTCTCGGCGACGAGGATTGGGACGAGTTCCCTGCTGCTTGAGCCACCGCTTGTGTGTAGGTGTCCTCTCTGCCTTTTTGGCGTCTCGATGCCAAAGGGGGAGAGAGCGTAGGGATTTGCGAGGCTTGTGTCGTGTTCGCGTTCGTTTGGTGTGTTTATTGCGTTCTCGGTTGAATCTCGCTTGAACCTCGTTTTATTTGCTTTTCCTTCTTATGGTGTAAGACATATGCACTCTATCTATCTTAGCAAGCTTATGTTATTTCGTGCTATGGTGTAAGACATATGCACTCCATCTATCTTAGCAAGCTTATGTTATTTCGTGCTATATGTTGTTTAGACTTTTGTCTCTAAAATATAGGGGGAGTGGTGATCCTAGATCGTGTGCTATGCAGTCCAAAGCATTCATCCGGAGTGCACACATCTAGGGGAGCCGTCTATATTTTGGAGAGGAGGGGTTTGCTTTTGCTCTATATTATTGTATCTTTGTGCAAATCCATTATTGTCATCAATCCACCAAAAAGGGGAGATTGTAAGGGCATATTTATCCCGTAAGTGTTTTGGTGATTGATGACGATACTTTTGCGGACTAATCGTATGCTTTGAGTTCCTCAGATGGTTCATCTCTAGGCTCGAGATGATTCGGTGCCCCTCGGAGACTATTGAAGACGGCGTCGTCCTACGTTTCTTTTTGGTGGATTTGAGTCGTAGGAGAGCCGTACTATTAAGAGGGGGTCCGCGTCGGAAAGGTTAGGGCGGAATCAACACGTACACTTGTCCCTCCTTTCCCTGCACTTTGGAGCTTCCCTTTGTTATCTTGGTTGTGCGGAAATCTGTCTTTTGCCTCTGCACTTGCGGTAGTACCGTAGGTACAAGCGGTAGTACCGCGGGGCGCCATGGTAGTACCGCTCCCCAGGAGTGGTAGTACCGCGGCTCCTAGGCCTAGTGCCGCTCCGGTGCGGCAGTAGGGGCGGATGTAATTTTTTACATCCGCGCCCACCACGGTAGTACCGCTCATCTGGAGCGGTAGTACATGGCGCTGGTAGTACCGCTCCCGGAGCGGTAGTACCGCTGACTCCTAAGCCTAGTGCCACTCCGGTCTGCAGTAGTAGGGCGGATGTAATTTTTTACATCCGCGCCCTCCTGATAGTACCACTCCGAGGAGGCGGTAGTACCGCGTCGGATTTTCGCACTACCGCGGTTCAGCGGAAGTTGGCACGGATGTAATTTATTTCATCCGTGCCCTTCTCAGTCGTGACTCCACGCCTTACGGTAGTACCGTGAGGGGAGCGGTAGTACCAGCGGCAGTAATCTTGCCCCTGGTCGAGCTAGTTCCGACTGTCTGCCATGTAGTACTGCGTGGTCCTCCACGGTAGTACCGTCTTGACCTCATGATGTACCGCGCCCTGAGCGGTAGTACCGCAGCCATGAATGTCTTAGTGGATAACGGTTGGTTTTTCCCACGTCTATATAAGGGGCTTCTTCAACCTCTAGTTGACTACCTCTTCCTCCCCAAAGCTCCATTGTTGCTCCAAGCTCCATTTTGGCCCGATCTCTCTCCCTAGCCAATCAAACTTGTTGATTTGCTCGGGATTGGGTGACAAGGGCCCGATCTACACTTCCACCACAAGATATTTGATTCCCCACTTATCCCTTGCGGATCTTGTTACTCTTGGGTGTTTGAGCATCCTAGACGGTTGAGGTCACCGTGGAGCCATATTCCATTGTGGTGAAGCTTCGTGGTGTTGTTGGGAGCCTCCAATTAAGTTGTGGAGATTGCCCCAACCTTGTTTGTAAAGGTTCGGTCGCCGCCTTCAAGGGCACCAATAGTGGAATCACGGCTCTTGCATTGTGCGAGGGCGTGAGGAGATTACGGTGGCCCTAGTGGCTTCTTGGGGAGCATTGTGTCTCCACACCGCTCTAACGGAGACGTACTTCCCCTCAAAAGGAAGGAACTTCGGTAACACATCCTCGTCTTCACCGGCTCCACTCTTGGTTATCTTATCCCTCTACTTGCAAGCTTATTTGTTTCCTATCCTTGCTTGCTCGTGGTAATGCGTGTGTTGTTGCATCATATAGGTTGTCCACCTAGTTGCATATCTAGACAACCTTTATTAGTGCAAAGTTTAAATTGGTAAAGAAAAGCTTAAAATTGTTAGTTGCCTATTCACCCCCCCCCCCCTCTAGTCAACCATATCGATCCTTTCACCTCGGCAAGCCTTGCCTCCTCCACCCTGCGGCAATATAGTCCAGCTCCGCCGGGGAAGTGTCCTGGATGAGCCGCGGCTCGTCGGTGACGTATATCTCGTGCAGGGTGTCGAAGAACTCCTGCACCGCGAGCTCTTCCGGCTCGGCCCAATTCGGTTCGAGGCCGTGCGCGTTGAAGAGTGGCATCGTGGCGATGATCTCATTCCGACAAGAGTTGTTGCTTAGAGGAACCACTCCCACCGGCAGCTTGAAAACAGGCTCCTTGTCGACCTTGTTGGCCTTCGCGGTGGCCCTGGCAAGCTTGCCGGACCGCTCGACCTCGCCCGCGTCGACCTCGAGTTGGAAGATTCACTGGCAAATATGGGCGTGCCGCAGCACCGTCAGGTTGTTATCGAGGCCGGGATGAAGCCTCATGATGTCGGCGGCGTTCACGTAGAGCCAGGCCGGCCTCCCTTTGTCATGCAGAGGGGCAATCCGGCGGCGGATGAAGTCCGCCCCGATCATCTCGAGGGTGAGCCCGGCCTGGGTAAGCCAGAGAATCCTGGTGGTGGCGATCGTGAGCTCCGCGTCGTCGGCGTCGACATCACCCCAATTGCCGCCATGAACCGGCGGCTTCTAGCGAACCTCGCAGAACGCTGGCGGGTCTTTTTCCTCAATCCAGCACCACTGGCCCCGCCATTCTTCCCACCTCTCCTTCATGGCGCCATACGGGTACGCCCCCTTGGCCCTTGAGATCCAGGCGACACAGCTAGCAATGGCGCCCTCTGCCTGGATCCGAGGGGACAAGTAATGGCGGAAGAGCGCCGTGCTGGGGTGCACCCTGACGAAGCCCTTGCAGAGATGGGCAAAGATGGCCATACACGCCACGGCATTCAGAGTAAAATCCAGGAGGTGGAAGCCGTAGGTGTGCATGATGTCCTTGAATAAATCGGAGAAGGGGGGACAGAGCCCGCAAGAGAAATAGTCAACGAAGAAGGGGTACCGATGCAGGGAGGGGGCGGCGCTGGCAGGGATGACGGTCGTGGCCGGATGCCCCGTCTTCTCTCCCCCCGTCTTCACACTCCACAAACATTTGAACATCTCCCAAAGCTCGGGCACGCCAACCTTCGAGGGGGAAAAGAAGGCGGATTGCGTCCGCTGCACCGCCAGCGCACCCTCCAGTGCCTCCGTCACTCTGACATCCTTGGCCCCTCCTTTAACCCTGGTGGATTTGGGCGCCATGGTGACTGCGGGAAGTGGAAAAGCAGAGCACAGCGAAAGCACGGCGGCTATGGGTGAAAGCAGAGAGGCTCGAAAAGAAGGGGCGGCGGTTCTGAGATTGGAGGAAGGCGCGGGGAAGGGGTAAAAGTGAGCAGCACGCCCGCGGTTATTCCTTTTGATGGAGAAGGCGCGAGCCGCCTCCTTTCCCATTAACTGCGACGCGACGCATGCGTGCGGGCGCTGTCCCACGCATGCCTCCCATGTCATGTGCACGCGCACGACCCCCACGTCATGTGTTCAACACGGGTCGTGGGGAAGCGCAGCGGACGGAACAGTGGCCGCGGTAAAAATCCGCCCCAACTGCCCGCGCACCGATCTGGGCCTGGCCCAACAACATGCTGCGCTTATGTGTGGCACAGGCCCGGGGGCTCCTGTCGGTGTACAAAAGTAGGGGCTCTGCTTTTGACCCCTTTACTTGTGCACGGGCAGCCAGAGCCTTCCGCCACGACCACGCATAGACACAGCAGGAAAGGGGAGATGGAGAGGAGCCAAAGCCATGAAGACAAATGAAGCAACGACAAGGACCAAGGCCACAAGGATCGGATGGGCGAAGCAGGTTTTCCCGACATGGACCCTTGCTAGGGCAGCCTCAGCGGCCCCGGCAAGACCCTTGCCGGGGCAGCCCGCCCACGCCAGCCGAGCGAGCCACCCTTGAGCCCACCAATGCTCAGACAAATGCGTTGGGACAAGGCTCGGGAGGCACCTCCGTGGTGGCATGCAGATCTTTGTGAAGACATAGAATGCTCAAGATCAAATGAGGATAAAAGGGCAACCATCCTCGCCGAAGAAACCCACAAGACCCCTGGCAAGACCCTTGCCGGGGAGGCCAGCGCGCCACGGCAAGACCCTTGCCGGGCCACAACAAGACCCTTGCCGAGGGAGGCCAGCGATGCCACAAGAAGACCCTTGCCGGGCCACCCGACACGGCCCTCGCCAAAGCGCACCACCGGGCCACCGCCAAGCCCGCACCAGATAAGTCTTCGCCGCCCGTTAGCATGCGGCTGCCGACCCAACCAATTTGGCGAGCACTGCGTGGCGGCATGCAATCCTTCGTGGAGGCTCCACCACCGCGCCACCTCAGTTGCCTGCCTGCCTACATGGCACCGCATGCGTCGCTGGCCAGGGCACGTGTCGAAGCAATGAGGAGCGGCGACGGATGGGATAGGCCTCGCTCCCGTCCCCAATAAAGTGAAGGGACACCTAAGCCTCGCATTAAATGCATCTTGTCCGGTAATACGAGGGATAACCTCGTAGCACTGTACCCTTTCCGCCTCCTTCTTGCCACTGTGGCGACCCCTTTCCCTATAAAAGGAGGCCCGAGGCGACCAAGAAAAGGATTCGGCTCTTTGGAACCTCGCAGCACCTTGAGCTAGTTCGAGAGCTCAAGAACACTAAATACATCCACCAAATCAGGACTAGGGTTTTACGCATCCTTGCGGCCCGAACCTGGGTAAAATCCCTTTGTGTTGTCTGTTGGTCCCGCTCTTCTCACGATCCCCGCGCCCCGCAACCGTAGAACGGATTCCAGTGATCCCATAGGTGTCGTCTCCCACCGACAGGTGGCTTCATCCTCGGTATGGTGGCTCCACTGAACTTTGCAAAACTTGATAACCTTGCTGCGGGTAACTCAGCTGGCAAACTCAAGAATCTTGACTGGTTTCTCCTCATAGGTCAGATCACTATCCAACTGAATTGCTTCCAGGGGCACTGTATCTCTCAGAAGAATATCGGCCATCTCAGCATGACATTTCTTCAACTGGGAAACGTGAAACACATCATGAACTCCTGACAGCCCTTCGGGTAACTGCAACTTGTAGGCTACTTCTCCCATATGCTCCAAAACTCGGTATGGTCCTACAAATCTCGGGGCTAACTTTCCCTTAACTCCAAATCGTTTCACTCCTCGCAGAGGTGACACTCGAAGATATGCTCTGTCTCCGATTTCATAGACTACCTCCTTACGTTTTGAGTCTGCATAACTCTTCTGCCTGGACTAAGCTACCTTCAGTGTATCACGAATCAACTTGACCTTCTTTTCTGACCCCTTGATCAAATATGGTCCAAACAACTGATGGTCTCCAACTTCATCCCACATCAATGGTGTCCTACACCTCCTTCCATACAAAGCTTCGAAAGGTGCCATCTTCAAACTGGCTTGATAACTGTTGTTGTATGAGAACTCCGCGTAAGGTAAATTGTCATCCCAACTAGATCCATAATCTAGCGCACAAGCTCTCAACATGTCCTCCAGAATCTGATTGACTCTCTCGGTCTGTCCATCTGTCTGCGGATGAAAGGCTGTACTAAACTCTAGTCTGGTCCCCAAAGTCTGGTGCAGCTGGTGCCAAAACTTCGAAGTAAACTGAGTCCCTCTATCTAATATGATGGTCCTCGGAACTCCATGCAGACATACGATCCTGGTCATATATATCTTGGCTAACTTTGCACTTGTATAGGTGGTCTTCACTGGGATAAAGTGAGCCACTTTGGTCAAACGATCCACTACTACCCAGATAGAATCATATCCCGACCGGGTCCTAGGTAATCCGGTGATAAAATCCATGCCAAGCTTGTCCCACTTCCATTCGGGTATCAGCATAGGTTGCAGTAATCCTACTGGCTTCTGATGTTCTGCCTTCACTCTCTCACATACATCACATACAGCCACATACTCGGCAATATCCTTCTTCATACCAGTCCACCAGAAATGCTCCTTCAAATCCAAATACATCTTGGTGTTTCCAGGGTGTATCGAGTATGGAAAGTCATGAGCTTCCTGAAGTATTAACTTCCTGATCTCCGCATTATTGGGCACATAAACACGGTCCTCAAACCACAAGGTGTCGTGCTCATCCTGACGAAAACCTTTGGCTTTTCCTTTGCTCATCTTCTCCTCTATCTCAGCAATTTCCTTGTCACCCTTCTGAGCTTCTCGAATCTTTCCCAATAATGTCGACTGAACCTCCATTGCTACGACAAAACCTCTAGGGACTATCTCCAAAAGAAGCTCCCTGAGATCTTCGGCTAACTCCTTTGGTAATCCTCCGCTTACGAGGGTATTGACATAACTCTTCCGGTTCAAAGCGTCTGCTACGACATTAGCCTTTCCTGGATGATAGTGCAACTTCATATCATAATATTTTATAAGCTCCAACCATCTCCTTTGCCCGAGATTCAATTCCTTCTGTTCGAAAATGTACTTCAAACTCTTGTGATCCGTGTACACATCACAACGATTTCCAATAAGAAAATGTCTCCAGGTCTTGAGTGGATGAACTACAGCTGCTAACTCCAAATCATGCGTGGCATAATTCAACTCATGCGGTCGAAGTTGACGTGAGGCGTATGAAACCACTCTTCTGTCTTGCATAAGTACACCTCCAAGTCCTAAGCGAGAAGCGTCGCAATACACTTGGAAATCCTTGCGTATATCTGGTAGAATCAGCACTAGGGCTGTAACCAAATGTTTCTTCAGCTCCAGAAAACTTGCCTCACATTCCTCTGTCCATTTGAACTTAGTGTCTTTCTTCAACAACTCCATCATAGGCTTCGCAATCTTAGAAAAATTCTCAATGAATCTCCGGTAATATCCTGCGAGTCCAAGAAAATGCGGATCTCTCCAACTGAGGTGGGTGCTAGCCAATCAGTGACTGACTGAACCTTGGTGGGGTCTACTGCTATACCTTCTCCTGATCTAACATGTCCAAGGAATCCAACTTCCTTCAACCAAAACTCACATTTGCTGAACTTGGCATAAAGTTGATGTTCCCTGAGCTTCTCGAGAACTAATCGCAGATGCTCCTTGTGTTCCTCTTCATTCTTCGAGTATACCAAAGTATCATCAATGAACACCACGACAAACTTGTCCAAGAACTCCATGAACACCTTATTCATCATACTCATGAAATAGGAAGGGGCATTAGTCAATCCAAATGACATAACCATGTACTCATATAGCCCATACCTTGTGGTGAAGGCTGTCTTGGGTATATCCTGTTCTCGGATCTTCTGGTGGTATCCTGATCGCAGATCGATCTTGGAGAATACTTTAGCTCCTTGCAACTGGTCAAGCAAATCATTGATCATCAGCAGTGGGTACTTGTTCTTGATTGTCACTTTATTCAACGCACGATAATCAACAACCATTCTCAATGATCCATCCTTCTTCTCAACCAAATGCACTAGGGCTCCCCACGGTGACAAACTTTGTCGAATGTAACCTTTCTCCAATAACTCCTTAATCTGCTTCTTAATTTCCTCCAGATCATTTGTGGGCATCCGGTATGCCTTCTTTGATATTGGTCCGGTGCCTGGCAACAGCTCTATCAAAAACTCAATGTCTCGATCTGGCGGCATGCCTGGTAGCTCCTCTGGAAACACATCCGGGTAATCCTTCACTATATGTACTTCCTCCTGAACATCTCCTGAGAGGGAATTTACTTTGGTCCTCCTTGGCGCATGCCTGGATACATGTTTAATCCTTTTTCCCTCCAGGGTGGTGAGCAGAATTGACCTACTAGCATAGTCAATGTTTCCTCCATACTTAGATAGCCAATCCATTCCTAGTATCACATTCAATCCTTGGGACTCCAAAATTATTAGGTCTGAGGGGAAAACATGGCTACCAATGGTTAAGGGTAACCGATCACACCATCGGTTGGCCATATACTCTGCTCCTAGTGATCTTACTAGCATGGGTGACCTAAGGGCTAAGGTGGGTATCTTAAACTGTCCACAAATCCCCTTGATATGTATGAATGCGATGCACCAGTATCAAAAAGGACGAGAGCGGTAAATGAATTAACCAAAAACTTACCGATAACTGCATCTGGCTGCTCTTCAACCTCCTCCACGTTCACGTGGTTCACTTGTCCCCTGTTGAAAGGGTTGGGCTTCTTCCCGGAGCTTCCATTTCCATTTCCATTCTTTGCTTCAGAACACTCATTGGCATAGTGTCCAGTATTCCCGCACTTGAAACAAGTAATGTGACTTTGGTCCTTCTTGGCGGGTGTGGCTGGGTTAGAGCGGTTCTGGTTGCTGCCTGCTCCATTCGCATTTCCATTCTTGGGGCCACTGTGGTTATGCGAACTTCCTCCATTGTGGGTATGGCCTCCATGCTTATGGGTATATCCTCTTGAGTTCGGGGTAAAACGAGGCTTCTGCTGAGCACCTGAATTGTACTTCCCTTGTCCATACTTCCTCTTGCGGCTCTCTATCTGTTGTTGCTTCCCTTCAATCATAAGAGCCCTATCTACCAACTCCTGGTAGTTCGCAAATGTTGCCACCATTAACTGCATACTCATCTCATCATTCAATCCTTCCATAAACTTCTCCTGCTTCGCGGCATCTGTGGCCACATCATCTGGGGCATAGCGAGCTAACTTACTGCACTCATCCACGTACTGCCCCACAACACGATTTCCCTGGCGTAAGTTGCTAAACTCACGCTTCTTCATGCTCATAGCTCCGACATGCGAAGTGCGGAACGCTTGCTGAAACTGATCCCAAGTGACATTGGCTATAGGGAAAGTGGTTGTGTAATTCTCGCACCATGAGGCTGCTGGTCCATCCAATTGATGTGCGGCAAAACGCACCTTCTCAGCATCTGTGCAACCTATGGTGGTAAACTCTCTTCCAATCCTGCATAGCCAGTCATCAACAACAATCGGCTCGGTGCTACTGGAAAACACCAGCGGTTGCAACCTTAGAAAACGGGCTAAGTTGTCAACTGGAGGTGGTGGCGGTGGGTTGTTGTTGTTATTGCCTTGGTTCTGGACTAGTAGCTGCATCAAGGCATTCTGTTGTTGGATTAACTGAGTGAGCTCCGGTGGGAAGGCAAATCCGGGGTCACGTCTTGGAGGCATTTGATGGGTTTAGAGGGGAGAGATTAGAATAGAGTGAGGTCTAGTGAGAAAACACTACCCATATGCACATGAGACAAACACATCTTATCACACCAATCAATTCAAACAAGGGCATACAA
This sequence comes from Aegilops bicornis, assembly GCA_021605145.1. NCBI lineage: Eukaryota > Viridiplantae > Streptophyta > Magnoliopsida > Poales > Poaceae > Aegilops > Aegilops bicornis. Next base: position 557,894,837 of record CM038671.1, read on the forward strand.
ACGATCTAACTACCATTACAAAAGTGCTCGAACTACTACTATATACATGGGGAAATACTACTGATAATATGGTGGTCGACTAAAAATTTTGATCGGTGGAAGACTCCATGATATCTGCTCCAGCTTCGTCTTCGTAATCATCATAACTACTGTCGGGGTCGAAGTCGGTGTCGTCGATGATGATGTAGTCCTCGGGATGGTCGTCATCTCCTCCTAGCGTGGGGTCTCCCATGAATACTCCTAGTTTACTTGTCAGGTCGTCATTCTTCTCCACTAGTATTGTGAGTTCCTCCTCATATCCGTCGCGTGTAGACTTGATTTCCTCTTCAAGCTCCATGTTACTGGTCATCACCTTCTTCATATCTATCATGCTTGCGCACATTTGGTTCTCATGTCGACGAATGTGCTGGTTTAACTCCTGGATGAAAGCTGCAATGGACCTGTCCCTCCTGGTGCTGATCATCTCCCATTGCTCATCTCGGTGCCCACATATCTGGTAGATGGTGTCCTTAAGATCCTTGCGACAAACTTCGTTGATGCATCCCATGGCGATGTGGGCTGCCATGCTCTTTCCTAGACTCCAGGTTGGTGCATCAAAGGAAAACTCTATGGGCTCAGTAACTGGCGTGAATGTCCTTCCTGGAACTTGAACTCGAATCATCCAATGCTCCTCTTCTGGTAAAGTGGCAGTGTAGGTCTCGGTGAAGCTTGGTATTACGATGTTCAGGTACCTAGTGACTTCCTTCAAGTGTCGTCCAAAACGTGTGTCTTCATCCGGTTGTGCGAACTTGTTCCTTGAGTCTGCCATCCTATAGGGTGGAAAATGGAGAGGAGTCAGAAATGAGTAGAGAAGAGTGACCTATGGTTTATCTTAGTGGTCGTGTCCTACAATCAGCGTGTGCTCTGATACCATCTTGTAGCGATCCGACCTCAAACGGTCAAATCTCTGTGCATAAGCGTCATCCCTGGATCGGTAATGCTGACACACACAGTACTCGAAGGATTTATAATAGAGGGCAATCACACACTTATTACATCGAATGTCTCAAAAGAGAACTTAATACAATAATATTGCTTAAGGCCATCTAAATACGATAACAGCGGAAGGCTTGGAAGATAAAGTGAGTCCATCAACTCCAACTCCATAGCTGAGTGTACGACAACGACCTAGCGCACCTTGCTCTTCGTCTGAAAAGTCTGCAACATGATACGTTGCAGCCCGAAACGGGCCAGCACATGGAATATGCTGGCAATATAACACAGTAGAGCAATGAACAAGTAAATGCTATCTCTACATGCATATATGGCTGGTGGAGGCTCTATGGTTATAATGTTTTTGCGAAAAGCCAATTTTTTTCCTACAACAAAAGGAATATATTTTATTTAACTATCATGGTAGTTGATAAACATTGAGGATGGTAACCCCATCTTAATCCCAATTAAACAGTAATTAACAACCCAACAAATTAATTTAGAGTGATGAGATCAACATGATAATCCAAGAACCAGATATTCAAGATGTCCATTACCGGGGACACGGCTAACCATGATTATTTTGTACACTCAGCAGAGGTTTGCGCACTTCTCCCCACAAGACTCGATCTCCTCCGTTGGATTTCCCACACTACATGGTGTTTGAGAAACGGATAACCGAGACACAGTCTTTCAGAAACATTAACTCTTTACCCTGGGTAGACAGTACCAACCTACATCCCCTACATCTGCTAGCCTACCATTGAAAGAGGTCATGCAACCTACTCAACTATGCTAGAGCCCATAATAGCTTGTGGCCGCACACGGAAGTTTCTAGCATGAATAATCTTATGATCCCTTTGAGCCTGGGTGGCGAACCAAAGAACAACACTGGTATATCCTCAGTGCTCAAGAACCAATCCACCCAGATGTGTATTTAAGTAGCCACCTTAAGTTAACCATTACTTATCATTCTCACATCTGTCATGGATACACTCAAACCTAATCCACGTCTACAAGCATAGCATAGTAGTATAAGCATAACGTAGAAGTAACTCCCAGGGTTTGATAATAAAAGGGCAATTGGTTCTACCTCATCATCTACTTCCCAATACCCACAAGTTAATCACATCCTAATCATGCAGTGTTTGAGTATTGTAACTAATGCATAAAAACTGGGTAATAAAGGGGTATGATCAATGTGGTACTTGCCTTGCTAACGATCCGCAAACCCTAGAGACTCGTAGTAGCACGCTTCGCACTCCGGGAATTCTATCGCAAACAAACAATAGCATACATACGAAATCAAGCATAGATGCAAGGGTAAAACTCAGATGAGAAAGTCGAATCTGAAAATTCAACTGGAGAGCTTCGATTTGCAAAAAGAATCAATCAAATCGGAGCTACGAAACTGAAACTACGATCAAAAGAACTTCGAACTCAAATCTGCTTGAAACCAAATTTTAAATTGCCAAAACCATGTTCAAGTTGATTAACTGGAAAGAGAGGTTTGAGATGAAGATTTTGGCATTGGTTTCACTGGATTTGGACGAACGGTTGAAAAGTTGCGAGGGTTTGAAGATCAGGGGCTAATCTGCGATAAAAATAATCGTGGACAGGTCCGTGGCGAAAAAAAAAACAGAAAAATAAAAATCTATCGGACGAACGTCCGCTAACAGAGACGAACGAACGAAAACGTTCGTTAAAACGAACTAACGAACGAACGTTCGCGGAATAGACCTGAACCGAGAAAACCTAGAAAAAAAACCGATCTAATAAAAATACCGAACTAGGGTTTATAAAAACCGAACGGTTTTATACCTAAAACCGAAAAAGACCGGCGGCGGAGCGGGCAGCGTGGCGGCGAGGTCATGGGTGGCGGCGCAGCGGCGGCAATGGTGGCGGGCGGCAATGACGGCGGGAGTGGCGGCGGCGGCGGTCGGTGGCGAGAGGGCCCGTGGCGTGGCTTATAAAGCCCCCACCCTCCCCGTGGTCTCCGACTTGGGAGAGGGCGTGGCGGCGGAGCCGGACTCTCATGAATCCGTCGGCGACACGGCGCAGGCGGAGGCGGTGGCAGGCCAGGCTGGCTGCTGACCCGATTCGGTCCGGGAGATTTTTTTTCTTTTTTTAGAAAAAAATTAAATTTCGTTGAAATAAAAAATCTAAATAGATATAACAAAATTCTAAAAATGCCAAAAACAATTTTCACTGTTTAAAAAAAATATTTGGAACAAAGTGGACATTTTTCTGGCCTAAAAATGCAATTTTGAAAAATACATATTTTTCTAATTCAAATAAAATAACAAATAAAATCCAAATAAATTATTTATTTGATTTTAATATTTTTCCTCCAATATTTCTTTTATTTTGGAGAAGTCATTTTATCTCCTCTCTTTTATTTTTTAATATTGGAAATATTTTGGAGGGAAAAAGAATTAAAACCAAAATGATCCTCTTTTCAAATTTGAGAAATATTCAAATATGAAAATAAATGAAATCCCCAACTCTCTCCGTGGGTCCTTGAGTTGCTTAGAATTTCTAGGATCAAAACCAAAACGCAAATAAAATATGATATGCATATGATGCCCTATGTATAACATTCCAAATTGAAAATTTGGGATGTTACAATAGCGGTCATCCACCTATTACTATCACCAGAAATAATAGCCTCGGAATATGAAGAAGGCTCGGCATTACCTTCAATTTCTTCTGCAACAGATAAAACAAAAGAAACAATATTGCACTCTTCAATTAACCTGTCAGGTTTATTAGTACCCCGCCTAACTCTGTCACGTGCAAGATTCCAACTGGGTGGAACAATAGGCTAATTTGGAGTGGGAGTGACATGATCATCATTAACGACGTGTTCATCATGTGCATCAACAATTTCATTACCAGATGTATCACCTGAATCAATAACATGCTCCACTTGAACAAAGAGGGTATCAATGAAGAGGGTCATTGCTCACTCTCAACAAGAACATTAGTAGATGAAACATCATGTAACATAGCAAATTCATTAAATATAACATTTACGCTAATAACAACCTTCGGGTTTCAGGATTCCACAATTTAAAACCTTTAACACCGGACTTATAACCAAGAAAGATGCACTTAACAGCCCTAGGCTCCAACTTTCCATTATCAACATGAGCATAAGCGGTGCAACCAAAAACTCTCACCGTGAATAATCGGCGGGTGAACCAAATCATACCTCAATTGGATTTTTCTTATTAAGAGCAATAGATGGTGAGCGATTAATGAGATAATAAGCGATTAAGCGGCCTCATTAAAAACGCCTATGCAAACCTGCATTGAACAACATGCAACGGGCTCTGGAAATAATGGCCCTGTTCATACGCTCAGCAACATCGTTTTGTTGAGGAGTATAAGGAATGGTGTAATGTCTGACAATGCCTTCAGACTTGCAGTAATTCTTAAATTGATTAGAACAGAATTCGATACCATTATCAGTGCGAAGTATTTTTACCTTCTTTTCGATTTGCCTCTCAATATAATCTTCCACTCCTTAAATGCTGAGAGTGCTCCATAATTATGCTTCAAGAAATAAGGCCAAACTTTTCTTGAATAATCATCAATAATATTCAGCATGTAACTAGCACCACCTAGTGACTTCTTGCGAGATGGTCCCCATAAATCGGAATGGACATAATCAAGAATACCTTCGGTTGTATGAGTCGAAGTGTTGAACTTCACCCTCTTGTGCTTGCCGAAGATACAATGCTCACAAAATTTCAATTTACCAGGTTCATATCCATCAAGAAGACCTCTCTTATTTAACTCTGCTAAACCAAGTTCACTCATATGTCCAAGATGCATATGCCAAAGGTTAGCAACATCACAATCAGAATTCTTTGAAATAACTGGAGTAGCATTACCTGAAACGGTAGAACCTCGAAGATAATAAAGACCATTGGTCGAACTTAAGTCACCTTTCATCACAATAAGGGAACCTTTGTTGACTTTCAAAACACTATCTCCACCTGAATACTTGTACCCCTTTGCATCAAGGGCACTAATAGAGATAAGATTTCTCTTCATCTTCGGAATATATCGAACATCTGTCAAAGTTCTGATTGTGCCATCAAACATCTTGATTCGAACGGAACCTATGCCTTCAATCTTGCATGGTGAATTATCAAAGCCCAAAACGGAGCCAGCAGAAGTAGTGGGATCAAAAGTATTAAACCAATCTCTATGTGGACAAGTACCCACTCATCATTGGTCTCAGCATCCATCAATAACAACAAGAGCATCATCGGAAATATCATCACGAGCAACAGTAGCAAAATTTTCACCTTGTTTGTTACCTTTCCTCTTTTCTTTATTCTGCAACTTGAAACACTCAGAGATGTCATGCCCGACTCTCTTGCAATACCTGCAATACTTCTTGTCTCTGGATTGCGACCGGCCCCTGTAGTCGTTTTTTACTTTTGCCTCTGTTTTCATTATGTGAGTTCTTCTCCTTTGTCCTGCCACGAACAGACAATCCCTCGGCTTGGGATGAACTCGAACCATCACGAGGCACCGTTAATTTCATCTTCTCCTGAGAGTCCAAAGCTTCATAAACTTCATTAAGTGTGAGAGTATCACGACTGTATAATATGGTGTCTCTAAAATTTGTATAAGAACTTGGCAGTGAACAAAGTAACATTAACGCAGTATCTTCCTCTTCATACTTAACCTCCATTGCTGCTAGATCGGATATGATCTCTTTAAATTCTGAAATACGATTCAAAATTTTACCTCCCTCGGGTAACACAATGCAGAATAATTTTTGCTTGAGATGCATCTTCTTTGGTGAGATCTTTAGTCATGCAAATACCTTCCAGCTTTAACCATAGAGCGGCGGCAGTTTTCTCGCTCAAAACTTTCTGCAAAATATTATTATGCAAATGGAGTTGAATTTGTGACAAAGTCTTACAATCAATTCTTTTCTCCTCATCAGTCTAGTACTGAATTCTGTTCTTCCCAAAACTATCCAGTGCTTCATCATAATCGGGCTGTGCCAACAACGCCCGCATTTTGACTTAACATAGGATAAACCTTATGTCATAGTCCAGCAGTGGAAAATCGTACTTCATGGAAGTCATAAATAGATAAATCTGTGTTCACAAAGTAGTACAAGCTGATAGAAAAATTCTCAAAGGAATTAATTTGCAGGGAAAAGAATCAGAAAAGTAGCACCTGATGATAGTCGCTCGGTGGACGTAGCAGTTGATGGGAAAACCAATCCGATCTAGTACTCAACTAGTAGTACTAGCTTTGAGCACTCCACGTGATCAGTACTACCTCCGTCCGGGTATATAAGTCTGGTGAGCCAAGAAGCTGTGTACGTTTTTTCAAGGCCGCTGGCTGTAGGCAGTTACTTTTCCTTGATCCGGCCGCTGGACTTGCGCTTGACTGGCTGGTGATGCGCGTGGGTAGCGGCATGCAAAAACCGAAGAGGCAAATGGGCTGCCTGCTGTAAATGTTGGCAGGTGCTGGATTGGTTGCATGCAAAGTGAACGAGGCAGCTAGCTGCATGCAAAGCTGCTCGTGATTTGATTGGCTGCTGTTATAAAGCGTTGCTGGTTATTATTGCTTTGCCTTGATCCATGTGTTTTGGCTAATGGGCCTAATAATCCCAGACAGAGGTAGTAGTAGTCAAGAAATCCAAGTACTCATGTACTTGTCCTCACGTGAGCACGTAGTATTGCCTGGATCAATCGATGCGAAGCAGCAGCGGCAGCAGCAGCGGAGCGAATCGGTGTTGGCTCGGCACTCGATGCGCCTCGGTACTTGATTCCCTCGTGAGCGGCAGCTGATGTGGATGCTGCGTACGGAGCGGCAGCGGCAACACCGCGGAACAGCAAGGACGACTGCAGCTTTGAGGGATTTCACACGTTAAAAATCGAGTCAGTCTCGGCGGATTGGTGCGTACGCACGATACTCCTATCGGTCTCGGCTTCGTACAGCGTCGCAGCGGAAATCGATCCGAAGTCGTATCTCCTGGTCACGTACGTGCGGCGGCGCACGCAACCCTAACCCTCGTCTCAATCTCGTATCTGAAACTTGGCTCTGATACCACTTTTTAGATAATAACGAGAAATAAACGAGACATGAGAGAAACGGATTTTTACGTGAAAACCCTTGCGGGAAAAAATCACGGACGCACGAAGGAGCAATCACTATGATCGAGGAGTATCACAAGCACGAGACAACAGACCGTCTTTAGGTGCGACTACATGGGGTATATATGAGGGTAATACATAAGAGTCCTTGGAGGACAAGTAAACAAGTTGTACTCGTACGCGTCGGTACCAACACAAAGGCCCACACCGTATGTACTACGTCTAGTCCAATATGGTATAATTTGGATCACAATTTAACAAGCGTTATAGAGGACAAAGTAGAGAGAATGTCATGGAAGCAGCCTGCAGAAGTAACACAACCGTCTCCTACTCCTCTGTATGCATCTGAAATGCATGGCTTGGAAATTTAAAGCTAAACTGGTAGTAGAAAACAAATCATGAACACCTAAATAACATATTTTTTGATAGGATCTGAACGGTCATCTATATGACACTTGATCCTAGAGCAATGCCCAAACCGAAACAAGAGACCTCATATGACACATCCACTTGATCACTGTTATAGATAACATTCACGATGGATCAGCCGTGCAGGGGTGATTCACCCGCCAGAAAAATGAGTGGATGACATACGCGAATCTCCCTGCACTGCAATAATCAAGTAAGCTTAGTAAAGCCTTTGATGCGGTGATTCGTTCCTCTTGCCTTCAAAACGCAATGACGGAAATTGCTACGTCTTCTAGGTGGAAGAAGCAAAATGAAGATCATGACGACTTAACGAGGCCAAATCTTGTTCTAGTCATTTCCCTCTGTTCTTGTTTTTCATTTTTGCATCTCGCTCTCTATTTGTAGGAAGAAGAAAATTGAGAAGGGCAAACAATAGCGGTAATCCATCCTGGAGCCCGGGCTCATCTGCTCCCGCCCAGCAAAAAATTCAAAAAAATACTAGAAAAATTCAAAAAATTTCAAATTTTTTTGTGGTGGTAGATAATTTGACGCTGAGGTGCGCTCCAAAATTCAACTCATTTGAACATCTGAGTAGCTCTCAGCAAAAAAGACAAATCGGGTCAAAACAATGCGTGAACAGTACACATTTTTACAGACCCTGATTTTGTCTTTTTTGCCGAGAGCTGCTCAGATGCTCAAATGAGTTGAATTTTGGGGCGCACCTCACGCGTCAAATTATCTACCACCATAAAAAAATTTGGAATTTTTTGAATTTTTCTAGTATTTATTTTGACTTTTTTTTAAGCGGGGATGCAGATGAGCCCGGGAGCCAAAACTCCGCGTCCAAACAATAGATGTTTTTGAGGGGTGGCAAACACTAGAGAAGGCCGAGAAAACCACAGACACACAGATGTTTCGGCCTGGTAATCGTATGGGCCTTGTGGCCCTCCATGTCGGGTAAAATATGGTCATTTTTTCTTCGTCTGAGATTTTTCTTTCAAAAAGGCCTCTTTGTCGGGCGCGGCAGATCTTATTTGGCGCTTCAAGCCAGTTATTAGGCAACTCCTATTTGGCCGCGGGTCGCGCGCTAGCGACATAGCGGGCATCCCCCGAGCTCCGTTTGTATGGGCCGCCCATTATGCAGTTTAATCCCCACCAATATTGGGAAGGTTCTAGAACCTTTCCAAAACCGTTTTTTTGTTTTTATGTTTTCTCTATCTGTTTTTTCTTTTTGCCTTTATCTTTTTATTTATCTTTTTCCCCTCTTTATTCATTTTCTTTTTTCCTTTTATCTTTATTTTTTATTTATTATTTACTTTTCCTTTTTTGTTTTTCTTTCTATTTTCTCTCTTCCTTTTTATTTCTTTTAATCTTCACTTTTTGCGACTTTTCTTTTCAGATTCATGAACATTTTTTGTTCATCAAATTCAAAAAAATTTCAACCATGTAAAATTGTGTTCATCGGATTCAGTTTTTTGTTCATCGGATTTGAAAAGTGATCATCAAATTCAAAATTAATTCATCGATCAAAAAGTATGTTAATAAAACTCTATTTTTGCTCAATATTTCCAAAAAAATGTTCATCAAATTCAAATTTTGTTCATTGAATAAAAAGATTATTCATCATTTTTCAAAAAAAAATGTTCTTGAATACAAATTTTATTCATCAAGTACAAAAAATATTCATCGAATTCAAAATTTGTTCATCAAATACAATAAGTTGTTCATCAATATTAAAAAATGATCATATTCTTTTCATAAAAATAAATAATCATTAAACTAAAAATGTTCATTCTTTTTAAATCATCGACATGTTTTGAATTTAAAAACTATTTTAAAAATTCATAGTTTTTTTAATTTTGGAACATGTTGTAACCCCGAATTATTTTTACATAGAATAAAAAACAGAAAGAAAACAAAAACGAAAAAAACAAGAAGCGCACCACCCCACGCATTGGCCGCCCAGCAGGGCGCGCAGGGGTGCTGATGGGTGCACGCTGCCGTGACTAGGGGCGCCTCACGTGCCAAATAGCGGCTCCCTGGTTATTAGTGTGAAATCACTTGTTGAGGAGTACTCGTTGCGAAGATCACTCCAACCTTTCCAGCTTGCGTCAAGTGGCGCGCTGCATGGGCGCCACTTGTCGCAACCTGGGAGTTTTTTCTTTTTCGTAGATCCGTTTATTCAAAGCATTTTATTTCTTAAATCGTGCGTCCAAATCTTGAACCCCTTTCACCGTTGGATTCCTTGCGTCGAGATCTTCCAAACTAGATCCTATGTTGATAGGTTTTGACGAACTTTTATTTCACGAAAAAATAAATAAAAAAACCAAATCGGGAGCACGGATTTTTTCCTTTCCGAAAGGAGCACGCCGTGCCTCTTACAAAATCACAACCGTGCCTCTCGCGGAAGCAAAACCGTGACTCTCGCTGAAGAAGAAAAAAGAGAAAACACATTTTTTCTTTTCCGAGGAGCACGACTCTCGTGAAAGGAAAAAAAAATGAAAACGCGTTTTTTTCGTCTCCGATAGGCACGGCCATGACTCTCGCGAAAGCACAATCGCGCCTCTCGTGGAAGCAAAACCGTGACTCTCGCGAAAGAAAAAAACAAAAAATATATGTTTTTTTCGTTTTCGGGAGGCACGGCCATGACTCTCGCTAAAGCACAACCGTGCCTCTCGCGGAAGCAAAACCGTGACATTCACGGAAGGAAAAAAACAAAAAAACATATTTTTTTCGTTTTCGAGAGGCAGGCCGTGACTCTCACGAAAGCAAAATCATGCCTCTCACGGAAGCAAAACCGTGACTCTCACGAAAGGAAAAAAAATCATTTTTTCACGCAATTATTTTTTATCAGAAAGCTAAAGAAGACCGATCGAAAACCAAAATTTTGAAAAAAGGAAAAAAACCATCTAGAACACCGAAAACGCGTGCGGAAAAATAAAAAAACAAATTTCAGAGGGAGCGCCCAAAGCGCGACACATGGTGAATGGCTAACAGCACGCCAAGTGGTGTTGATCGTTTCGAGGCTCCCGAAGGAGCGCTCGTTAACTAGTTGCTCTGTTATTGGTTTTTTCGCAAAACGACGCCTGAAGCATTTCCTTCTCGCAATGTAGTTGGGCTTGGCCCATTATAATGTTGTTCATCCAAAAAAACGCAGTCTCATGGGGCTCGAACAGGTGACCTCCTGTTTGAAGCACTACGCACTAACGACCCCACCACCACAGGTCACGTGAATGCTATCATCTTTTTCTTCTTTCCTTCTTTCTGTTTTTTTTTCCTTTTTCTTTGTTTCTTCTTCCTGGTTCAATGAACTTTTTTTCTATTCATGATTTTTTCTCAAAATCGATGAACTTTTTTCAAATTGATGAAATTCTTTAAAAATTTGTAGACATTTTTTGAAAATCCATGAACTTTTCAAATTTCAATGCATTTTGTTTGAAAATCAATGAACTTATTTTCAATTATGATGAACTCTTTTTAAATTCGATGATTTTTTTATATTTGATGTTATTTCAAAATCCATGGAAAAAATTTCAAATTTGATGAACTTTTTTGAAGTTTGTCAACTTTTTGTCAAAAGTGATGAATATTCAAATCATGATTTTTTCTAAATAATTAAAAAAATAAGTTGTACAATAGACGGTTTTGTGCAATATATAGCGCGGCAACATTGTTATTATGTAAATGCGCTATGGCCATGCACCAAAGGCAATTAGCTACATTGGTTATCAAAATTGTACATGAATGGAAGGACCTGAGTTCAAAACCTATAGATAGCTATTTTTTGCATTTTTTTCTGCGGTATGTGTTTGCTGCTCTGCGCGTTTCAGGGACCGGCCCAACTGAGATCTGTAGTGAGCGCCAAGGAGGAGTTCGGGCGCCTGAAGCGCCTAATAGGAGCTCCCATTATCCTATTTGGCGCTTTAGGCGCCTGTTATTGTGCATTTTGCAAACGGACGCCTGAAGCCCTCCAAAAAATGTGTAGGAATGGGGCTTCAAACCCCGAGACCCCTTCGTTGTGAGCGCTCCGCTCTAACCACCATGTCATCACCCCACTAGTGGAAATACTTCGCTTCTTTCTTTTATTTTGTTCTTCAGTTCGGTTTGTTCTTTTTATTTTTCTTATCCTTTTTTGTTTCTTACTTTTTGTTTATTTCAGTGCGTTGTTTTTTAAAATTTGTGAACCTTTTTTCTAAATCGGCAAACTTTTAAATTAGATAAAAAATCCAATTCAATGGATTTGAAAAAAAAATGATGAACTTTTTTCAAAATCGATGAACTTCTTCTCGAAAAATATAAACTTTCTTAAAATACTGAACTTTTTATATTTGATGAATATTGTTTTTGAATTCAATGAGCTTTTTTCAAATTTGATGATCTTTTTCAAAACTGATGAACTTTTCCTCAAATTCGATCATCTTTTTTACAATTTGTCAACTTTTCCAAAATCATTGAACTTTTTTTCAAACTCAGTGAAATTTTTCAAGAAATTTTTCGAAATTGTGAACTTTTTAAGTTTGTTAACTTTTCTTATAAAATGATGATTTTTTAATTAAAAAATCGAAGAATTTTTCATATTCCTAATTTTTTTCAACTAATTCCAAAATCTAAGTGATATAATAGACGGTATTATGCAAATAAATAGCATGACTAAATATGTTCTGATATTATAAGCGCTATCATCAATCACACTGTTGAATGACTCTAGTGTTAGCATAGCCTGGGGAAGAATGCAATGTTGCGAGTTCTACTTCGAGGATGCACTTACTTGCGGTTTTTTGCGTTATAGTTTAGCTGGACTGCGCCTTCACGGGCCGGCCCAACGGCGGCACTGTAGTGTGATCTAGGAGACTGTTCACGCGTCGAACAGGAGCTCCCATGGCAATTAATAAAGAGTGCCCCTATTTCTCGCTCGAGCCGAGAGCAAACCCTCGCTGAAGGACGAGCGATCTGGGCCGGACCACGAGCGCGGAAGGCCACGGCCTATTTTTCCTTTTTTTTCATTTTCTGTTTTCTTTTTTACTTTTATTTTTGTACTTTTGTTTATATTTTAAAATATTTTAAATATAGATATTACAAAAAATACTTCAGAAAACATTTGAAAAATGTTGATCCTGTTTATAAAAATGTTGAATAAGTATTTGAAGAAATGTTGAACAAGTATTTCAAAAATGTTGATCATGTATATAAAAAATGTTGAACAAGTATTTGAAAAAAATGTTGAACAAGTATTTGAAGAAAGAAAATGTTGATCATGTATATTAAAATGTTGAACAAGTATTTGAAAAAAATATGTTAAGCAAGTATTTGAAAAATATTGAAAAGGGTATTTGAAAAAATGTTGATCATTTATATAAGAATGTAGAATGAAAAGCAAAATGAAACAAAAAAATGGAGAATAAACAGAGGAAAAAAGTTGAAAACAGAGAAAAAAGAAAAGAAAGAAATGGAGAAAACCATCTCGACCTGCTTCAAGTAAGTCGCGTATCTTTAGTTAACACGAACTATGCGCAGTCGTGGTGGTTAGTCGCGCTTGGTTCGTTTGCGACAAGGAGGGATCGATCTAGTAACGAAAACTTCGACACGAGACTTCCTACAAACTCTTGTTTAATGCGAGAAATAGTCCCCGTCGTTTCAAAATGGTGCCCGTTAATGTATTAAATGCAAACGGGCGAACACCGCCCCGCCAATCTGGGTCGGCACATTTAGGTCTTTTTTCCTGATACAAGTGCAAAAATACGGGTGCGCTGGTGAGTTCGCAGTGACTCAAACCTGTGAGGTACTTGATAAAAGGACATGACCACCTGGGTCAGCTCGCCTATTGTGGTTCTTCTCCCTTTCTTGATTTTTCTTCTATCTCTTCTTTGTCTTTTTTGCTTTCTTTTTCTCTTTTCTTTTGTTTTCTTTTTCCTTTTCCTTTTTCTTAATTTCGTGAACTTTTCAAAAATATGTGACTTTATTCCAAATCGATGATTCTTTTTTGAAATTGATGAACTTTTATTCTAATTTGTGAACTCTTTTTGAAAATCGATGAACAATTTTTCAAATCAATGAACTCTTTTTTGAATTTGTGAACTTTTTTTGAAAATCGATGAACTTTTCCAAATTGATAACTTATTTTTAAAATTGATGAAGTTTTATTCAAATTGTGAACTCCTTTTGAAAATCGATGAACTCTTTCCCGAATTTGTGAACTACTTTTGAAAATGAATGGACCTTTTTTCAAATCGATGAACCTTATTTGAATTTTTGAATGTTTTTCAAATTGATGAACTTTTTTTGAATTTGTGAACTTATTTCGAAATACATGTACTTTTTCTGATTCATGATTTTTTTAACTTTGTTCACATTTTTTCAGTTTGGTCCTATAAAGTCTGAAAAATCATTTTTATCTTCCACATTAGAAACAATTGCTTGGCTTGTCATCGGGGTTGTGTATGATTTAAATATTTTGTGTGATGAAGATCGAGGATAGCCACACTATATGATTTTGTAAGGATAAGTTTTCTTTGGTCATGTTATTTTGAGAAGACATAATTGCCTTGTTAGTATGCTTGAACCATTATTTTTTTATGTCAATATTAAATTTTTGTTTAGAATCTTACGGATCTGAATATTCATGCCATAATAAAAGAAATTACATGAATAAATATGATAGGTAGCATTCCACATCAAAAATTCTGTTTTTATCATTTACCCACTCGAGGACGAGCAGAAATTAAGTTTGGGGATGCTTGATATGTCTCCAACGTATCTATAATTTTTGATTGTTCCATGCTATTATATTATGTATTTTGGATGTTTTATGTGCATTAATATGGTATTTTATATTATTTTTGGCACTAACCAATTAATCTAGAGCCCAGTGCCAGTTTCTGTTTTTTCCTTGTTTTAGAGTTTCACAGTACAGGAATACCAAACGGAGTCCAAACGTAATAAAACTTTCACGATGATTTTTCTTGGACCAGAAGACATCCAAAGAACTTGGAGTGCAAGTCAGAGAACCCACAAGACGACCACAAGGACAGAGGACGCGCCCAGGGGGTAGGGCACGCCCCACCCTTGTGGGCCCCTCGTGACTCCACCGACCTATTTCTTCCGCCTATATATTCTCATATATCCCAAAACCAACAGAGAGAACCACGAAAACACTATTCCACCGCCGCAACCTTCTGTACCCGTGAGATCTCATCTAGGGGCCTTTTTCGGCGTCCTGCCGGAGGGGGATTCGATCACGGAGGGCTTCTACATCAACACCATTGCCCTTCCGATGAAGCGTGGGTAGTTTACCACAGAACTACGGGTCCATAGCTAGTAGCTAGATGGCTTCTCTCTCGCTTTAATTCTCAATACCATGCTCTCCTCGATGTTCTTGGAGATCTATTCGATGTAATACTTTTTTGCGGTGTGTTTGCCTAGATCCGATGAATTGTGGATTTATGATCAGCTTATCTATGAATATTATTTGAATCTCCTCTGAATTCTTATATGCATGATTTGATATCTTTGCAAGTCTCTTCGAACTATCGATTTGGTTTGGCCAACTAGATTGGTTTTTCTTGCAATGGGAGAAGTGCTTAGCTTTGGGTTCAATCTTGCGGTGTCCTTTCCCAATGACAGTAGGGCAGCAAGGCACGTATTGTATTGTTACGATCGAGGATAAAAAGATGGGGTTTTCATCATATTGATTGAGTTAATTCCTCTACATCATGTCATCTTGCCTAATGCGTTACTCAGTTCTTTATGAACTTAATACTCTAGTGCATGCTGGATAGCAGTCGATGTGTGGAGTAATAGTAGTAGATGCAGAATTGTTTCGGTCTACTTGACACGGACGTGATACCTATATTCATGATCATTGCCTTAGATATCATCATAACTTTGCACTTTTCTATCAATTGCTCGGCAGTAATTTGTTCACCCACCGTATTATTTTCTATCTTGGGAGAAGCCTGTAGTGAAACCTATGGCCCCCGGGTCTATTTTCCATCATATAAGTTTCCGATCTACAATTTTAGTTTCCTATTTACTTCCTTTGCAATCTTTTACTTTCCGATCTATAAACCAAAATACCAATAATATTTACTTTACCGTTTATCTATCTCTATCAGAGCTCACTTTTGCAAGTAACCGTGAAGGGACTGACAACCCCTTTATCGCGTTGGGTGCAAGTTGTTTGATTTTTTGTGCAGGTATTCGATGACTTGTTAATTGTCTCCTACTGGATTGATACCTTGGTTCTCAAACTGACGGAAATACTTACTGTACTTTGCTGCATCACCCTTTCCTCTTCAAGGGAATAATCAACGCAAGCTCAAGAAGTAGCAGGAAAAATTTCTGGCACCGTTGCCGGGGAGATCACGACAAGTCAAGACATACCAAGTACCCATCATAAAATCTCATCTCTTGCATTACATTATTCGCCATTCGCCTCTCATTTTCCTCTCCCCCACTTCTAAAATGATTTTCGAAAAGATTTGCCTTTTTATTTGCCCTTCTTTCGTTCGATCTTATGTTTGATTGTGTTGCCATGTGCCTTCTATTTGCTTGCATCTTTGCTTGCTAAAAATCTATTGATATGGATCCTCATCCACTTGCTAATCTTTTTAAAAGATCCAATTGTGATGAACCAATTGCTAGTGAGTTGAGTGCACTAGATTATCTTTATGAGGTTTTGCTTAAATTCGTGAATCTGAAAATTGTGTTGAAGTGTTGAAAGAAGAAATTTATGAAGTGATTCACGATAGCTCCTTGAATGAAAAGCATGATTGCAATGATATTATTATAAATTCTATTAATTTCCATTGTGTTAATGATATGCAAAACCCTAAGCTTGGGGATGCTAGATTTGCTATGTCCACTACTTGTTGCAATGATCATGATTGGGGTGATTATTCTTCTTATAATCTTGAAAATTTATTTAAGCCCCATGATGAATATGAGATTGATAATAATGTTTGCAATAATACTAAAAGTGGGTTTGAAAGAGTGTCAACTTTAGATCCCACATATTTGGATAACGTTCAATCTTATGAAGTTTTTGATAAAAGTGGGTTCGGAGAGGTCATGACTTTATTTTATGATAATCCTACTATTTCGGAAGAGTGTCAACTTTGCATGCATATGGATCATGTTGAGAATATTTTATGTGATAATTATATTGTCGAATTTGATTATGATCCTTGATACGTCTATTTTGCATCATGTTTTCTTACTGTTATTTATGATGTGCTTATGCATAATAATGCTTTTTGGAGTAATTCTAATGCCTTTTCTCTCATAATTTACAAGGTACACACAAAGAGGGAGAATTCCGGCAGCTGGAAATCTGGACCTAGAAAAGTTATGTCAGGCTACCTATTCTGCACAAATCCAAATAAGCTGAAACTTCACGGAGAATTTTTATAGAATATATATGAAGAATATTGGAGCAAATAACTACCAGAGGGGGCCCACCAGGTGGGCACAACCCACCTGGGCGCACCAGGGAGCCCAGGCGCGCCCTAGTGGGTTGTGCTCACCCAGGCCCACCTCCGGTGCCCATCTTCTGGTATATTGGTCGTTTTGACCTAGAAAAAATAAGAAGAAGACTTTCGGGATGGAGCGTCGCCGTCTCGAGGCGGAACTTTGACAGGAGCACTTTTGCCCTCCGGCGGAGCGATTCCGCCGGGGGAACTTCCCTCCCGGAGAGGGAAATCATCGTCATCATCATCACCAACAACTCTCGCATCTTGGGGAGGGCAATCTTCATCAACATCTTCAACTGCACCATCTCATCTCAAACCCTAGTTCATCTCTTGTGTTCAATCTTGTTACCAGAACTATAGATTGGTGCTTGTGGGTGACTAGTAGTGTTGATTACATCTTGTAGTTGATTACTATATGGTTTATTTGGCGGAAAATTATATGTTCAGATCCAATATGCTATTTAATACCCCTCTGACTTTGAGCATGATTATCATTCATGAGTAGTTACTTTTGTTCTTGAGGTCACGGGAGAAATCATGTTGCAAGTAATCATGTGAACTTGATATTTGTTCTAATTTTGATAGTATGTATGTTGTGATTCCCTTAGTGGTGTCATGTGAACATCAACTACATGACACTTCACCATATTTGGGCCTAAGGAAATGCATTGTGGAGTAGCAATTAGATGATCGGTTGCGAGAGTGACAGAAGCTTAAACCCCAGTTTATGCGCTATTCCATAAGGGACCGCTTGGATCCAAAAGTTTAATGCTATGGTTAGAATTTATTCTTAATACTTTTCTCGTAGTTGCGGATGCTTGCAGGAGGGTTAGTCATAAGTAGGAGGTTTGTTCAAGTAAGAACATCACCTAAGCACCGGTCCATCCACATATCAAATTATCAAAGTACCGAACACAAATCAAACCAACATGGTAAAAGTGACTAGATGAAAATCCCGTGTACCCTCAAGAACACTTTGCTTATCCTAAGAGATCGTTTTGGCATGTCCTTTGCCTCAAAAGGATTGGGCTACCTTGCTGCACTTTTGTTACTACTATCGTTACTGGCTCGTCATAAATTACCTTGTTATCAAACTAATCTGCTACTTATAATTTCAGCATTTGCAGACATTACCTTGCTCAAAACCACTTGTCATTTCCTTCTGCTCCTCGTTGGGTTCGACACTCTTACTTATCGAAAAGAGCTACAATTGATCCCCTATACTTGTGGGTCATCAAGGCTATTTTCTAGCGCTATTGCCGGGGAGTGAAGCACCTTTGGTAAGTGGAATTTGGTAAGGAAACATTTATATAGAATGGTAAAATTTATTATCACTTGTTACTATGGAAAACAATCCCTTGAGGGGTTTGTTCGGGGTATCTTCACCTCGAACGGAACCACAATTTGCTACCCCTCAACCTGCTGCACCTACTGAAAATATTGAATATGAAATTCCTTCGGGTATGATAGAACAACTGCTAGCTAATCCTTATGCAGGAGATGGAACCGAACATCCTGACATGCATTTGATTTATGTGGAACAAATTTGTGGATTGGTTAAGCTTGCAGGTTTACCCGGATATGAAGTTATGAAGAAGGTTTTCCCTTTATCTTTGAAGGGAAAAGCATTTGCATGGTATAGGCTATGCGATGATATTGGATCTTGGAATTGGAATCTTTGAAATTGGAGTTCCACCAAAACATTTATCATATGCATCTAGTTCATCGTGATCGGAATTATATATATAATTTTTGGCCTTGTGAAGGAGAAACTATTGCTCTAGCTTGGGGGAGGTTGAAGTCAATGTTGTATTCATGCCCCAATCATGACCTTTCAAGAGAAATTATTATCCAGAACATTTATGCTCGGCTTTCTCGTAATGATCAAACCATGCTTGATACTTCTTGTGCTGGTTCTTTTATGAAGAAGACTATTGAATTCCG
Organism: Aegilops bicornis; assembly: GCA_021605145.1. Lineage (NCBI taxonomy): Eukaryota > Viridiplantae > Streptophyta > Magnoliopsida > Poales > Poaceae > Aegilops > Aegilops bicornis. The sequence continues at coordinate 557,913,762 of CM038671.1, forward strand.
GTGGTATCTTTTGGAAAGAATTAAACGCAACTCTGAAGATTGGGAACTCGATGAAGGTAAAGAGTCGGGTATTAAGGTTAAGTATGATTGTGTTAAATCTTTTATGAATACCGATGCTTTTCAAAAGTTTAGCACTAAATATGGACTTGACTCTAAGATAGTAGCCTCCTTTTTTGAATCATTTGCTACTCATGTTGATCTCAATACAAAGAAGTGGTTTAAATATCACCCACCTATTAAAGAAGAAATAAGAGAACCGGTACCAATTAAAGAAGAAACTATACTTTATAATGTTGATCCAGTTGTTCCTTCTGCTTATATTGAGAAACCACCTTTCCCTGTTAGGATAAAGGGCCATGCTAAAGTTTCAACTGTGGTTAACAAAAGCTATATTAGAACACCTAAACCTGATGAACAAATCAAAGTAGAACCTAGTATTGCTATGGTTAAAGATCTCTTGGAAGAAGATATGGATGGACATGTTATTTACTTCTGTGAAGAAGCTACTAGAATTGCCAAACCTGATAAAAAAAGATAAACATAGACCTGTTGTTGGCATGCCCGTCATCTCAGTTAAAATAGGAGATCACTGTTATCATGGTTTATGTGACATAGGTGCTAGTGTGAGTGCTACTCCTTACACCTTATATCAAGAAATTATGAATGACATAGCACCCGCAGAGATAGAAGACATAGATGTTACTATTAAACTTGCTAATAGAGACACTATATCACCAATTGGGTTTGTTAGAGATGTTGAAGTCTTGTGTGGGAAAATAAAACACCCTATTGATTTTCTTGTTCTTAGTTCCCCACAAGATGACTTTTGTTCCATTATCTTTGGTAGACCTTTCTTGAACACCGTTAATGCTAGAATAGATTGTGAGAAGCAAACTATCGGTGTTAGCTTTGGTGATGAGTCTCATGAGTTTAATTTTTCCAATTTTAGTAGAAAGCTTCATGAAAAAGAATTGCCTAGTAAGGATGAAATAATTGGTCTTGCTTCTATTGCTATGCCACCTACTGATCCTTTAGAACTATATTTGCTAGACCATGAAAATGATTTACATATGCATGAAAGAAATGAAATATATAAGATTTTGTTTGAACAACGGCCTCTACTTAAACACAATTTACCTATTGAAACTCTAGGAGGTCCTCCTCCACCTAGAGGTGATCCTGTGTTTGAATTAAAACAATTGCCACACACTTTGAAGTATGCTTATCTTGATGAAAAGAAGATATATCCTGTTATTATTAGTGCTAACCTTTCAGAACATGAAGAAGAAAGATTATTGAAAGCTCTAAGGAAGCACCGAGCTGCTATTGGATATACTCTTGACGATTTAAAGGGCATTAGTCCCACTCTACGTCAGCACAAAATTAATATGGAACCTGATGCTAAACCTGTTGTTGATCACCAACGTCGGCTAAACCCGAAGATGAAAGAAGTGGTACGAACAAAAATATTAAAACTTCTGGAAGCAGGTATAATCTATCCCATAGCTGATAGTAGATGGGTAAGTCTTGTTCATTGTGTCCCTAAGAAAGGAGGTATTACTGTTGTCCCTAATGATAAGAATGAACTTATTCCACAAAGAATTGTTACAGGCTATAGAATGGTAATTGATTTTAGAAAATTAAATAAAGAAAGTAGAAAAGATCATTACCCTCTGCCTTTTATTGATCAAATGCTTGTAAGATTATCTAAGCACACACATTTTTGTTTTCTTGATGGATATTCTGTTTTTTCACAAATACCTGTTTCTCAACCTGCTCAAGAAAAGACCACTTTTACTTGTCCCTTTGGAACCTATGCTTATAGACGTATGCCTTTCGGTTTATGTAATGCACCTGCTACCTTTCAAAGATGTATGACTGCTATATTCTCTGACTTTTGTGAAAAGATTGTTGAGGTTTTCATGGACGACTTCTCTATTTATGGGAAGTCTTTTGATGATTTTTTAAGCAATCTTGATCAAGTTTTGTAGAGATGTGAACAAACAAATCTTGTCTTGAATTGGGAGAAGTGCCACTTTATGGTTAATGAAAGTATTGTCTTGGGTCATAAAATTTCTGAAAGAGGTATTGAAGTGGACAAAACTAAGGTTAATGCAATCGAGAAAATGCCATGCCTAAAGATATAAAAGGTATTCGTAGTTTCTTAGGTCATGCTGGTTTCAATAGGAGATTTATCAAATACTTTTCTAAAATTTCTAGGCCTCTTACGAATCTTTTGCAAAAGGATATTCCTTTTGTTTTTGATGATGATTGTTTTGAAGCCTTTGAAACAGTCAAGAAAGCCTTAATTTCTGCACCTATTATTCAACCACCTGATTTGAACTTGCCTTTTGAAATTATGTGTGATGCTAGTGATTATGTTGTTGGTGCTGTTCTAGGACAAAGAGTTGATAAGAAACTGGATGTTATTCATTATTCTAGTAGAACTCTAGACAATGCTCAAAGAAACTATGCAACTACTGAAAAAGAATTATTAGCAGTGGTGTTTGCTTGTGATAAATTTAGACCTTATATTGTTGATTCAAAAGTAATTGTTCACACCGATCATGCTGCTATTAAATATCTTATGGAAAAGAAGGATGCTAAACCTAGACTTATTCGATGGGTTCTCTTGCTACAAGAATTTGATTTACATATCACTAATAGAAAAGGAGCTGAGAGCCTCGTCGCTGATAACTTTTCTAGGCTTGAAAATTTGCCTGATGACCAACTACCTATTGATGATAGTTTTCCTAATGAGCAGTTAGCTGCAATAAATGTTACTCGCAGTGCTCCTTGGTTGCTGACTATGCTAATTACATTGTTGCTAAATATTTACCACCTAGCTTTACTTACCAACAAAAGAAAAAATTCTTCTATGATTTAAGACACTACTTTTGGGATGACCTACATCTTTATAAAGGAGTAGATGGTATTATTAGACGTTGTGTACCTGAGCATGAACAGGGACAAATCCTACGGAAATGTCATTCCGAAGCTTATGGAGGGCATCATGGTGGAGATAGAACTGCTCACAAGGTATTGCAATCAGGATTTTATTGGCCTACTCTCTTCAAGGATGCCCGTAAGTTCGTCTTATCTTGTGATGAATGTCAAAGAATAGGTAATATCGGTAAGCGTCAAGAAATGCCTATGAACTATTCACTTGCTGTTGAACCATTTGATGTTTGGGGATTTGGTTACATGAGACCTTCTCCTTCCTCTAATGGGTATACACATATTTTGGTTGTTGTTGATTATGTTACTAAATGGGTAGAAGTTGTTCCAACCAGTAGTGCTGATCACAACACCCTATTAAAATGCTTAAGGAAGTTATTTTCCCAAGGTTTGGAGTCCCTAGATATTTAATAACTGATGGTGGTTCACACTTTATTCATTGTGCTTTTCGTAAAATGCTTGCCAAGTATGATGTTAACCATAGAATTACATCACCTTACCATCCTCAGTCTAGTGGTCAAGTTGAACTTAGAAATAGAGAAATAAAATTAATTTTGCAAAAGACTATCAATAGGTCCAGGAAGACTTGGTCTCATAAATTAGATGATGCACTTTGGGATTATAGAACAACATATAAAGATCCTATGGGTATGTCTCCTTATAAAATAGTTTACGGAAAAGTTTGTCATTTGCCTCTTGAGTTAGAACATAAAGCATATTGGGCCATCCAAGAACTCAATTATGATTTCAAACTCGCTGGTGAAAAGAGGTTATTTGATATTAGCTCATTAGATGAATGGAGAACACAAGCTTATGAAAATGATAAATTATTCAAAGAAAAAGTTAAAAGATGGCATGACAAAAGAATCCAAAAGCATGAGTTTAAAGTTGGAGAATATGTTCTTTTGTACAACTCTCATTTCAGATTCTTTGCAGGAAAACTTCTCTCAAGATGGGAAGGCCCATATGTTATCGAGGAGGTTTATCGGTCTGGAGCCATCAAAATAAATAATGTCGAAGGTACTAACCCGAAGGTTGTCAATGGGCAACGAATAAAACATTATATCTCGAATGCGCCCATTAATGTTGAAAGTAATATTATCCAAACTTTGACACCGGAAGAACACATAAAAGAGTCCTTCCTAACACTCGAAATCGTTAAAATAAGGTGGTACGTGATACGGTAAGTAAACAGACTCCAAAAAATCCGCAAAAATATTTTTTGTCTGTTTTGGAATATTTAGAAAAATAGGAAAATAAGAAACTTCCAGGAAGCGTACCCTGGTGGGAACAAGACACCAGGGCATGCCAGGCTTTCCTGGCACGCCTAGGTGGGTTGTGCCCACCTGGGACACCTTCCAGACTCCGTTTTTCTACAGCTTGCTTGTTTCCCAAGATAAAAAATCTATATATAAACTCCCTGAACCTTTTGACCATCGTATCACGGAGAAATCCTATGTTTTCTTATCCTTGTTGTTTTCTGTCAGATCCCATCTACCATGGCTGCTTCAAGCTCCTCCAAGGACAATTTCTTCAAGAGCTTCATCAACCCATATCCACGGGAGGTGGTGCGGCACCCTCCGGTCATCCAGATGCATAAGGGGGGTGCTTCACCTTCGTGATGTACCATGTCCCAAGGGAACGGGAACCATGGAGGCCAGGCTTGAAGCTATGGAGCAAGATGTCTTCCGGTGCAAGGGGATGGTGGAGCATGGACTCAATGCCAATCACATCATGATCACGAACCTCTCCCGTGATCTCAAGGTGGATGGCAAGCCCATGAGGGACATCGTCTTCACCCTTAATGAGAAAATCAACTTCCTCCAAAGCTAGATCTACGACCTCCAAAACCAAGTCTTTGAATATGAGGCAAGGTTTAAAGGTATGAGTTTGGCTGCTAGTTGCAGGACCCGTGAGACTCACTCCTCCTCTTATGATGGTGGACCACTGCCATGGAAATCCGAGGACAAGATCTCTTCTTCATCACCACCAAAGGAAAACTGAGTATCGGGTATGGGCACTCCCCTTGGCTTCCACCAAGCTTGGGGGAGGTGCCCCGATATCGTATCATCCCCACTATCTTTTTGCCTTTACTATTTTAGTTCAATCTTTTGCTTTAGTTGAATAAAAGTTTAGTTCGATCCTTTCTTCTTTGAGAGTTTGCTTAGTGATCTATCCTTGTAACCGTGTGCAAGATATATAATAAAGTTTGGTTTGAGTTTCTGCTTTCTTTACTTTCTTGTTGCAAATAAAAGAAAAGAAATAAGGAAGAAAAAAAGAAAGGAAATAAATAAAAAGAAAGGAAATAAATCAAGAAGATCATATACTAATCTTATGGTAGGTGATGGCACCACATAAGGAAATGTGTAAGTAGAAAATTTTATTAGAGATTGACAAACATAGCATTAGTTGCAACTCATGAAAGAATTAATAAGGGAAGAGAAGATTCACATATAAATATACTATCCTAGAAATCTTTTGTGATTATGAGCCCTCATCAAAATATTATATGCCAAAATTGTTGACGTTGGACAAGGAAGAGGACTTAATGATTTATGTTTGTTCATATTCACATAGAAATCATATTGTCATAGATCCTTTAACATGTGGTGCTTGCCCCCTATCTTTGCTAGCCAAAAATTCCGCACTAAGTAGATATACTACTTGTGCATCCAAAAACCCTTAAGCCCAAATCTTGTTTTCAAGTGTCCACCATACCTACCTAGGGATTGAGCAAGATCCCTCAAGTAAGTTGTCATCGGTGCAAAAAGGCAATAAAATTTGCCTCTAAATGTGTGAGATCATTTAGTGTAAGAGAAAATTGAGCGTTGCACGAACTTGTGATGGTGAAGAATAAAAGCGACAGACTGCATAATAAAGGTCGCTATCACAAGGGGCAATGCAACATGATGTTCTTTTGCACTAAGGGGTTGAGCATAAAAACAAATAAGCGCATGGCAACCTCTGCTTCCCTCTGCGAAGGGCCTATCTTTTACTTTTATGTATTTACTTTTATGCAAACAGTCAAAGTTTTCTCTCTATTCCTTTTTATTTTCTCTTTTGGCAAGCATCATGTGGTGAGGAAAGATCTAGGCACATATGTCCAGTTGAATATGGGTAGCATGAGTTATTATTGTTGACATCACCCTTGAGGTGAATATGTTGGGAGGCGAAACTATAAGCCCCTATCTTTCTATGTGTCCGGTTGAAACATTTTGCTCATGTGTATCCGGTGAGTACTGTTAGCAATCATAGAAGACTATATGATGGTTGAGTATGTGGACTTGCCTAAAGGCTCCAATACGTGACCCTTCCTGAAAATATGATGAATTGTAGTTGCAAAGTTGACTGAGAACATAGTTTGTTGGTTTCTAATAGAGTTTTTGCTTTATACTTCGATTGTGTGATGAACTGTTACTTATTCATGAGAAGTATATGATAAAAGTTCTATGATAAAAGTCTTATGTTTAAGTTTGTCGCTGTCATAATAATGAACATGATTCTTCTATGTCCGTAGTTTGTTTTTATCGACACCTCTCTCTCTCTAAGCATGCGGGCATGTTTTTCGATTTCGGTTTTCGCTTGAGGACAAGCGAGGTCTAAGCTTGGGGGAGTTGATACGTCCATTTTGAATCATGTTTTCTTACTGTTATTTATGATGTTTTTATGCATAATAATGCTTTTTGGAGTAATTCTAATGCCTTTTCCCTCATAATTTACAAGGTACACACAAAGAGGGAGAATTCCGACAGCTAGAAATCTAGACCTGGAAAAGCTACGTCAGGCTACCTATTCTGCACAACTCCAAATAAGCTGAAACTTCATGGAGAATTTTTATAGAATATATGAATAATATTGGAGCAAATAACTACCAGAGGGGACCCACCAGGTGGGCACAACCCATCTAGGCGCGCCAGGGAGCCCAAGCGCGTCCTGGTGGGTTGTGCTCACCCAGGCCCACCTTCGGTGCCCATCTTCTGGTATATAGGTCGTTTTGACCTAGAAAAAAGGAGAAGACTTTCGGGACGGAGCGCCGCCGTCTCGAGGCGGAACTTGGGCAGGAGCACTTTTGCCCTCCGGCGGAGCGATTCCGCCGAGGGAACTTCCCTCCTGGAGGGGGAAATCATCGTCGTCATCATCACTAGCAACTCTCCCATCTTGGGGAGGGCAATCTTCATCAACATCTTCAACAACACCATCTCATCTCAAACCCTAGTTCATCTCTTGTGTTCAATCTTGTTACCGGAACTATAGATTGGTGCTCGTGGGTGACTAGTAGTGTTGATTACATCTTGCAGTTGATTACTATATGGTTTATTTGGTGGAAGATTATATGTTAAGATCCAATATTATATTTAATACCCCTCTGATCTTGAGCATGATTATCATTCATGAGTAGTTACTTTTGTTCTTGAGGTCACAGGAGAAATCATGTTGCAAGTAATCTTGTGAACTTGATATGTGTTCAATATTTTGATAGTATGTATGTTGTGATTCCCTTACTGGTGTCATGTGAACGTAGACTACATGACACTTCACCATTTTTGGGCCTAAGGGAATGCATTGTGGAGTAGCAATTAGATGATGGGTTGCGAGAGTGACAGAAGCTTAAACCCCGGTTTATGCGCTATTCCGTAAGGGACCGATTGGATCCAAAAGTTTAATGCTATGGTTAGAATTTATTCTTAATACTTTTTTCGTAGTTGCGGATGCTTGCGGGAGGGTTAATCATATGTAGGAGGTTTGTTCAAGTAAAAACAGCACCTAAGCACCGGTCCACCCACATATCAAATTACAAAGTACCAAACACAAATCAAACCAACATGGTGAAAGTGACTAGATGAAAATCCCGTGTACCCTCAAGAACACTTTGCTTATCATAAGAGACTGTTTTGGCCTAACCTTTGCCTCAAAAGGATTGGGCTACCTTGCTGCACTTTTGTTACTACTATCGTTACTTGCTCGTTATAAATTACCTTGCTATCAAACTACTCTGCTACTTATAATTTCAGCATTTGCATATATTACCTTGCTGAAAACCACATGTCATTTCCTTCTGCTCCTTGTTGGATTCGACACTCTTACTTATCAAAAAGTGCTACAGTTGATCCCCTATACTTGTGGGTCATCAACCCTACATTTAATTATTATGAGAGAGGAAAATATGGCTGTAGAAATTTTCATGTTACAAAATTACCTGTCGATATGTTGAGATTGCTATTTTTCCTTTCTTCTTACCTGCATATGCTAGTTTTTGCTTGACTTGATAATTTTTTTGCTTATAATATGCCTATGCATAGGAAGTATGTTAGACTTATATGTGTTTCTCATGTGCTAGATGATGCTCCCTTCGTGTTTCAATTGCTATCTTTCATGTGAGCATCATTAAAATTATCCATGTCTAGCTAAAAGGCATTAAAGAAAAGCGCTTGTTGGGAGACAACCCAATAAATTTCCTTCCTGTTTAGCAATAAATAATTCATATAGCCTCTGGTTAGATGTGGTTTTGTGTTTTAATTAGTGTTTGTGCGAAGTAAGACCTTTGGGATAGCTTACGGTGATTGTTGATTTGATCTTGCTGAAAAACAGAAACTTTTGCGCTCAGGAAAACAATTCTCATTTTTAACAGAAGCATGATAAAATAGTGATTCTTTTTGAAGAAGATTAATAAACAAATTTCTTAGGTCGTCCTAAGTTTTTAGAATTTTTGGAGTTACAGAAGTATTCGGGAGTTACAGATTACTACAGACTGTTCTGTTTTTGGCAGATTCTGTTTTCAATGTGTTGTTTGCTTATTTTGATGATTCTATGGGTAGTATCGGTTTCGGAGTAATGGGCCACGGGTAGGCTAACCCGAGCCCCCGGACCTTTCAAGACATCAGGGCAGGCTGCGCCCCTCAAGACCCCAAGACAAAGAGACGCTTTCTAAGAGTCGGCGGCAAGGCCGCCAACTGCCCCTCACGGCCGAGTCCCAGGGACTACTTCGAGATAAGCCGACTCCTAACTAGCGGCTTCCAGAGAAGCTGGCTATGGGGAGTCGGCCCGCGACTCCAACAACCTCCTGCCTTTGCAATAATGGACGGGATGGGGTACGGCCACCGCGCGGCCCATCCATGCCCCGTTCGCGAAGAAGGCGAGGCATAGCCACAGTCTTGCCGTACCAACGGAGATCTCCGTCCGTGGCAACCTTTGCCATGCCAGCCTCGACATCAGCCGTGGCGGCGCCCGTGCCATGACGGCTGTCTGCACAACCCGTAGATGGTGGGTCCGCTTTGTCGGCGGGAAATCTGAAAGACGGCGAGAGGGCCACAAGACGGACCCGTTGGGAGTCGGCCCCCAGGAGTCGGCTAGCCCCTCCCACGGGCCCCGCATGCCATTAAGCAGACAAGACAGAGAATGGCAACAGTGATCGCTCGCCAGGCGGCGGCACTATTGCCATGACCCCATGACCGAGCCAGCGTCATTAGAAGCACGGCTACAGTAATCCGCAGCCGGCAAGACCCGCCTGCGGCGGACAAGGCCTGTCGGCCCCATACCGGGCCCATCGGCGGGGCCTGCCAGTCGGCGGAGAAGACGGCGGCCTGAGAGACATACGGCTGGGACCCGCGCCCAGCCGGATTACCATTGTACCCTCGGGGGGTAGGCCTATATAAACCCCCCGGGGCACCCATGCAAAGGGTTGGACCCTGATAGTTTTTGACACACATAGAGGAAAAAGGAGAGCTAGCCGTGCCCTTCTCCTTCCTCACCCCGAAGAGCTCAAGGAGCAACCTTGTACCCACTTTGCCATAGTGATCATGCGGAGACCCGGCAGAGCAGCGATGAGGTGTTATCTCCACGGAGAGCCACAAGCTGGGTAAGATCCGCCGGCGTGCATGTCTTCGCCTCATCCCGTTTCCAGGCACCGGCGACGTTCTAATCGCCCCCACTATGATAAGCCATCCCTTGGCATATGTCGCACCCAACCCCCGACATTTGGCGCCCACCGTGGGGCGAGGTGCACCGTCGTCCGTGGACCTGCTCTGGACGGGTACCCTTTTTCTCCCTGGCGAGCGCAGCCAGCCCGGCACGCCAGACGGAGTCTACGCCGACACGCTGCAAGGCGCTGAGATCGCTTCAAGCAGCCGGCCTCGCCGAACTTCTCGGCGAGGTTCGCCTCTCCGACGAGCACGCATCCGATGCGAGCACGGGCGGCCCGAAACCTCCTCGCGGGCCTCCTCCACCAACTCCATGTCGCCGGCGAACTGCCGTGGACTTGGAGTCCGTAAACTCCACCGACCCAATGCTGGTCGACTCCGACACACCGCGTCGCTCGACGCGTTCCCCTCAACGTGGTAGTCTCTGACGAGCCGCTCCCTCGTGCGGCGAGCGGCGGAAGCACCGTCACGGAGGTGCTCGTCATCGGTCATGGCGAGCATTCCGGTGAAGGAGCTCATGACCCACTCGACACGGCTCTGCAAGACCTGACCGCGCCTATCCCGGAAGACGCTGATGCCGAGACACTGGAGGCGCGCCGCCTTCAGCTCGTCGAAGGCGCGAAGAAGCTAGCAAGCATGAGACGCTTTTCAGAAGCCTACCAGCGCGAGATGGATCACGCCGTGGGCGGCTCGCCGGCCCCAACTGGGCCTAGCCGCCTAGGCGCGGTCCAGCAGCGGGGCGTGGCCATCACCAACCTGTTCGGGGCCAATCGCCCTGTGTACGCCACGCCTGCGGAGAACATCCGCGCCGCCCAGGCGGCGGCGAACGAAACTGAACAACCGAGGGTGAAGAGCGCCGCTGATAGCGGAAGCGAGTCCAGCAGCTCCTCGGCAGGTATGTCGCCTGAGAACAAAGCCGGCTGCCGCCGCGAGCGCCGCATAGCGACAAAACGACGACCTGCCTCCCCGCCGAGATCAAAGCGCGACCTCTCGGACCCGGTGGCGGTGTCCGCGGGAGAAAAGATAAGGATCCGGCTGTCGACCAGTCGGACTCGCATCACCATCGAGCGCGACCAAGACGGTCGCCCAAGAGCGGTGGAACGGCGGGACGACTATCTGCCTCCTCCTCCTCGCAAAGAAAGGCGAGTCTCCCCACCACCCGTCGAGCATCCGACTCTCCGCGACCGCCTTGGCCACCGAGAGGGAGTCGGAGAGAACGACGCCCGCCACTGGATCGACCGACTCCACCGATCCCTGGCGCTGGAAGAAGAAGACGAGTTGGGTCCACCCTGTTTCGGACCTCGCATCCGAGACGAGCCCTTTCCCAAAGGGTTCACGCTCCCCCGAGATACGCCCAAGTACACCGGCTCCGTGAAGCCGGAAGACTGGCTGGTTGACTACTCTACAGCCGTCAACATAGCGAACGGCAACAAGCGCGTTGCCGTAAAATATGTTCCGCTCATGCTCCGAGGCACGGCCGGACATGGTTGAACGACTGAAGCCCCGCATCAACAAGCTGGGTCGACTTCACCGAAGCCTTCGTCGCAACTTCACGAAACGCGTACAAGCGACCTCCCAAGCCCTTGACTTTCCTTGTGCGTGCAAGGCCACTGACGAGTCAACTCGCGACTACCTCACGCTACCGGGCCGAGCTTGGAACTCCTGCGGCGTGCACGAGGTGCGAGCTATCGAGTACTTCACCGCGGGTGCGTAGAAGGCACCCTTCTCAAGCACAAGCTCCTCTGCGACGAGCCGGAGACCCTCGACGAGTTCTTGATCATAGCGGAACAAATGCATACGCCACAGCCGACTCCTCCATGAAGGTGGAGATTCAAGTTAGTCACGACCGCAAAGTGGCCCCTCGGGCACCAGAACTCTGGTGGAGACGCCACTCGGCGACAACAGCGAACGATCACTAGCGCAAAGGCCCCACAGCCGGCTTCCAGAGCCGGCAGTTGCGACAATCGAAGACCGGAATGAGGGCAGCCTCCGGCCAAGCGACAGAAAGGAGGAAAGTCCAACTGGTTGCCGGCCTTCTCTTACGAGCAGACTCTAGATGGTCCCTACAAGTTCCACAGCGGCGCGAAGCCATCAAACAACACCACCCGGAAGTGCCACTGGCTCACCAGGATCGCCAAGGGAGACGACCTCCTGCCTCCCCCTCCTGCTGGGCCGCCCGCCCGGCAGCCAGGCATCGAACCCGGTCGGTGATCTGAGATGAGTACCCGGAAGAGCCTGAAGCCTATGTGGTGTTCACCGGTGTGGTGACGATCAACACTGACGGCTGCGGCGGCAAGAGGTGAATGCAGTGAGCATCGGATACTCGAGTTCATGCACCGTCCGAGAAGCCTATCAGTTGGAGCAGAGCTGATCACCTAGAAGTGATGCCGAGTCCGGGCTCCTACACCCTGGTCTTGGGTGCCACCTTGGCCACAGATAGGCGGGTCGCTCGCTTCTCGCGAGTGCTGATAGACGGAGGCAGTAGCATCAACATCCTGTACAAGGATACCATGGAGAAGTTAGGAATCAAGCAAAGACAGCTTCAGAACAGCGGATTTGTGTTCCACGGCATTGTTCCTGGCCTTTCCTGCTCACCAATCGGCAAGATCCTGATAGACGTCCTCTTTGGGGACAAAGATCATTTCTGCCGAGAGCCAGTTTAGTTTGAAGTGGTGGACCTTGAAAGTCTGTACCATGCTTTGGCCAAGTTCATGGCGGTCCCCCACTACGCCTACCTCAAGATGAAGATGCCGAGTTCCAAGGGGATTCTGACCGTGGCCCGACTACAGAAAGTCGTCGCTTATGGCGGTGAAAGCGATCGGTTAACCGAGTCCACTGGTGATCGCGGTGAGAAGCGGCTTCTTGATCGGGTTGTGGCGATGGCGGCAAGCAGCCGAGATATCGCCCAACCCCAAAAGTCGGAAGCTGAGGGTTCGTTCAAGCCGGCCAAAGAAACGAAGAAGATACCCTTGGACCCGGAGCACCCAGAGAGGTACACTATCATAGGTGCAAACCTTGACAGCAAATAGGAAGGCGAGCTCGTCGATTTCCTCCGTGAGAATCGGGACATCTTCGCATGGTCCCCTAAAGACATGCCAGGTGTACCGACGGAATTCGCCGAGCACAAGTTACATGTTCGATCTGATGTGAAGCCCGGTCGGGAAGCCCTTGCGCCGCTGTCGAGAAGAAGAGAAGAGTTGTTGGAGAAGAGATAGCCCGGCTCCTAGCAGCCGGCTTCATTATGGAAGTGTTTTTTCCAATGGTTAGCAAACCCAGTCTGGTCTTTGAAGAAGAACAAGCGATGGCGGATGTGTATTGACTACACAAGCCTCAACAAAGCTTGCCCCAAGGACCCATTCGCTCTGCCGAGAATTGATCGGTGATAGACTCCACGGCGGATGCGAGCTGTTGAGCTTCTTAGATGCATATTCAGGATATCACCGGATCGGCTGAACCGGTGACGGGCGAAGACCGCCTTCATCACGCCGTTTGGAGCCTTCTGCTACCTGACCATGACGTTCGGCTTGAGGAATGCCGGTGCCACCTTTCAGCGTTGCATGCAGAAGTGCCTCCTCAAGGAACTCGGCAGAAACGCCCACATTTACGTGGACGATGTGGTGGTGAAGACGGAAAAGCATGGAACACTGATGGAAGACCTCAAGGAAACCTTTGAGAACCTGCGCCAATTACAGATCAAGCTCAACCCTGAGAAGTGCGTCTTGAATTACCGGCCCGGCCAACTCCTTGGCTTCCCGGTCTCTGAGCAGCGGCATAGAGTGCAACCACAGAAGATCAAGGCCATCGAGAGGATGGAGGTACCCGCCGATCGCTAGATGTGCAAAAGTTCACCGGCTGCTTGGCGTCCATCGATCGATTCATCGATCGGGCGAGAAAGCTCTCCCTTTATACCAGCTCATGAAGAAGACCACCTTTTGAATGGAACCACAAGGCGAATGACTTTTCTCCGATTGAAGAAAATGTTGACTACTCCCCTGTCTTTGGCGGCCCGACTCCTAAAGAGCCCATGCTCCTGTACATTGCCGCCACCGGCGGGTAGTCAGCCTGATCATTGTAGTTGAGCATAAGGAGGAAGGCAAGGCGCTACATGTCCGAGACCGGTATATTACCCGAGCAAAGTAATCTTGTCGACCTCCAAGCGTAACTACCCCCACTACCCGGAAGTTGCGCTCTGGCGTGCACTTTGCTGCCAAGAAGTTGAAGCCTTACTTTCAAGAGCATCCAATCAACATGGTTTGCACAGCCCCACTAGCCGAGATCATCGGAAGCCGAGACGCTTCGCCGAGTGGCCAAATGGGCCATAGAGCTGGCTCCCTACACCATCTACTACCAGCCCTTTTGCCATCAAGTCGCAAGCATCGCCGACTTCCTCGTCGACCGGGCGAGACCAGATTACCGCCTTGGCCCGACTCCACCCATTGGCGGATGCATTTCGATGGCTCCAAGATGCGCACCGGCTTGGGAGCGGCGTTGTCCTCACTTCCCCAAAGGCGACAAGCTCAAATATGCGCTGCAGATCCATTTCGCCGCCTCCAACAACGTCGCCGAATACGAGGTGCTCATTCACGGGCTCCGGCTTGCCAAAGAACTTGGCATTCGCCGGATCCTGTGTTATGGCGACTCCGACTTAGTGGTCCAGCAGTCATCCGGCGATTGGGACGCCAAAGATGCAAACATGGCAAGCTACCGTTTCCTTGTGCAGCAACTCAGCGAATATTTCGAGGGGTGCGAGTTCCTTCACGTGCCAAGAAATGACAACGACCAAGCGAACACCACAGCGCGAATCGGCTCCACCCGCCAAGCAATACCATCCGGCGTCGCCCTTGAGCGCCTCCTCAAGCCGTCTGTCAAGCCTTCACCGAATCAGACTCCATCTTTGTGCGGCTCCCCACGAAGAAGTCGGATCCGACTCAAGAGCCCCAAAGCAGACAAAGACGAGAATTCTTACAAATGGCTCCAAGAACGCCGTGGTCGAAGCGGCCGGGGACTTTAACCCGGCCCGGGGATCTGGCGACTAGTCCGAAGACTCGAGCTCGGCCCGAGGACTGCACCGGTCGGCCCGGGACTTCATCAATCCGACCAAGCGGTCGGACTCCAGCCCGCCGCCTCCCGGCCAGCGCCCTCGTCCAAGTCGCAGTGCTAACGGTTGAAGAAATAGCGGCACCCTCATGGGCCCAGCCCATCCTCAAGTTCCTAGTGAGCAAAGACACGCCAACCGATGAAATCTTGGCTCGGCAAGTACAACGCCGAGCGGCAGCCTACACCATAGTCAGCGAGAGAGTGGGTCAGGCGCAGCGTCACTGGTGTCTACCAGCGTTGCGTCGAGCCAGAGCAAGGCCAAGCGATTCTCGAAGACATCCATCAAGGCGAGTGCGGCCACCATGCGGCCTCAAGAGCACTCGTCGCCAAAGCCTTTCGACACGGTTTCTTCTGGCCAACTGCCCTAGAAGAGGCCAAGGAATTAGTCCAAAAATGCAAGGGGTGCCAGATGTTCCGCTCCAAGCCGCATCAGCTGGCTTCCGCACTCAAGACTATCCCCATCGCCTGGCCCTTTGCGGTTTGGGGCCTGGACATGGTGGGACCATTCAAAGCAGCACGAGGCGGCCTAACTCACTTACTTGTCGCGGTGGACAAGTTCACCAAGTGGATAGTAGTAAAGCCCATCAAGAAGTTGAATGGTCTGACTGCAGTGACTTTCATCGCCGACATCACGACTCGGTACGGCATACCACACAGCATCATCACCGACAATGGCACAAATTTTGCCAAAGGCGCCTTGGCCCGTTTCTGCGCGACACAGGGCATCCGACTGGACTTAGCATCCGTTTCCCATCCGTAGTCAAACGGCCAGGTGGAGCGAGCAAACGGCCTCATCCTTTCTGGCATCAAGCCTCGACTGGTCGAACCACTGGAGCGTTCAGCTGGCTGTTGGCTTGATGAATTACCAGCCGTCCTCTGGAGTCTGCGCACGACTCCAAATAAGTCAACCGACTTCACACCGTTCTTCCTCGTCTACGGTGCTGAAGCCGTCATCCCAACGGACATAGAGTTCGACTCCCCGCGAGTCACCATGTACACCGAGGAGGAAGCAGAAGAAGCACGTCAAGACGTCGTCGATCTCTTTGGAAGAGGGCGGCTGTTGGCACTCGGCCGGTCCGGCATCTACCGGCAGAGCTGCACCGATACTACAACAGGAAGGTCGGGCCGAGGTCTTTCCAAGAGGGCGACCTTGTGCTCGGCTGATCCAGCAAATAGCAGCCGGCACAAGCTGTCGGCGCCTTGGGAAAACCCCTTCATTATCGACAAAGTCTTGGGCAACGACTCCCTCTTGCTGATCGACGCCTTTCGAAGCCCCAAGCACGCAAGAGGGACGACTCCGGCAAAGAGGCGGAGCGGCCATGGAATGCAAATCTTCTCCGAAGATTTTCTGATTGATGCAAGATGTACCATGCTACCCTTTGTATTAAAGTACCAAGACTTGGGTCCCCGAGACGAGCTCGAGGACTCCCCTTTTGCTATCTATATGATAAGAATTATGCCTTGAGTATGCTACTCTTTGTTATGCCGCTTGGCACCGGGTTCGACTAGTCGGCCCGGGGACTCGCCGCCTCGCGCTATGGAATGCTTCCTGCAGTCGGACAAGTGTGTGTGGTGCCTAAGCCGTCTCCTGTCAGAAGCCGCAGCTCGCAGAGCGACTGTTTGGTGGGCAGGAGTAAGGAAGAATGGGCACCCACATGAAAAATGGCTAAGGACTCAAAGCATAAACATAGCGTAAGCCGGCTTCCAGCCTCTCTTCGCAAAACCGACTCTTGAGTAGTCGGCTTGCCGCTTTCTATCCAACTTGTTAAAAAGACTCTGAAAAATGGCCAAGTACTTGCCTTCCCAAAAGTAGCCAAGCATTTGATCCAGCGGCAGCCCGCTGAGCGGTTGTCCGACTGGCAAGGCGACGACTAAGGGAAGGCGACAAAGGAAAAAGTCAAAGGAGCAATGAGCAAGAAAAGATAGAATTTGGATAAATATTTACATAACATAGGCCCTTGGCCGAATCTTCAAGCAGAAGTTCAAAATACACCCCACGGGTGGAATTGTGCGAATTAACAAGTTCTTCAAAGACTACTAAAGCAGATAAAATAAAAGGCAAGACGACAGCCTAGGAAGCGGCAGACGGGTTCGGAGGGTCGGAAGAGACAGCGGTGTCTGGCGCCGGGGCGGCCGGCTGGGCAGTCTTGGCTTGATCATCTCCGGCGGCAGCCGGCTTGGTCGGGCGCAGCTCGTTGCTGGAGGCGCGGCGAGCTGAGGCTGGTCGCCCGCTCCATCTTCTGGCGCCTCCGTCTCACCTCCGTCCTCCGCCTCGCCTTCCTCCTCGGCGCTGGAGCCGATCACCTCCGCCGAGTCCTCGTCATAATCCGGGTTCATCCCGAACCACTCCGGCGGCGCCTCCGCGTCGTCTTGACTCTTCGAGGGGCGAAGATGCGGTGTCTGCATTTGTCGGCGATCGCCCGCCCGCTTCGACGAGGGCGTCTTCCACAACTATCAGCTCCGCTGGGCCTCTGGCGGCAACGCGGCCAGCCAGTCCAGTCCAGCCACAGATACCACGCCTTGGCGAATTCCAAGGCCCAGCGCGCTCCGGCCGGGCGAGAACCCTTCCGAGCCTCAAAGCGGCTAGCGGCGACCTCCGGCCGGTCGGCGATCCGGGAGTGCGCAGAACCAGCATGTCTAGCCACAGGGCAGCAATCTCCTGGGCGCCGACACGTTGAAGCCGGCGCAGCATCCGATGGGCCGGCCGCAAACGAGCCTCGATGCTCAGAAGCTGCTCATCAAGGGTCCGGGGGGCGTTGGCGGCGATCTCCGCACCATTTGCCCTCCGTGCCTCGCGATCAGCCTCGATGGCTTGAGTGGCCGCCTGCGTGTGGCCAGGGAAGAAGTCTGCCAAGACGAAAAAGAAGCAAGTCAAAAAATCAGGAGTCAGCCCGACCTATAGTCAGCGGCTCAAAGAAAGAAAGTAAAGAAACTCACCGTCGATGATATCCTTGATCTCATGGAAGCCGGAGGTCAGCAGTGCCTCCTTATCGGTCCAGGAGGAGCGCTCGCTTTCGAACTCGGCCAGGAGAGCAGTCTCTTTCTTCTCCGCCTCGTCCTGCGCCTTCTTAAGCAACTCCCTTTGCTCCGCCAGCTGCGTAGCTGCCAGGTCGCGCTTCGGCCTTGAGCTTCTTTGCACTCCTCCCCTTGGCACGCAAGGCGGTGTTGGCTTCGCCCAGTTGCTGCTGAAGAGTGGCGTTGGCGTCTGAAGAATAAAAAGAAAAAGGACGTTAAGGCGTCAACAAAGAAGGTCGCCGGGAAGATCCGGCCCGACTGCTCAGCAGTCGGCCCGAATCTCGGGGACTACAGCCCCCGCAAAGAAGAATGAGGACTCACTCCGGCTCTCCGTCAAGTCGGCAGTCCGCTTGCCCAGCTCCTCAACATTGCGGTTGAAGGCAGTGACGCGGAGGTTGTGATACTCCTGTGATAAGTATTTTAGACAAAGGTAAATATTTGGAACTCACCGGTGAAGTTTGAGCCGCCTACTCGGCCGGCCCGAAACTCGGGGACTACACCAGTGGAGTGCGGCGCGCGCCTGAAGAGAAGAACAAGAAAAACAAAGTCAAAAGAAGAAAGCATACCGGACGGCTGCTCGCGATGCGAGATGCGCCTTGGTGCGATTCTGGATGGCGTCGCCCTCGGCTCGCAACCGCTGAGCGTCGAGCGCTGGCTCAGTGGGCATGTGCCGCCTCCTCGCACCCACCCAACGGGCGCGGCGCTCGTCGCCTCGGCGTCTGGGATGGCCAAGCTGGCGGCGCCGGTCTCCAAGGGGCATGGCGCCGAAATCGCCTTCTCAAGGCGGCGGCGCACTGGCGAGGCGACTTGAAGGAGCAGCCATACGGTCTCGTCTTGATCGGTGGCACCGTGAGTCCGCCTGCTGTTTACCTTGCGTGCTCCCAGACGGCGGTGAAGGCGGCGGTGGCGGCACGGCCGTGCCCGACATGGAGGTCTCGCCGCCTTCCCTCTCCATGATGGGGTACTCGCCGCCGGCTCCCTCAGTCTGCCCCGTGAACTCCGGGGGCGGCGGTCTGAGCTTCGGCGGGATGACGAGCAACGCCGATTGGCGGTCTGCGGCCTCCTAGCTTCGCCGCTTTGCGCGATGGCGGTTTCGGCCTCATCCAGCTTCTTACAGGCGGAGGCCGCCGCCTTCTCGGCCTCCGCCTTCTCCAGGCGGGCGGCTTCTTCCTCGTCGCGCTTCTCCTGCGCGTTCCGCTCCGTTGCCTCCCGGAGGTCGGCGGCGGGGTCAATCCGCCGAGTAGTGGCAGACGTCTCTGCCGACCCCATGATTGGGGGGGGGGGGGCGGCGACCCTCTCTAAAGTAAGGGGAGCCCTGAAGCGAGGAAGGCATGTAAAAGATTTGGACAAGATTCACCAGAAGAAAACAAGACAAAAGGCGGAAGCGCTTATGCAGAGACCAGTGGCGGCCTTTTCACTTCCTTGCGGAAGCGGTTGGCCTTCTGACCGCCTCTTCCCGCTTAGCATGGCGGCGCCCCTTGAACTTCTTCGACCGGCCGCCAAGCAAGCTCGGCCCGGCCCGGCGCTTCTTCGCGCCGCCTTGACCACCCAAGCCAGCGGAGGAGCTCACGCTCGGCTGGCCGACCTTTGACTGGTGGCGCGGGGCAACTTCCCCCTCGACGTCGTAATCAGGCCAGTCGGCAAAGGTGGCCGAGGGCCTGAAGTCGCCTGCTCCTCCTCCTCCTTCGGCGTCGGCCTCCATTGCCGCCCCCAAGTCAGTCGTCGGCGTCGCTCTCCGCTCGGTCGGGACGAATCGACGGGCCGGTCCAGCAGTGCCGGTGAAGGCTGGATGAGGGTTGACTCGAAAAACCAAAAAAGATCAAGTCGGATTCGGTGAAAAAGAAAACAGAAGAAGAAGAGAGACGACTTAGAACAGGCGGGGGGTTGGCGCGTGAGTACGGCTCCTTGCCGAACTGCCAATCCGCCGTGAGATTGCAGTTCGCGATGTAGTTCACCGTGTCCGCCACCTCTGCATGGGGCATGTCCTTGGAGCACAGCCGACTTGGTCCCGGTGGCCGCTCATCTGACAGATCAGATGAGGTCGGCCTTGGAGCGGAAGGACTCGGCGCTCCATGAAGGCGGCCAGTAGGTCGGCCCCGGTCAAACCCTCCGACTGCGTCGGCCTCGAGTCGTGTGGCAAGCCAAGCGGCACCAGCAGTCGGCGTCTGGCCGGTGGGACCAGGTGAAAGCCTCCCGCCGATGTGCCGGCCGTAAAGGCGGCAGATTGACCCGATCACCTTACAGGCGACGTTCTTCACGTAAAAATAAGACCGCTGCCACATCTTCACCGACTTGATCAGCGGGATGGTGGGAAACGGGTTGTCGGCCACCGATCTCCGCATCGCGTTGAAGGCGCCAAGACGGGGATGGCACGCCCGGCGGCGTGCGTTGAGCTTGGATGGAAGAACTCCCCATAGCTCGATGGTGGGGAAAGCGCCGAGAAGCCTTCGCACAAGGTGGCGAAGGCAGCCAGCGGCACCGTGTTGAGTAAGGTGGTGCGGCTGGAGCCGTCAGAACTCAAGAAGGAGCGGAAGAAACCGCTCGCCCGGCAGCCCTAGGCGCGCGCATGAGGTGCGGCGGAATACGACCCGCTCGCCCTCCTCTGGCGCCGGTGATATTTCCCCCGCCGGCGCGGCGCGGGCCTGCACTAGGTTCTTGCCGGGGAGACGACGCGTCTGGCGAAGGAACTCGATGTGGTCATCGTCCACCTCGGAGCCGTCCCACACGCCAGAGCGCACGACAGGAGGTGCGGCGGCGGAGGAAGAGCTCATCGCTGCGGGCGTGGCGTGGTTCGGCGCGGTGGCGGCGAGAGGAAGAAGAAGCAAGAGGAAGCGAAGGGAGTAGGGAAGATGGGCGCGCGTGCTTCGCCGCCCCCCTCTTCCCGCCTACTTATAGGCTCGTGGGCTGAGAAGCCGATGGGGCGGGCGTGGGATTAACTGCGCCCAGCACCCCACGCCCCCCATGATTTACCACACGAAGTTACTGCGCGCAGTTACGACATGGGAACCCCAACCGTCCGCACGGCCGCAACGGATCCGTTCGCATGCCGAGGCGCGGTAGTGGCGGGTCCTGCCTGACGGACTGTCCCGTCGCGCGCGTGGGTGGGCAGACTGACCCTGCAGCGTGGCGCCACGCGACGGGTCCGCGACGGGCAGCTGCCTGGAAGCTTATCAGGAACGCTGCCTGGATCCCGCTACGACTTTCAAACTCTTTAAGGGGCAAGACGGCCTTCTGCGAGTCCGGCTCGAGCTAGTCGGCCTAGTGGAGGTCGGCGAGCAAGGCCCAGATTCCACCACCGGTAGGATGAAACTGTTGAGGCTCCTCGACATGTCGCCCTCGTCGCCTCAACAGCCGGGGACTCTTGTCGGAGTAATGGGCCACGCAGGTAGGCTAACCCGAGCCCCCGGACCTTTCAAGACATTGGGGCAGGCTGCGCCCCTCATGACCCCAAGAAGAAGAGCCGCTTTCTGAGAGTCGGCGGCAAGGCCGCCGACTGCCCCTCACGGCCGAGTCCTGTGGGCGACTTGAGATAAGCCGACTCCTAGCTGGCGGCTTCCGGAGAAGCCGGCTATGGGGAGTCGGCCCGACTCAACCACCTCCTGCCTTTGCAATAATGGGCCAGGGGCGAATGCGGCCACCGCGCGGCCCATCCACGCCCGTTCGTGAAAAGGCGAGCATGGCCTGATGCACCATACCAACGGAGATCTCCGTCCGGTAGCCTTTGTTGCCATGCCAGCCAGACATCAGCCCCCTGGCGGCGCCCGTGCCCATGGCGGCATGTCTGCGACCCGAGGCAGCGGGTCCCTTTGTCGGCGAATCTGGCTGGCGAAGGGCCACAAGACGGACCCGTTGGGAGTCGGCCCCAGTCGGCTAGCCCTCCCACGGGCCCGCATGCCATTAAGCGAACAAGGCGAGAGAATGGCAGCGATGATTTCGCCGCGGTAGCGGCACTATTGCCATGACCCCCATGAAACGGCGTCATTAGAAGCACGGCTACTGATAATCCATGGCCGGCAAGACCACATGGCGGACAAAACTGTCGACCCATACCGGGCCCATCGGCGAGCCCGGTCAGCGAACCCCGGCATCAGCGGCTTTGAGAGATAGAGCGGTTGGGACCCGTGCCGGCGGATTACCATTGTACCCGAGGTAGGCCTATAAACCCCGGGGCACCCATGCAAAGGTTGGACCACGATAGTTTTAGACACACATAGAGGAAAAAGGAGAGCTAGTCGTGCCCTTCTCCTTCCTCACCCTGAACAGCTCAAGGAGCAACCTTGTACCCACTTTGCCATAGTGATCATGCAGAGACCCCGCAGAGCAGCAGTAGGGGTGTTATCTCCACGGAGAGCCACGAAGTGGGTAAGATCCGCCGGCGTGCATGTCTTCGCCTCATCCCGTTTCCAGGCACCGGCGACGTTCTACTCGCCCCCACTATGATAAGCCATCCGTTGGCATATGTCGCACCCAACCCCCGACAATCGGGGGGTATGAACCATGGAAAAGTTGCAATATAGTAGATATTACACCAATATAAATAAAGAATGAGTTCACAACAGTACCAAAAGTGGTGATTTATTTTCTTATACTAATGGAGCTTATGAGATTTTACATTAAGTTTTGTGTTGTGAAGTTTTCAAGTTTTGGGTAAGGATTTGATGGACTATGGAATAAGGAGTGGTAAGAGCCTAAGCTTGGGGATGCCCAGGGCACCCCAAGGTAATATTCAAGGACAACCAAGAGCCTAATGTTGGGGAACACAGTATTTCAAAAAATTTACCTACGATCACGCAAGATCTATCTAGGAGATGCATAGCACCGAGCGGGGAGAGTGTGTCCATGTACCCTCGTAGACTGAAAGCGGAAGCGTTTAATGCTTATGATTGATGTAGTCAAACGTCTTCGCGATCCAACCGATCCAAGTACCGAACGTACGGCACCTCCGCGTTCAGCACACGTTTAGCTCGATGACGTCCCTCGATCTCTTGATCCAGTTGAGGATGAGGGAGAGTTCCGTAAACACGACGGCGTGACGATGGTGATGATGAAGTTACCGGCGCAGTGCTTTGCCTAAGCACTACGACGATATGACCGAGGTGTGTAACTGTGGAGGGGGCACCGCGCACGGCTAAGAGAAGACTGGGTGTGCCTTTGGGGTGCCCCCCTCTCACGTATATAAAGGAGGGGGGAAGAGGAGGCCTGCCCTAGAGAGGGCGTGCCAAGGGGGGGAGTCCTACTTGGACTCCCGGTCCAAGTAGGATTCGCCCCCCTCCCCCTTCCTATTCCAACTAGGAGAAGGAGGGAAGGGGGAAGAGGGGAGAAGGAAGGAGGGGGGCGCCGCCCCTCCTAGTCCAATTCGGACCAGCCAATGGGGGCGCGCGGCCACCCCTTGAGGTCCCTCTCTCCTTTCCCCTAAAGCCCATTAAGGCCCATTACTCTCCCGAGGGGTTCCGGTAACCTCCGGTACTCGGAAAATACCGAAACACTTAGAACCATTCTGGTGTCCGAATATAACCTTCCAATATATCGATCTTTACCTCTCGACCATTTTGAGACTCCTCGTCATGTCCGTGATCTCATCCGGGACTCCGAACAAACTTCGGTCATCGAATCACATAACTCATAATACAAATCGTCATCGAACGTTAAGCGTGCGGACCCTACGGGTTTGAGAACTATGTAGACATGACCGAGACACATCTCCGGTCAATAACCAATAGCGGAACATGGATGCTCATATTGGCTCCTACATATTCTACGAAGATCTTTATCGGTCAAACCGCATAACAACATACATTATTCCCTTTGTCATCGGTATGTTACTTGCCCGAGATTCGATCGTTGGTATCATCATACCTAGTTCAATCTCGTTACCGGCAAGTCTCTTTACTTGTTCTGTAATGCATCATCCCACAACTAACTCATTAGTCACATTGCTTGCAAGGCCTATAGTGATGTGCATTACCGAGAGGGCCCAGAGATACCTCTCCGATACTTGGAGTGACAAATCCTAATCTCGATCTATGCCAACCCAACAAACACCTTCGGAGACACCTGTAGAGCATCTTTATAATCACCCAGTTACGTTGTGACGTTTTATAGCACACAAGGTGTTCCTCTGGTATTCGGGAGTTGCATAATCTCATAGTTAGAGGAATATGTATAAAGTCATGAAGAAAGCAATAGCAATAAAACTTAACGATCATTATGCTAAGCTAACGGATGGGTCTTGTCCATCACATCATTCTCTAATGATGTGATCCCGTTCATCAAATGAAAACACATGTCCATGGTTGGAAACTTAACCATCTTTGATTAACGAGCTAGTCAAGTAGAAGCATACTAGGGACACTTTGTTTTGTCTATGTATTCACACAGGTATCAAGTTTCTGTTTAATACAATTCTAGCATGAATAATAAACATTTATCATGATATAAAGAAATATAAATAACATCTTTATTGTTGCCTCTAGGGCATATTTCCTTCAATCTCCCACTTGCATTAGAGTCAATAATCTAGTTCACATCGCCGTGTGATTTAACACCAATAGTTCACATCGTCATGTGATTTAACACTCTATATTCCACATTGCCATGTGACCAATACCCAAAGGGTTTACTAGAGTCAATAATCTAGTTCACATCGCCATGTGATTAACACCCAAAGAGTACTAAGGTGTGATCATGTTTTGCTTGTGAGAGAAGTTTAGTCAATGGGTCTGCCACATTCAGATCCATATGTATTTGCAATATCTATGTCTTCACAGCTCTGCGCGGAGCTACTATAGCTAATTGCTACCACTTTCAATATGTATCCAGACTGAGACTTAGAGTCATCTGGATCAGTGTCAAATCTTGCATCGACGTAACCCTTTATAGTGAACTTTTTGTCACCTCCATAACTAAGAAACATATCCTTATTTCACTAAGGCTAATTTTGACCGCTATCCAGTGATCCACTCCTGGATCACTATTGTACATCTTGCCAAACTCATGGTGAGGTACACAATAGGTCTGGTACATAGCATAGCATACTTTATATAACCTATGACTGAGGCATAGGGAATGACTTCTCATTCTCTTTCTATTTTCTGTCGTGGTCGGGTTTTGAGTTTTTACTCAACTTCACACCTTGGAACACAGGCAAGAACTCCTTCTTTGACTGTTCCATTTTGAACTACTTCAAAATCTTGTCAAGGTATGTACTCATTGGAAACATTTATCAAGCGTCTTGATATATCTCTATAGATCTTGATGCTCAATATTTAAGCAGCTTCACCGGGGTCTTTCTTTGAAAAACTCCTTTCAAACACTCTTTTATGCTTTCTAGAATATTCTACATTATTTCCGATCAACAATATGTCATTCACATATACCTATCAGAAATGTTGTAGTGCTCCCACTCACTTTCTTGTAAATACAGGCTTCACCGCAAGTCTGTATAAAACTATATGCTTGATCAAATCATCAAAGCGTATATTCCAACTCCGAGATGCTTGCACCAGTCCATAGATGGATCGATGGAGCTTGCACACTTTGTTAGCACTTTTAGGATTGGCAAAACCTTATTGTTGCATCATATACAACTCTTCTTTAAGAAATCCATTAAGTAATGTAGTTTGACATCCATTTGCCAAATTTCATAAAATGTGGCAATTCCTAACATGATTCGGACAGACTTAAGCATCGCTACGAGTGAGAAAATCTCATCGTAGTAAACACCTTGAACTTGTCAAAAACTTTTTGCGACAATTCGAGCTTTATAGTTAGTAACACTACTATCAGCTTCCGTCTTCCTCTTGAAGATCCATTTATTCTCGATGGCTTTGCCGATCATCGGGCAAGTCAACCAAAGTCCACACTTTGTTCTCATACAGGGATCCCATCTCAGATTTCATGGCCTCAAGCCATTTTGCGGAATCTGGGCTCATCATCGCTTCCTTACAGTTCATAGGTTCGTCATGGTCTAGTAACATGACTTCCAGAACAGGATTACCATACCACTATGGTGCAGAATGTACTCCGGTTGACCTACGAGGTTTGGTAATAACTTGATCTGAAGTTTCAAGATCATCATCATTAGCTTCCTCACTAATTGGTGTAGGAATCACTGGAACTGATTTCTATGATGAACTACTTTCCAATTTGGGAGAAGGTACAATTACCTCATCAAGTTCTACTTTCCTCCCACTCACTTCTTTCGAGAGAAACTCCTTCTCTAGAAAGGATCCATTCCTAGCAACGAATATCTTGCCTTCGGATCTGTGATAGAAGGTGTACCTAACAGTTTCCTTTGGGTATCCTATGAAGACACAGTTCTTCGATTTGGGTTCGAGCTTATTAGGCTGAAGCTTTTTCACATAAGCATCGCAACCCCAAATTTTAAGAAATGACAGCTTAGATTTCTTGCCACACCATAGTTCATATGGTGTCGTCTCAATGGATTTAGATGGTGCCCTATTTAACGTGAATGTAGTTGTCTCTAATGCATAACCCCAAAACAATAGTGGTAAATCGATAAGAGACATCATAGATCGTACTATATCTAATAAAGTACGGTTACGATGTTCGAACACACCATTACGCTGTGGTGTTCTAGGTGGCGTGAGTTGTGAAACTTATTCCACATTTTTAGATGAAGCCCAAACTCGTAACTCAAATATTCGCCTCTGCGATCAGATCGTAGAAACTTTATTTTCTTTGTTATGATGATTCTCCACATCACTCTGAAACTCTTTGAACTTTTCAAATGTTTCAGACTTGTGTTTCGTTAAGAAGATATACCCATATCTGCTTAAATCATCTATGAAGGTCAAAAAATAATGATACCCTCCACGAGCCTCAATACTCATCGGACCGCATACATCAGTATGTATTATTTCCAATAAGTCAGTGGCTCACTCCATTGTTCCAGAGAACGGAGTTTTAGTCATCTTTCCCATGAGGCATGGTTCGCAAGCATCAAGTGATTCTAAAAGCCCACCAGCATGGACTTTCTTCATGCGCTTTACACCAATATGACCTAAACGACAGTGCCACAAATAAGTTGCACTATCATTATTAACTTTGCATCTTTTGGCATCAATATTATGTGTATCACTGTGATCGAGATTCAGTAAACCATTTACATTGGATGTAACACCATAGAAGGTTTTATTCATGTAAACAGAACAACAATTATTCTCTGACTTAAATGAATAACCGTATCACAATAAACATGATCCAGTCATATTTATGCTCAATGCAAGCACCAAATAACATTTATTTAGTTCCAATACTAACCCCGAAGGTAGAGGGAGTATGTGATGGTGATCTTATCAACCTTGGAATCAGTTCCAACACCTTGCCTTCAACTATTCTTTGTTCATTTTGTAACTCCTGTTTCGAGTTACTAATCATAGCAACTGAACCAATATCAAATACCTAGGGGCTACTATGAACACTAGTAAAGTACACATCAATAACATGTATATCATATATACTTTTGTTCACTTTGCCATCCTTCTTATCCACCAAGTATTTGGGGCAGTTCCGTTTCCAGTGACCATTTCCTTTGCAGTAGAAGCACTTAGTTTCAGGCTTGGGTCTAGCTTTGGACTTCTTCATGGCAGTGGCAACTTGCTTGCCATTCATCTTGAAGTTTCCTTTCTTTCCCTTGCCCTTTTACTTGAAACTAGTGGTCTTGTCAACCATCAACATTTGATGCTTTTCTTGATTTCTACCTTCACGGATTTCAGCGTCACGAAGAGCTCGGGAATCGTTTTCGTCATCCCTTGCATATTATAGTTCATCACGAAGTTCCAGTAACTTGGTGATAGAGACTAGAGAATTCTGTCAATCACTATCTTATCTGGAAGATTAACTTCTACTTGATTCAAGCGATTCTAGTACCCCAGACATTCTGAGCATATGCTCATTAGCTGAGCTATTCTCCTCCATCTAGTAGGCAAAGTACTTTGTCAGAGGTCTCATACCTCTCGACTCGGGCACGAGTCTGAAATACTAATCTCAGCTCTTGGAACATCTTATATGCTCTATGGCATTCAAAACATTTTTGAAGTCCTGGTTCTAAGCCGTAAAGCATGGTGCACTAAACTATCAAGTAGTCATCATACCGATCTTGCAAAACATTCACAACATCTGCATCTGCTCCTGCAACAGGTTCGTCACCTAGTGGAGCATCAAGGACATAATTCTTCTGTGCAGCAATGAGGATAATCCTCATATCACGGACCCAGTCCGCATCATTGCTACTATCATCTTTCAACTTATTTTTCTCTAGGAACATATCCAAAATAAATGGGGACGCAAGCTATTGATCTACAACATAGATATGCAAATAATATCAGGACTAAGTTCATGATAAATTAAAGTTCAATTAATCATATTACTTAAGAACTCCCACTTAGATAGACAGCCCTCTAGTCATCTAAATGATCATGTGATCCATATCAACTAAACCATGTCCGATCATCATGTGAGATGGAGTAGTTTTCAATGGTGAACATCACTATGTTGATCATATCTACTATATGATTCACGTTCGACCTTTCGGTCTCAGTGTTCCGAGGCCATATCTGCATATGCTAGGCTTGTCAAGTTTAACCCAAGTATTCTGCATGTGCAAAACTGGCTTGCACCCGTTGTATGTGAACGTAGAGATTATCACACCCGATCATCACGTGGTGTCTCGGCACGACGAACTGTAGCAATGGTGCATACTCAGGGAGAACACTTATACGTTGAAATTTAGTGAGAGATCATCTTATAATGCTACCGCCATACAAAGCAAAATAAGATGCATAAAAGATAAACATCACATGCAATCAAAATATGTGACATGATATGGCCATCATAATCTTGTGCCTTTGATCTCCATCTCCAAAGCACCGTCATGATCTCCATCATCACCGGCTTGACACCTTGATCTCCATCGTAGCATCGTTGTCGTCTCGCCAACTATTGCTTCTACGACTATCGCTACCCCTTAGAGATAAAGTAAAGCAATTACATGGCGATTGCATTTCATACAATAAAGCGACAACCATAAGGCTCACGCCGATTGCCGATAACTTGATTACAAAACATGATCATCTCATACAACAATTTATATATCATCACGTCTTGACCATATCACATCACAACATGCCCTGCAAAAACAAGTTAGACGTCCTCTACTTTGTTGTTGCAAGTTTTACGTGGCTGCTACGGGCTTCTAGCAAGAACCGTTCTTACCTATGCATCAAAACCACAACAATTTTTCGTCAAGTGTGGTGTTTTAACCTTCATCAAGGACCGGGCATAGTCAAACTCGATTCAACTAAACTTGGATAAACAGACACCCGCCAGCCACCTGTGTGCAAAGCACGTCGATAGAACCAGTCTCATGAACGCGGTCATGTAATGTCGGTCCAGGCCGCTTTATCCAACAATACCGCCGTATCAAAGTAAGATGTTGCTGGTAAGCAGTATGACTATTATCGCCCACAAATCTTTGTGTTCTACTCGTGCATATAACATCTACGCATAAACCTGGCTCTGATGCCACTGTCGAGGAACGCAGTATTTCAAAAAAAAAGACCCTAGGATCACGCAAGATCTATCTAGGAGATGCATAACAATGAGCGGGGAGAGTGTGTCCACGTACCCTCGTACACCGAAAGCGGAAGCGTTTAGTAACGCGGTTGATGTAGTCAAACGTCTTCACGGTCCAAACGATCCAAGTACCGAACGTACGACACCTCCGCATTCAGCACACATTTAGCTAGATGATGTCCCTCGATCTCTTGATTCAGTTGAGGACGAGGGAGAGTTTCGTCAGCACGACGATGTGGCGACAATGATGATGAAGTTACCGGCGCAGGGCTTCGCCTAAGCACTACGACGATATGACCGAGGTGTGTAACTGTGGAGGGGGCACCGCACACGGCTAAGAGAAGACTTGGTGTGCCTTTGGGGTGCCCCCTGTCAGGAATATAAAGAAGGGGGAAGATGAGGCCTGCCCTGGAGGGGGCGCGCCAAGGGGGGGAGTCCTACTTGGACTCCCTGTCCAAGGACACTACAAAAAAATACACTTCCGTGATGATACGTGTTTGTCACAGTAGGTCACGTTTTCTGTCATGCATGTACATCCATGACAAATTAATGGCAGAATCAAGATAGTCATACCTGTGCTGTCGTAGAAGTGTTCCATGACATTACCAAAATTATCATCACGGAAGTGTCCACTTCCATGACGATAAATCGCGCGTCACAGAAGTGCTTTCGTCAAGAGTGACCGACACGTGGCATCCGCCGTAACGGAACGCCGTTAAGCTATCGGGTCCGGTTTTGGATCCGATAACCCGTTAACAGCCCCGACCAATGGGGATTTTCCACGTGTAAAACCATCATTGGCTGGAGGAAACACGTGTCGGCTCACCGTTGGGACAGATGTCATCCACTCATTGGACCCAAAGCGCCTATGATACGTCGACACGTGGCATGGCCCAACAGAGGCCCATTCCTGTGAAAAGGCCGGACCGTTTGACTTGGTCAAAAGGAGGCGGGCCAGCCCACGGCTAGCCTGTTAACGGCCTGTTCGCATATAGCTCATTTACAGCCCGCTAACCCAGGGCCCATTTACGCCCTATCCGAATTAGGCCCAGTAGCGTCATCTGGGCCGTCCAATATAATTCCAGCCCGTTTTAACTTCTGGCCCATGTATGGCCCATGACGTCTTTCGTCCCATATGAGGCCCTTTGTAACTCTCGGCCCATTAACGACCCATGGTAAAACTGGCCCGTAATGAACAGTGTGTCACTTTATACCTATTAACGGCACGTGGTGAAACTGGCCCGTAATGAACAGTGTATTGCTACGTCTTGAGCTTGCGTTGGTTTTCCCCAAAGAGGAGAGGATGATGCAGCACAGTAGCGTAAGTATTTCCCTCAGTTTTTGAGAACCAAGGTATCAATCCAGTAGGAGGCCACACGCAAGTCCCTCGTACCTGCACAAAACGATAGCTACTCGCAACCAACGCAATTAGGGGTTGTCAATCCCTTCACGGTCACTTACGAGAGTGACATCTGATAGAGATAATATTTTTGGTAATTTTGGTATAAAGATGCAAAGTAAAAAGTAAAAGCAAAGCAAGTATAAAAGTGATAGAGATTGATATGATGAGAATAGACCCGGGGGCCATAGGTTTCACTAATGGCTTCTCTCAAGAGCATAGATATTCTACGGTGGGTGAACAAATTATTGTTGAGAAATTGATAGAATTGAGCATAGTTATGAGGTTATCTAGGTATGATCATGTATATAGGCATCACGTCCGTGACAAGTAGATCGAAACGATTCTGAATCTACTACTACTACTCCACTCATCGACCGCTATCCAAAGATGCATCTAGAGTATTAAGTTAAAAAGCAGTAATGCCTTAAGCAAGATGACATGATGTAGAGGAATAAATTCATGCAATATGATAAATACCCCATCTTGTTATCCTCGATGGCAATAATACAATACGTGCCTTGCAACCCTTTCTATCACTGGGTAAGTACACCGCAAGATTGAACCCAAAGCTAAGCACTTCTCCCATTGCAAGAACTACCAATCTAGTTGGCCAAACCAAACGGATAATTCGAAGAGACTTGCAAAGATAACTCAATCATACATAAAAGAATTCACAGAAGATTCAAATATTATCCATAGATAAGCTGGATCATAAACCCACAATTCATCGGTCTCAACAAACACACCGCAAAAAGAAGATTACATCAAATAGATCTCCACGAGGGGGAGAACATTGTATTGAGATCCAAAAAGAGAGAAGAAGCCATCTAGCTACTAGCTATGGACCCGAAGGTCTGAAGTAAACTACTCACACTTCATCGGAGGGGCTATGGTGTTGATGTAGAAGCCCTCCGTGGTGGATGCCCCCTCCGTGAGCTCCTAACAGGCCCCAAGATGGGATCTCGTGGATACTGAGGGAAGGTACGGCGGTGGAATTAGGTTTTTGGCTCCCCTCCTGATCGTTTGGGGATACGTAGGTATATATAGGAGGAAGGAGTACGTCGGTGGAGCGTCAGGGGGCCCACGAGGTAGGGCGGCGCACCCAGGGGGGCTCCCTCCACCCTCGTGACCGCCTCTGGCACTTCTTGGAGTATGTTCCAAGTCTCCTGGATCACGTTCGGTGAGAAGATCACGTTCCCGAAGGTTTCATTCCGTTTGGACTCCGTTTGATATTCCGTTTCTTCGAAACACTGAAATAGGCGAAAAACAACAATTCTGGGCTGGGCCTCCGGTTAATAGGTTAGTCCCAAAAGTAATATAAAAGTGGAAAATAAATCCCAATATAGTCCAAAACAGTAGATAAAGTTGCATGGAGCAATCAAAAATTATAGATACGTTGGAGACGTATCATGTATCACTTCATACCCATTAAAGGCCCATTATTCCATTGGGCCGTTTCTAGCCCATGTTATCTTTCGGCCTTCTCAGGGCCCATTTATTCTTGGGCTCATTTCCAGCATTCGGTTACTTACGGCCCGTTACTGTCATTTTCTGCTTGTGGGCCAAATTCAGCCCGTGGTTACAGTCGGCCCGTTTGTGGCCCGTTAATACGTTGGGTCGTTTTCATGTAAAAAAACACATTGGGGTGTTTTCATAGAGTTATCAAATACGGCCTATTAACGGCCCGTTATTGTCCATGAATAGTAAGGCCCATGATTGGCAAAATGATGATACGCCCCGTAGAAGGCCCATGGATCCTACGGCCCATAAAAGGCCCATGGATCCAACGGCCCGTAGAAGGCCCATGGATCCTACGGCCCGTATAGAAGGCCAATGGATCCTACGGCCCGTAGAAGGCCCATGGATCATACAGCCCGCAGGAGGCCCATGGTTACAACAGTCCGTGTGTTGCCATGATTATTTTGGCCTAGTTTCCAAAAGTAGGTTATTGTGGCCACTAGAAAAACACGAAAAAAGAACTGCGGTGACTACAAGCAAACAACTAAACAAGACAATAAGGAAATAAATAAGCAAGCAATTAACGCTAGCCTATTACCGCTATTACACATATTACATCCACTGGGCATCAAAATTTGCCACCAGTGCAAATATAGAGAACAAAGCAGCATATTTCATACACTGGCCGTCAAAATTGGCCACTAGTGCAAATAAACGCGGCAGCAAAACAAGAGCATAACTGAAACAACTTCAGAAGAGCTCAAGAAACGTTATCCTGGGTATCCACCATGTTGGCAATAAGCTTAGCAAGCTTATTTGCTTTGTCATGTTTGGCGCTAAAATCCTCCAACGCTTGCTGTTGCACCAGAAAGTATGCATCTGAATGCTCCAGGGACTTCCGTAGTCCTTTCGCTTCTTGTCGCAGCACAACTGATCGATGTCTTTCAGCTTGTAGTTGAGACTCAAGAAATCGAACTTATTCAGACAGCGAGTTTGAATAGCTTGTGCAAGCGGCAGTGGCCAGTAACTCGAACACTAAACCAAGGCAGGACTTTGGGGTTGTCTCACTGTCTTCGAGATAGTCTTCCTTAGATGTTTTATCAGCTTTGTTGGAGACCAACAAGGATGTGTCACTGATGTCTACTACGCAACCTTCTCCTTGTAGACGTTGTTGGGCCTCCAAGTGCAGAGGTTTGTAGGACAGTAGCAAATTTCCCTCAAGTGGATGACCTAAGGTTTATCAATCTGTGGGAGGCGTAGGATGAAGATGGTCTCTCTCAAACAACCCTGCAACCAAATAACAAAGAGTCTCTTGTGTCCCCAACACACGCAATACAATGGTAAATTGTATAGGTGCACTAGTTCGGTGAAGAGATGGTGATACAAGTGCAATATGGATGGTAGATAAAGGTTTTTGTAATATGAAAATATAAAAACAGCAACGTAACGAACGATAAAAGTGAGCGTAAACGGTATTGCAATGCTAGGAAACAAGGCCTAGGGTTCATACTTTCACTAGTGCAAGTTCTCTCAACAATAATAGCATAATTGGATCACATAACTATCCCTCAACATGCAACAAAGAGTCACTCCAAAGTCACTAATAGCGGAGAACAAGCGAAGAGATTATGGTAGGGTACGAAACCACCTCAAAGTTATTCTTTCCAATCAATCCGTTGGGCTATTCCTATAAGTGTCACAAACAGCCCTAGAGTTCGTACTAGAATAACACCTTAAGACACAAATCAACCAAAACCCTAATGTCACCTAGATACTCCAATGTAACCTCAAGTATCCGTGGGTATGATTATACGATATGCATCACACAATCTCAATTCATCTATTCAACCAACACAAAGTACTTCAAAGAGTGCCCCAAAGTTTCTACCGGAGAATCATGATGAAAACGTGTGCCAACCCCTATGCATAGGTTCCCAATGTCACGAAACCCACAAGTTGATCACCAAAACATACATCAAGTGGATCAATAGAATAATCCATTGTCACCACGGTTATCCGACGCAAGACATACATCAAGTGTTCTCAAATCTTTAAAGACTCAATCCGATAAGATTACTTCAAGGGGAAAACTCAATCCATTACAAGAGAGTAGAGGGAGAGAAGAAACATAAGATCCAACTATAATAGCAAAGCTCGCAATACATCAAGATCATGCCAAATCAAGAACACGAGAGAGAGAGATCAAACACATAGCTACTGGTACATACCCTCAGCCCCGGCGGTGAACTACTCCCTCCTCGTCATGGAGAGCGACGGGATGATGAAGATGGCCACCGGTGAGGGTTCCCCCCTCCGGCAGGGTGCCGGGACAGGGTCCCGATTGGTTTTTGGTGGCTCTGAGGCTTGCGGCGGTGGAACTCCCGATCTAATCTCTGTTCTAGAAGTTTTACGATACATAGGTATATATGGGTGCAAGGGGTACGTCGGTGGAGCTTCGGGGGCCCCACGAGGCAGGGAGGCGCGCCCTAGGGGGGTGGGCGCGCCCCCCACCCTCGTGGCCAGCTCCTGTATCTTCTGACATAAGAGTCCAAGTCTATCCGGTGGCTTTCCTTCCAAAAATTACTTCTCCAGTTGATTTCGTTCCGTTTTGACTCCGTCTGATATTCCTTTTCCTCGAAACACTGAAATAGGCATGAAACAACAAATCTAGGCTGGGCCTCCGGTTAATAGGTTAGTCCCAAAAATAATATATAAGTGGAAAATAAAGCCCGATATTGCCCAAAATAGTAGATAATATAGCATGGAGCAATCAAAAATTATAGATACGTTGGAGACGTATCAAGCATCCCCAAGCTTAATTCCTGCTCGTCCTCGAGTAGGTAAATGATAAAAAAGATAATTTTTGATGTGGAATGCTAGTTGGCATAATTTCAATGTAATTCTTATTACTTGTGGTATGAATATTCAGATCCATAAGATTCAAGATAAAAGTTCATATTGACATAAAAATAATAATACTTCAAGGATAGTAACAAAGCAATCATGTCTTCTCAAAATAACATGGCCAATGAAAGTTATCCTTACAAAATCATATAGTCTGGCTATGCTCCATCTTCCCCACACAACATATTTAAATCATGCACAACCCCGATGACAAGCCAAGCAATTGTTTCATACTTTAACATTTTCAAAACTTTTTCAATCTTCATGCAATACATGAGCGTGAGCCACGGATGTAGAACTATATGTGGAATAGAATGGTGGTTGTGGAGAAGACAAAAAGAGGGAAGATAGTCTCACATTAACTAGGCGTATCAACGGGCTATGGAGATGCCCATCATAGATATCAATGTGAGTGAGTAGGGATTGCCATGCAACAGATGCACTAGAGCTATAAGTATATGAAAGCTCAACAAAAGAAACTAAGTGGGTGTGCATCCAACTCGCTTGCTCATGAAGACCTAGGGCATTTGAGGAAGCCCATCATTGGAATATACAAGCCAAGTTCTATAATGAAAAATTCCCACTAGTATATGAAAGTGACAAAATGAGAGACTCTCTATCATGAAGATCATGGTGCTACTTTGAAGCACAAGTGTGGTAAAAGGATAGTAACATTGTCCCTTCTCTCTTTTTCTCTCATTTTTTATTTTTTATTTGGGCCTTTTCTCTTTTTTTATGGCCTCTTTTTTTTTCCTTTTTTTCTTTTTTTCGTCCGGAGTCTCATCCCGACTTGTGGGGGAATCATAGTCTCCATCATCCTTTCCTCACTGGGACAATGCTCTAATAATGATGATCATCACACTTTTATTTACTTACAACTTAAGAATTACAACTCGATACTTAGAACAAAATATGACTCTATATGAATGCCTCCGTGATGTACGGGATATGCAATGAATCAAGAGTGACATGTATGAAAGAATTATGAATGGTGGCTTTGCCACAAATACGATGTCAACTACATGATCGTGCTAGCAATATGACAATGATGGAGCGTGTCATAATAAACGGAACGGTGGAAAGTTGCATGGCAATATATCTCGGAATGACTATGGAAATGCCATGATAGGTAGGTATGGTGGCTGTTTTGAGGAAGGTTTATGGTGGGTGTATGATACCGGCGAAAGGTGCGCGGTATTTGGAGAGGCTAGCAATGGTGTAAGGAGGAAAAGTGTGTATAATCCATGGACTTAACATTAGTCATAAAGAAGTCATATACTGATTGCAAAAATCTACAAGTTATCAAAGCAAAGTATTACGCGCATGCTCCTAGGGGAACAGATTGGTAGGAAAAGACTATCGCTCGTCCCCGACCGCCACTCATAAGGAAGACAATCAATAAATAAATCATGCTCTGACTTCATCACATAACGGTTCACCATACGTGCATGCTACGGGAATCACAAACTTTAACACAAGTATTTCTCAAATTCATAACTACCCAACTAGCATGACTCTAATATCACCATCTTCATATCTCAAAACAATTATCAAGCATCAAACTTTTCTTAGTATTCAACACGCTCATAAGAAAGTTTTTACTATTTTTGGATACCTAGCATATTAAGATTATTTAAGAAAAATACCATGCTATTTAAGACTCTCAAAATAATATAAGTGAAGCATGAGAGTTCGTCTATTTCTTCAAAATAAAACCACCACCGTGCTCTAAAAGATATAAGTGAAGTACTAGAGCAAATGACAAACTACTCCGAAAGATATAAGTGAAGATCAATGAGTAGTAGAATAAGTATACAACTATGTGAAGACTCTCCCATTTAATAATTTCAGATATTTATATTTTATTCAAACAGCAAGCAAAGCTAAAGAAAATGACATGACGCTCCAAGCAAAACACATATCATGTGGTGAATAAAAATATAGCTCCAAGTAAAGTTATCGATGAACGAAGACGAAAGAGGGGATGCCTTCCGGGGCATCCCCAATCTTAGACGCTTGGTTATCCTTGAATATTACCTTGGGGTGCCTTGGGAATCCCCATGCTTAGGTTCTTGCCACTCCTTATTCCATAGTCCATCGAATCTTTACCCAAAACTTGAAAACTTCACAACACAAAACTTAACAGAAAACTCGTGAGCTCCGTTAGCGAAAGAAAACAAAACACCACTTCAAGGTACTGTAATGAACTCATTCTTTATTTATATTGGTGTTAAACTTACTGTATTCCAACTTCTCTATGGTTTATAAACTATTTTACTAGCCATAGATTCATCAAAATAAGCAAACAACACAATGAAAACACAATCTGTCAAAAACAGAACAGTGTGTAGTAATCTGTAACTAACGCAAACTTATGGAACTCCAAAAATTCTAAAATAAATTGGTGGACCTGAGGAATTTTTCTAGTAATCATCTGCAAAAATAATCAAATAAATAGCACTCTCCAGTAAAAAGTTCTAGCTAATCTCGTGAGCGCTAAAGTTTCTGTTTTTTACAGCATGATCATAAAGACTTTACCCAAGTCTTCCCAAAGGTTCTACTTGGCACAAACACTAATTAAAACACAAAACCACATCTAAACAGAAGCTAGATGGATTATTTATTACTAAACAGAACCAAAAAGTAAGAAACTTACATAAAATTGGGTTGCCTCCCAACAAGCGCTATCGTTTAATGCCCCTAGCTAGGCATGATGATTTCAATGATGCTCACATAAAAGATAAGAATTGAAACATTAAGAGAGCATCATGAAGAATATGACTAGAACATTTAAGTCTAACCCACTTCCTATGCATAGGTATTTTGTGAGCAAACAACTTATGGGAACAAGAATCATCTTGCATAGGAAGGTAAAACAAGCATAACTTCAAGATTTTAAGCACATAGAGAGGAAACTTGATATTATTGCAATTCCTACAAGGATATGTTCCTCCCTCATAATAATTTTCAGTACCATAATGAATGAATTCAACAATATAACCAGAACCTAAAGCATTCTTTTCATGATTTACAAGCATAGAAAATCTACTACTCTCCACATAAGCAAAATTCTTCTCTTGAATAGTAGTGGGAGCAAACTCAACAAAATAACTATCATATGATTGAAAATTAAGATCAAGATGACAAGTTTCATGGTTATCATTATTCTTTAAAGCATACGTGTCATCACAATAATCATCATAGATTGGAGGCATGCTTTCATCATAGTGAATTTTCACATCAAAGCTTGGGGGACAAAAAATATCATCTTCATCAAACATAGCATCCCCAAGCTTGTGGCTTTGCATATCATTAGCATCATGGATGTTAAAAGAATTCATACTAACAACATTTCAATCGTGCTCATCATTCAAATACTTAGTGCCAAACATTTTAATGCATTCTTATTTTAACACTTTGGCACAATTTTCCTTTCCATCATACTCACGAAAGATATTAAAAAGGTGAAGCGTATGAGACAAACTTAATTCCATTTTTTTGTAGTTTTCTTTTATAAACTAGACTAGTGCTAAAACAAGAAACAAAAAGTTTCGATTGCAAGATCAAAAGATATACCTTCACTTACCTAGCCTCCCCGGCAATGGCGCCAGAAAAGAGCTTGATGTCTACTATGCAACCTTCTTCTTGTAGACGTTGTTGGGCCTCCAAGTGCAGAGGTTTGTAGGACAGTAGCAAATTTCCCTCAAGTGGATAACCTAAGGTTCATCAATCCGTGGGAGGCGTAGGATGAAGATGGTCTCTCTCAAACAACCCTGCAACCAAAAACAAAGAGTCTCTTGTGTCCTCAACACACCCAATACAATGTAAATTGTATAGGCGCACTAGTTCGGCGAAGAGATGGTGATACAAGTGCAATATGGATGGTAGATAAAGGTTTTTGTAATCTGAAAATATAAAAACAGCAACGTAACAAACGATAAAAGTGAGCGTAAACGGTATTGCAATGCTAGGAAACAAGGCCTAGGGTTCATACTTTCACTAGTGCAAGTTCTCTCAATAATAATAGCATAATTGGATCACATAACTATCCCTCAACATGCAACAAAGAGTCACTCCAAAGTCACTAATAGCGGAGAACAAACGAGGAGATTATGGTAGATGCGAAACCACCTCAAAGTTATTCTTTCCAATCAATCTGTTGGGCTATTCCTATAAGTGTCACAAACAGCCCTAGAGTTCGTACTAGAATAACACCTTAAGACACAAATCAACCAAAACCCTAATGTCACCTAGATACTCCAATGTCACCTCAAGTATCCGTGGGTATGATTATACGATATGCATCACACAATCTCAATTCATCTATTCAACCAACACAAAGTACTTCAAAGAGTGCCCCAAAGTTTCTACCAGAGAATCACGACGAAAACGTGTGCCAACCCCTATGCATAGGTTCTCAATGTCACGAAACCCACAAGTTGATCACCAAAACATACATCAAGTTGATCAATAAAATAACCCGTTGTCACCACGTTTATCCCACACAAGACATACAACAAGTGTTCTCAAATCTTTAAAGACTCAATCCGATAAGATTACTTCAAGGGGAAAACTCAATCCATTACAAGAGAGTAGAGGGGGAGAAGAAACATAAGATCCAACTATAATAGCAAAGCTCGCGATACATCAAGATCGTGCCAAATCAAGAACACGAGAGAGAGATCAAACACATAGCTCTTGGTACATACCCTCAGCCCCGAGGGTGAACTACTCCCTCCTCATCATGGAGAGCGCCGGATGATGAAGATGGCCATCGGTGAGGTTCCCCCCTCCGGCGGTGCCTAATAGGGTCCCGATTGGTTTTGGTGGCTCACGAGGCTTGCGGCGGCGGAACTCCCTATCTAATCTCTGTTGTGGAAGTTTTACGATACGTAGGTATATATGGGGGCAAGGGGTACATCGGTGGTGCTTCGGGGGCGTCCTTGGGGGGTGGGCGCCCCCCCCCCCACCCTCGTGGTCAGCTCCCGTATCTTCTAACGTAGAGTCCAAGTCTATCCGGTGGCTTTCCTTCCAAAAATTACTTCTCCAGTTGATTTCGTTCCGTTTTGACTCCATCTGATATTCCTTTTCCTCGAAACACTGAAATAGGCATAAAACAACAAATCTGGGCTGGGCCTCCAGTTAATAGGTTAGTCCCAAAAATAATATAAAAGTGGAAAATAAAGCCCAATATTGCCCAAAACAGTAGATAATATAGCATGGAGCAATCAAAAATTATAGATACGTTGGAGACGTATCAGTCACTATCCTGGACCTTATCTGCATTACTTCCTTTACCATTGCTTAATAAGGCACTCTTCCCCAATATTCTGTCAGCATTCTAAAAGAAGAAACAAGCAGACACATAACAGGTTTAGCATGTACTAGTATATGAAACTCATTTGGGTGAACCAGTTCATTAGTAAGGTGGACATGATTAAACTACCAAGTCTTCTATTTCCAAGTACTAGTACATAATAAAAGCATCAAACAAACATATATCTATGTCCTATGGTCACTGCATTGTCTTGCCAAATCAAAATAGAGACACGGTTCAAATCATATCAGTTCAAGATAAAGCGGCGGTGAAAGAATACAAAGCGTGGGCAACTACTGCGGCACAACAAGATTTCAGATGGGTACCACGGGTCCACATGTACAACAACACTATTGGCTCTGTTGTGATGCTAGTAATGTGCATGATATGAGAAGTCAACTGTATACACAATTGAAATTGAAATCAACAGAGCTATTAATAAGATCAAGCTTGTTAAAGAAACATGCGTGAACATACCTGCTGTGCCATTGGAGTTTCGATTGGATCCTTCAATTTAAAAATAAGTTTGTGTGAGTAAATAAAGTGATACAAGAGCAAAGCAGTATGCACGATAGCAATCATAGTTAAAAAAAGGGCGCGCCTAAGCGAGCACTTAAGCACGCCTAGGCTCTAGGCGTTGGCGAAACGCATTGCGCATAACTACGCTTAATCTGTGCATAACTGCGCATAAGCATGCGCTTTGGTCAGTAAAGCGCAAGGCGGTGGCAAAACA
The DNA here is from genome assembly GCA_021605145.1 of Aegilops bicornis. NCBI lineage: Eukaryota > Viridiplantae > Streptophyta > Magnoliopsida > Poales > Poaceae > Aegilops > Aegilops bicornis. Next base: position 557,955,158 of record CM038671.1, read on the forward strand.
CACAATTAACGCCTAACGCTTTTTTGAACTATGATAGCAATGGAATCTTAAATTAGAACAGTTGTTCTTTAGGTTTAGGCACTTGTTCTACATGAGCAGAGTACAAGAAGACGCAAGAATATAGTACTTAAAAATAGAAAATGAGCTCATAGACCTTACCACATTCTTGGTTCGGGACCAGTACAGAACAAGGCTTCCGAGTCATCGTCCAGTAAATGTGTCTCAGGAGAACGTAAGGGAATTTGATGAGTTTCTTTGCCGTGAGGTACATTTTCTTCGAGTAATTCGATCGCCACCAAGCATTCTTGAAGATAGCAGAGGTATTAGCACAGGTTACCTCATCCTGAGTTTCCAAATCGGTCCTTCTCTATAGAGAAAATGGGAAATTTTGCTGTATTATAACCATCATGGAGGTAGGATGTATGGGACAAAGCAAAATAATTGCCATGAATAACATTACTTACACATAACTCCTGGACAAACACACCTGAATCGCATTTTCCTTCATCTTCAGTATAATATTTCCAAGATGGGAAGATACGCACATACGATTTAACAACATCAAATGTGATAAATGCTAAACTACGACTAACTGGTTGTGCTTCCTCCACAGGAATAGGCGTACTAACTGGTGGAGTTGGGGTTCGCCGTGGTAGTACTGTCCCTTTGGGCACTGGAGCTGCCTTACTAACTGCTCTTGTTTGGGAGCTCTATGGTGGAGATGGTGCTGTGTCAACTGGAACTGGGTTACTATCTGTTGGGGTTGGGGTTAGATTGGGTGAAGCCGGTTCTCTATCCATCGCAGTAAGGGTACAATCTGCGAGAGTCTGGGTTATGTGTGGTAGGGTTGGTTCTCGTGCATGTACAACCGGGGTGCTATCTCCACCAAGAGGTAGCACTGTTTTATTTGAAGACCATGTTTTTAGTCCGTTAGATCTTTGGCATCACCCGCTCCGATTCAAATGGTTGATAAACAGGAAACATAGTTGAATGTCTGAGACATTGTATGAGAGACAGATGCAATAGATAGTGTGGAAAAAAGGCGACATGAAATAGTTGACATGTATATTGTTTAACTAAAAGCAGATAGCATGACATAATTTCACATATATGATGTCTATCTAAACTGGATAGCATAGCATAACATAATTCAAAGATATGATGAATAACTAAACATGATCGCATGACATAATTCACCTACATGTTATCTAAGTACTCAGGATCGCATCATTTAATTCACATATGAGATTTATATGCTAAACAGAGGGCATTAGATATGATGTCTGAACTAAGAACATGGTGTTGAATATTGTGTATATGATGTCTAAACTATGCAATGCAAGACACCATATGCATGATATGAACAGTATAACCGTGCCAAGTTAGAGCATAAACCTCGGTGGGGGAATAGGACTGGTCATCTGTCTTTGAATCCATCTCTGAGGAGCTATCGGGACCCAACAAGAGATCTGCTTTGACAGGTAGCACTGTCTACTCTGAAGGCCTTGTTTTCACTCCAGATTTTTCAATCTCCCACCCAAATGGCTGATTCACAGGAAGAGTAGTTTAATGTACAAACATTGTCGACAAATGGAAATGTAATGAAGAAAAGGATGGGCAAGATATCATTCAAATATATGATGCCTAGTTAAACAGGATGGCATTGCACATTTCACATATATTATGGCTGGCTAAAAGATATGAGACTGCATGATTCCCATATATGATATAGAAACTAAATAGGTGGCATTACAGAACATGTCTAAACTAAGCAGATGACATATATGATGTCAAAAGTAGGCACTGCAAGGCAACATATGCATGATATGACTAACATCATCATGCCAAGGTAGAGCAAACACCTTGGGGGTAATAGGAGTGGTCGTGGCGTGCAATCCGCCTCGAACAGATATCTTCCTCTAGATTACAATCTGGAGAGGGGTGGGAGGGTTTGCCATTGAACCCACCATGGAGCGATGTCTGCATGACATTGTATTGCCAGCATAAAACTCTTCTCTTTTTCTCTACATGTTCAGCATGACTGTGTACAATATCCGACATGCATCTGAAAAAAATATGGTGAGATTATGTAAGGAGAGCATGCAGAAATTTAGAGTGATGGTAACAACCGGTGGATGGATCCAAAAATAATGATAGCGGTGATGATTGCTTTAATTTAATAAAAACACAGATGATGATTGCTTTACTATTTGTTTCCCACCCATGATGAACAACATAGGCAAACCCTAGGTGAACCGGATATTAGACAGAGATACTATTCATTGCTTCCTCGATATGTGCCCCACAACTAATTTAGAACTCAAGTTTGAACATTAATTTGGACCTGACTTGGAGTCCAAGAGGTGAACAGGACGATAAAGTAGCAGGTAATTTTAAGCAATGCATACCATAAGTAGAAACAAAAGAGTGCGACCTCTCTTATGGACCCGTGTACTCCTCAGGTTCATGTGCTGAGTCGATGATGGTGATGCCGTTGCGGTGGGTGCCGGCGACAGGGAAGGAGATCTGAGGTGGCGAAAGACGGTCAGGAGTCGTGATGTCTGGTTTGGTGGATGTTTCTGTCAATGGAGCAGCTCAGGTGAGGTGGACGACATTGCGGCAGGAGCAGGGCAAACCACACAAAGTTCCCCTTGACACCTACACCAGAATCAAGTAATTCTGTAAGGGCTCATTTGGCTTGCATGATTCTAAAAAGCGGGGATAGGAAAAACACGGAGTAGGATAGGAATGGTCATGGTAAGCAGCATTTGTAAACATAGGATTTCTGTCAACTTGGGTGTTTGGTTTACGAGGAATTGGAAGAAGCGGAGGAATGCAAAGAAACATGGCCAAAATAAAGTGAAACCATATGAAAGCGTGTACAATTAGAATGTTATTCTGCCACTAATGCACTTGGTCTTGTTTTCATGCATAGGATTTTGAAAAGTAGGTCCAGGTGGATGTTTTGCTTCATTCCTTTCAACAAAATGCATGAATAATTGAATAGTAGAGTGCCATTGGAAAATTCCCTATTGTTATGTTTTTCCGTTGGACCGAAATAGCCCTAGTGGATCGACATGAATGTATAGTAATAAGTGATGCAACAAGTGTACAACCTCTTTGCCGTAGCCGTGTCGACCTCAGCATCATTGGGTTGGTCGTTGAAACAGTTGAGGCAGAGGTGGTTGTAGGAGGTGTGGAGGAAGATCTGAGGAATCTGTAGAAGGCGTCCGAGAGCCTTTGCTGCATTGTGATGGATCGTTCTGTCGTTGGAGCAGCTCCGGTGAGCCGTAAGACGTCAAGGCTGAAGCAGCACAAGATAGACATCGTCAATCTCAAATGGGATTCTAATAGCATCTCCAATAGATGATGTAAAATAGATGTAAAATTTACATCACCTAAAACCACCTGACTACAACAGATGAGGTAAAAACTCTTGACTCTAAACTTAACTGTCGAAACTGAAATTTACTGTGGAATCTGAATATTCTTGTCGGGCCTGAACGCAATGGTAGCAGAGAGGCACTTGACATGTAGTTTAGGGAGGGCCTGCAGTTCATCTTCAACATGCACCCCCCTGAGCCGCCAGCCACCACCGGCCAAACTGCCGGCCCCAGCGCCGCCTCGCTGCCCCGAAACAACTCCCCATCGCCGGTCCGCCGCCTCCCCGGCCAGCCCTCCAGGCCCCCCGCCCCCCACCCTGAACCCTAAGATAGATAGTGGGGTACCTCTCCGGTGAGCCCCCATCCCAGCTGTGGGTGGTTCTTCTTAACTCTGGCGAGCCCGCCCCAAAATTGATCGACCCAAAAGTCGATTCAATGATCAAGTGTAGCTAAATCGAGCAGAGCAGAACACGAAGCGAGGGGAGAGCAGCAGAATCGGGCGAGGAGCGATCGAGCGAGAGCTGGAGCAGCAGCAGATCCGGCTGGTATGGACACTGACGCCGAAGGGGCCTCGCACTGGGGCAGAGTCACCGTGGAGATGTCGCCCGCGGCGTCAGCTTCAAGGTAGCCGCTCCATGGGGGTGCGGGATGGAGCACCGTCGGCGCCGGGAGGTCGAGTTAAGGAGAAGGTGTGATGTGATGAGTGTACAACCTCTTTGGTGGCGCCGAGTGAGGGAGTCCTGGAGTAGAGGGTATCCGGACAGCCGGACTGTGTACAACGTCCGGACTATTGAAGCGTGAAGATACAAGACTCAAGACTTCGGCCGGTGTCTGGATGGGACTTTCCTTGGCGTGGAAGGCAAGCTTGGCGATCCGGATATTATATTTCCTTCCTTATAACCGACTCCATGTAAACCCTAGCCCTCTCCGGTGCCTATATAAACCGGAGAGGTTGGTCCTTAGTAGGTCGATCACAATTACTATCATACCATCATAGGCTAGCTCTTAAGGTTTAGCCTCTACGATCTCATGGTAGATCTACTCTTGTACTACCCATATCATCAATATTAATCAAGCAGGAAGTAGGGTTTTACCTCCATCGAGAGGGCCCGAACACAGGTAAACATTTGTGTCCCTTGCTTCCTGTTACCATCAGCCTTGACGCAGAGATCGGGACCCCCTACCCGAGATCCGCCGGTTTTGACACCGACATTGGTGCTTCATTGAGAGTTCCTCTGTGTCATCGCCGTCAGGCTCGATGGCTCCTTCGATCATCATCAACGACGCTGTCCAGGGCGAGACCTCCCCCCCCCCCCGGGCAGATCTTCGTGTTCGGTGGCTTCGCCCTGCGGGCCAACTCGCTTGACCATCTGGAGCAGATCGACAGCTACGCCACTGGCCACCAGGTCAGGTTCGGAAACCTGAACTACACGGCGAACATCCGCGGAGACTTCGATGAATTTGGGCCTATGCCAGGAGCACCGGAAAGTCTCGACGAGCACGGCTTAGACCTGCCATTGGACGAAGCTCGGGGTATCGCCCCCGTAGTATCTTCGGGCCTAGATCCGGAGCAGGCTGCGCTGCCTAAGGACGGAGGATGGACCCGCCCCAGGTCGCACCCTCATCGGCGGTGGAGCCGAACACAGGTCTTAGCTCTGCGGTGGCCCGCGACTCCGAACCCCTGGATTCGTATCCGGACGTTGGTTCCAGTCCGCACACTCCCGAGCCCGTTGGGCCTGGATGGGCTCCGGTAATGGAGTTCACCGCTGCGGATATCTTCCAGCACTCGCCCTTTGGCGACATCTTTGAACTCATTAAAGTCTCTCTCTTTGTCGAGGCTCTTGGCGAACTATGTCCGGCTTGAGTGGGAGGCAGGCGACGAAGGAATTTTTTGCCCACCCACCACCCACTTCATTGCCACGGTCGATGACTTAACCGAGGTACTGAATTTCGACTCTGAAGACATCGACGATATGGACGACGATGCAGGAGAAGAACATGAACCACCGCTCACTGGGTGGTGGACAGCCATCTCTTCTTATGATATATATATATATGGTGGACACTCCGAAGGAGACAAATGGCGATGAGGCAACGGAGGATAAAACCGAGTCTAGAATTTCCTGGCTGACTCTCCTCCGCACAGCTAGACATGTCCGGAGCAGGACGCAACCTTACGCCGGAGACCCTTCCTGGTCCCCGGGGCCTTCTTTTCGGCCTTCTTCTCCAGCACCTTGTACGGCGCCGGGACTAGCATCTCCGTCAGGAGAGCATCCGCTAGATCTTCCGGCAACTGAGCCGGACAGTCAATCTGCTCCGCTGTCTTCACATAATCCTAAGGCAAATATATATAAATACTTAAAACTACCCCCATGAATGTATTGGGAAAAATCTAAACCCGGTGGTGGTCCCAAAACTCTCCGGATTCGGGGGCCGCGCTTCATGAAGTCCGCGGTCCTCGGATGAGGGAGGAGGTACTTCGGAGGCCTTGAACAACACTTTCCATGCGCCTTTGTGCGTCATGCCGTGAAACTTCGGGCGTCACGGTGTTGGTGGGAAGAACTCCCACAGATTTACCGCCCGCCTTTGGCGAGGCAGGATCCGGCGAATGAGCATGACACGGATCACATTGACAAGCTTGATGTTCTTGTCCTTCATGCTTTTGACGCATGTCTGGAGTCCGGCCAGCTCCGTGGAATCGCCCCAGGACAGGCCCTTCTCTTCCCAGGAGGTGAGCCGCATAGGGATTCCGGATCAGAAGTCGGGGGGGCCGCCGCCCAGTTGGCGCCGCGCGGCTCGGTGATGTAGAACCACCTCGATTGCCATCCTTTTACGGTCTCCGCAAAGAAGCCGTCCAACCAGGTGACGTTAGGCATCTTGCCCACCATGGCCCCTCCGCACTCCGCTGGTTGGCCGCGTATAACCTTTGGCTTCACGTAGAAGATTTGCTGCCATAGGCCGAGGTGAGGACGGATGCGAAGGAAAGCCTCACATACGACGATGAACGCCGATATGTTGAGGACGAAATTCGGGGCTAGATCATGGAAATCTAGCCCGTAGTAGAACATGAGCCCACGGACGAAGGGGTGAAGTGGAAACCCCAGTCCACGGACGAAGTGGGTGACGAACACGACTCTTTCGTGTGGTTCCGGGGTCGGAATGACCTGCCCAGCGTCCGGTAGCCGGTGCGCTATGTCTGCGGCCAAGTATCCGGCCGCCCGAAGATTTGTGATGTGCTTCTCCTCGACGGTGGAAGCCACCCACTTGCCTCCTGCTCCGGACATGTCTAGCTGTGCGGAGGAGACTTGGGCTTGGGCGCTGGAGCTCGAGGGGGCAAGAATGGATAGAGAAGGAAGAAGGCGTGGGTAAAAATGAGGAAATCGTATCCCTTTATAGAGGCGACGAAAGCGGTGCGCCTCCCCACTTGCTCGTTGAGAATCGATTGCTTCCCATGCGCCACGATTAATGATGTGGTGGGACTACCCGTACCCGTATTGATGAGAATCCCGTGATAAGGGGCACGATCTCTGCTTTGACAAGACGTGTCAAGGAAACCGCCTCACAATATGCGCTGTGGTTGGTTGTGGGAAGACGGTTCGAATAATGACCCGACCGTAATGACACGTCGCGTTGCTTGAAAAGTTGTCAGCAGATTGCATTTGTGAAACATCATTCTCTCTACGGTGGCATACGAAAATCATCTTGTGGATCCGAACACGGTTTGAGTGTTCGATAATTACCTTGGAGTATTCGGAGGAGGAACCCGCCCTACAATGCCGAAGACAAGACTGCGTGCCGGACTCATCGTCATTGAAGCCTGGTTCGAGACTCTTGAGGAGTCCTGGATTAGGGGTATCCGGATAGCGGACTGTGTACAACGTCTGGACTATTGAAGCGTGAAGATACAAGACTCAAGACTTGACCCGTGTCCGGATGGGACTTTCCTTGGCGTGGAAGGCAAGCTTGGCGATCCGGATATTATATTTCCTTCCTTGTAACCGACTCCATGTAAACCCTAGCCCTCTCCGGTGCCTATATAAACCGGAGAGGTTGGTCCTTAGTAGGCCGATCACAATTATAATCATACCATCATAGGCTAGCTCTTAGGGTTTAGCCTCTACGATCTCGTGGTAGATCTACTCTTGTACTACCCATATCATCAATATTAATCAAGCAGGAAGTAGGGTTTTACCTCCATCGAGAGGGCCCGAACCTGGGTAAACATATGTGTCCCTTGCTTCCTGTTACCATCAGCCTTGACGCACAGGTCGGGACCCCCTACCCGAGATCCCCGGTTTTGACACCGACACCGAGTATGCCTCGGCTTCGTCCGAGGAGTCGATGAGCATGTTGCGGTTCCAGTGGAGCAGGTTAAGGCGGCGCTGTGGGGATGGAGCAGCTGCGATAGACGAGGCGATCGTCGGAGCACCTCCTTGGAGGTGGAGGACGGGGCGGCTGAACTGGCGGGACGACGAGATGGATGACGGAACCTCATCCGGGAGGTGGACGAGGGACGTCGAGCTGTTGCAGTGGACAACGTCGTCGGGGAAGAGGCTCCGGCTGGGCAGCAGTGAGGTGGCGGACGGAGGAGGTGGGGTTTCGCGGCTGGAGCGGAGAGGTTATGGCGGCCTGGGATTTCGAATGGCAAAAAGGAGGCGATGGGAGGGGGTGAACCATGGCTTAGGGACGTGCTTGTCCAAAATGTAGGGTGTGTTACAAAAGTACCCCCCACCAATTTGAACTAGCGGCCCTTTCGGCTCAGGGTTAGAAGGGGGATTTCGCATGTCGGGATTTGGCAGCTGGAGGGAGTTTTCGCGTTGTAATTTCGGGATAGCAAAGGCGCGGGTTGTGAAGGCGCCAGCTTTGGGAGCACGATATCTGAATTTTCGGATATAACAAGGTGGGGTTGAATTTTAGGGACAATCCTAACGTGTAATATTGTACTTATGCGTACCAAATCAATTCGCACTTCCCTCAACCAAAAAGAAAACGAAAAAATAAAACTATTCACACCACACAAAGAGAGAGTCTTGCCCCGTTTTACTATAAAAATGCTATTCAAAGCTACTCCCTCCTTCCATCTATATAGGGCCTAATGCGTTTTTTGATGCTAACTGTGACCAAATATTAGAGCAATAATATATGACATGCAACTTTCACAAAGCACACCGTTAAATTCGTTTGTGAAAGGTTCTTTCAATGATATAATTTGCACATTGTGCATGTCATGTACTATTAATCTTGTCAATAGTCAAAGGCGGTCTTAAAAATGCATTACGCCCTATATAGATGGAAGGAGGGAGTATGAATCCATGTTATGTCCAATTAATTTTTTTTCGCTTGCTATATAATGCATGTAACATACTAATACCAACATTTTATTGCATTCAAAATTTCTATACTATCACTGCAATTCGAACTGAATTTGAATTCATTTCTCTATTTCAATAAGAATCTACTGATCATGATTGTTGCCAACTTCAACCATCATTCGTGTATTACCTTAATAACACACCACATGATTACTATAGAGATAGATATGAACTATGTGTACTACATGAACTCGAATTCTATTTTTTGACTACACTTGATGTTGATTCCAAATAATAGTACATTTGATGTACTAACTATATATTCATAATCTAAACCATGTTCCATACGTACACCGTGTTTATCACACATAGTATAGTGCCCGGCCCCTACATTATGACAAGTATTTATAAAAGAGCTGCAAAAGCCACACATTAGCCCAAATTATGATCAATGTTCTATATATTATCGTAGTACTAGCAAGATGCCCATGTGTTCCACGTAACATCAACATGATCAAGGGAGGCCTAATTTGCAAATATGGAGAGGGGTGTGGGTATCTTTTTCAAAATTGCCATAGTTTCCTTCCTATCCGTCAGGATATAAATCAGACGGCCTATATTCTGAGGATGGCGGGCACACCATCATCAACAACTCCGTTTTTTATAAGAGTAGAGATAAAATATATTATATGTAGTATAAAATGTTCATAACCACACCATGTGTATCACCGTTATATATATTCACACATGCGTCGGTTTAAAACACTATGATAAATTCTTCAAATATCCGAACTCGCTTTTTATAATGAAGTATGATCTCTATTCGTATTTTACACTCACACGATCCACTTACCTTTATAGCTAGCGCTAACTTTCTCTCGTGCATGCACACGCCCGCATCCCTCTCACCCTCCCTCAGCATACTCTAGCTCCATCGCGCAAATTTGTCTTTTCACTTTAGGTCGCTCACCAACGGTGTGTGTAGGCCCCCCAGCTTCTTCTTTACGGCACACATCGATCGATATGCCTCTCTAGCCAGGTGTGCCTAGCACAAACACAAGCTTCCCCTCTTCTCTTATCACCGTCCATGCCTCACTCCCACCACTCTTTTCATCAATCTCGTACTCGCACACTCCTTCCCCCTCAATATAGTATGACTCTCGCACCACCTCCTAGATGCATCCCTCTCTCTCTATCCTTCTCCCCATGCCTCATTTACTTCTAACACATTCATGCATGTATACCTATTGATCTCCCAACATATACCTAGGTCGACTTTAAGTATTCCCCCTCCCATTGATCGACGTACCTCACAATTTATGTCTCTCCTTTCTCTGACAAACGACGATTGATCTTCCAATGTAGTTATGTCTGCTTACCACAACCATATCGTCCCCCTCATCATTCGTGCATGCCTCCTGACCCGTCTCTCACACGCATGTGCACAGACAGGCAGCCATCCCCTCTCTTATTGATATTGCAGGCATGCCCTCCGATTGTCTAGCAAGCCTATCCCACCATTTGTTAGAAGCAACTCCACTACCACCCCCTCCAACACTCTAGCTTTGTCTCTCTCCCAACCTTATTCCTCTCCTACACATATGCACGGATGCCGATCGATCTCCCTTAATACATGAGGTGGATCGATCTCCCTTAATACATGAGGTAGGCCTCTCTCCTCCTCCACCCATATACCAGCCATTCTACCTCTATAGTTAATTAGGCCTCCCTCCCCCCCCCCCCACCACCACACATCGATAGTTGAGCGATGTAGGTAGGTATCCATGCCACAGAGACAAACTGCACTTGTCCCCTCTCACGTTCCAGTAGGCCAGCCACTCTATATATTTGACGTGGGCACACACAAATTGATGGCACTCTTTATCAATCACACACACACACACACACACATCATCCCTCTCTTGATTCTATGGACACCTCAAGTCGATGATACCTCCAATCTCTTCTCGTGGATCGCCCCCTCTATATATGATATATCCCGGACTCTATTTCACACATATTGCATATGTTACATTTTTTGATTGACCCCCCCCCCCCAAAAACTCGCATGAACCCACACACTATATCTCTCTACGTTTGTATCTCTCTCACACAACCCCAGGTAGGGGGTGTACGTATACAAGAAGAGAATAGGTGCACCGTGCACGTATTCACGCTTTGGGCCCAGCCACACCGTCTTGGTACACGGTGGAGCTCATTTATGTACGAAATGGCAGCCCACGTGCTAATTTGAACGCGTGTAGCGGTTGTTTACCTACGGAGGTCGTGTACCACGCGTGAACGAAACAAAGTTCAACTTGATGCGTTGGCGCGCCATTTTTAAATAAAGTTATATCGCTCAATGGCACGTACACAGAATATAAAACGATTTTTATGGAGAAAAAGGTAGTCCGCTCCACTATATACAATGGAGCCTGCCTACCTGGTTTGTCTCTCTTCAGAGTATCTCACACAAGGCTGCGGTGGCCTCTCTCTCTCTCTCTCATCGTTGGTCACTGATTCGGCCGCATCCCATCCGCCAGCGGAAAGGGAGGACGTGCATCATTTCTCCATTCGACGGCACCGAGGCAGCACGTCCCGATCTGCGGTACACGCTGTTCTCTCTGACCAAGCTTCGGCGCGGTAGGGCCTACGCCACCTGCTTTCATTGCCGCTTGATATGGGCAGATTTCGCCGCCGCCCGCTCACCTAGTTACATCCCGACGACCTTTCGTATCCCCTCCGCCTTGCTCCTTTGCCCGTCTTCCCACGTCGCTGCATGTGGATATTCCATAGTTCTTTGCCCAAAGCGCAGCTCGTCAAGCATACTTTCCATATTGCAATCTCGTCCTCACACCGCTTTTAGACAAACACAACCGTGTTGTTATCTTCCCTTAGGACAAGGAATATGCTTCTTTTTTGTCGTCGCATGTGTCATCAACTGCTATTGGCGATAATTGTTTCCTTTCTACCTCTTTTTTGCCAACAGGCTATCCATTTCACCTTGTTGCTATTGCGACCTTTTGGTGAACTGCACAAATCACTTTTTCTTAAGAGTGTTTTGTGCAGTTCTACCAAAATGTCACACGAACAACGTCTCTACATTTCAAAGGTCTTGTTGCACAAAGGGAGATTTGTTTTGCTCTATCCTCCTCATCCAACTCCGAGCCTAATCTTCTCCAACTAGTTAGTCTTAAGAGAGACTGCAAAGGTGACCGGCTTCTATTTGTGTATTTATTGTTTCATCAGTAGTCCTCTATTATTGTAATCACACTTAATATCTTTGGAACATGGACGCTCAACTCTATTTTAGTGGAACTGCACAAAATGATCGGAATTTCGCATGCTCCAAACAGCTACTTTTTTCCCAACATGCCTTGTTGATTTAGACAGAGCTGGGGGGACGCTGCTGCCAATGAAAGCATGGATCAATTTTAATTTAACACCTTCTCACAACTTTGTCTTCAGTTGTGATGTAAATATTAGCTCTGATATGCTAATAATTGAGATGCATTAGCAAGGAAGTTAGTTTTTTATTGTTTCCGAAAGAGCATCAGTGGCAAGACACACGAAACAAAAGCTGAAAGCTCACACCATTGTACAATTTCATGTCGCTGGAAAATTATTTGTATAGTATGTCAATTATGTAAACAAATGCTGGAAGCTTGATAGCAATGCCGTAAGCCTCTTGACATCCGGGTCCATGTGCCATGCACGAAATTATACTCCTTCATTCCTAAATATTTGTCTTTTACAAATTTCAAATGGGCATATTTTAGAGTGTAGATTCACTCATTTTGCTTCGTATGTGTACTCCCTCCGTTCCTAAATATTTGTCTTTCTAGAGATTTCAACAAGTGACTACATACGGAGCAAAATGAGTGAATCTATACTCTAAAATATCTCTATATACATCCGTATGTAGTAGTCCATTTGAATCTCTAAAAAGACAAATATTTGAGTAGTCACTCATTGAAATCTCTATAAAGACAAATACTTTGGAGTATATTTAAGAACCGAGGGGGTAGTGCACAGCCGCATGGGAGACTCAGCCTGGTCATTGCGCAGCATTAATAGTGAGTAATGAGCAATCAAATCATAAGCCCCACCTTTCCCACTGTAAGTTGCTCGGAAGAAGCAACCATCAATATGCTCTTATTTGAATCCGCTCATACTACTCCATCCGTCACTGTTTATAGAGCGCGCTTCAGAAAAAGAAAAAATCTCTGGGACCAAGGCAACTAGCGATCGGCTTGAAAAATAGCGTTGGTAGTTATAGCACGGTGTCTATTACTAGAGGAAATAATGCGTACACACACGCATGCAGTGCTTCCACCCCGCGTACACACATGCATGCACTTACTCCACTCCGTAGTACATCGAGAGAAAATTGTGGACTTGATTGCGGTTACCACGCCATAATTAATTGAGCATTAAACCAAACGCGTCTAAAGTCTCTCTGGGGGTGGAAATGCATTGAGAGAAATGCATCATAATGAAGCGCGCCATGTAAACTGTGACGGAGGGAGGAGTAGTGTGAAGGTGCAAAATCAGAAATGCAGCGTATGGCGATCGGTCAATGCACCTCCTCTTGGCATATCACTGACATGTGGGACCGGAGTGTGAGCAAACTGATCTCAATTGACGGCAAAATGGCCAACCCTCCGTTCCTTGAGAGAGACGAGGACAAGAACACACAGACGGGCTCGCACGGAGGCCAAGATATATTCGAGCATGGTTGATCGATATCATCATTACATGTTGGGCTGCCGTTTTCCGCCCTTCTCCGGAATAAATGTGTACATTAAAAAAGTACAGAAGCTCCACCATGCGGTTCTAGTAATAGTACTACTCGTACTACTAAACCTTGCGCTTGGCTCTTCGCCTCTTTGTGAAGTCCAACAATGATGGTACTCCGCATGTTCGGTACTACAGTGTATGCCTATGGCAATCTGACACCGAATGAACCGATGCATGTCCACCGCCTGGGCGAGGGTACGTTGCATTAGTCAAAAGGCGTAAGCGAGCTTCACCTTGTCCTGCAAGCTTCTCCTCGTTCTGCGAGTTGACAGGACACACCAAAAAGTAGTGCTAGTCCATACTCCCTCCTTTCCGGTTAATATGGCTTAATATTTTTTGCAGGTAAATGAGAGGGCTTTATTCATATATAAGCATTCTTAGGACGATCAGCCAAGACACTGGTCACTAGGAAGCGAGGTACCCCACAAAAAAAGAAGTAGGAAGCGAGGTGTTTCATCAAGCCAGCTCTCGGCCACATTCAAAGTGCAGCAAGCACGGTTCGCACAAAGATGCGCCGCAAGGTTTGCTGACCTGTTTACATGCTGAATAACAAAAAAAGAGGAAATATTACGGCGCTCCTATTTGTAACAGGATATGAGCGAATTAAGCAAGAATTGTGGCGAGTGTTCCATGCAATCAACTTCCATTATCACATGCGAGAACCCTCGAAGAGAACCAAATGTGTTGAAGATTGCTTTATCACATTTTAAAAATATAATAAGAGTGCAGACACTCCTCCATCCGGTTCCTAGTACTAGTATAGTACATACCTCTATAGACTATAGTAGTACTAGTACTAGTACTAGTAAACTTTGCGCTTGGCTATTCGCCTCTTCGGGAAGTCGAACAATAATAGTACTAGTATAGTGTATGCTTCTGGCAATCTGACACTGAATTAACTATTGCACGTCCACCGCCTGAGCGAGCGAGAGCTTGCATTAGTCAAAAGTTTCTCCTTGTCCTGCGAGCCACCGTGCGCAAGCTTCTCCCGTCCTGCAAGCTTCTCCTCGTTCGGCAAGTTGACGGGACACAGCAAAGTAATGCTAGTCCATACTGCCTCCTCTCCGGTTAATATGGATTAATTTCAAATGAGATTAATACACTGTCTGTCACTGTGTATTTGTAAAAATACGGTCAGTGGACTTCATAATACGCTCATTGCGCTCAATATATACATTTTCCGGTGTTTATACGGTCACTAGCTCACCCTGGCTGAGTATGTGTGTGCATGCACATGTAGGTTGAGCACTTGAGCGTGACCGTGTGTGTTCCGTCGTGTGCTCGGACATGCATGCATTACGGCGTCGCGCGCGTTTTTGCGTCCATGTGTACGTGTGACTGTTGCATACACGTAGGGGGAGTACGTGTAGGGGCCACTAAAGGAGCAGTCAAATCACACAGTAAGTTAGTCGGAAGAAGAAACCATCATTTCACTCTTCGATGACTCGTGCGCAATATAAAATGGTTGATATGGAGAGAAAAAGAAAACCACTATATATACACTAGCAGGAGCCTAAGCTACAAGCCTGCTTGCTTGCGTTGCTCTCTTCACAAGCATAGAACGACGGTGGCCACACCGCTGGTCACATATCTGGCCTGATCCGCGGTGGGGAAGGGAACAATGTTCTGCGTAGACGCGGTCGACATCGGCGAGGGAGAAAATCCGCAGTCGGTGCGTCCCAATCGGGGGTCACCGCAGTATGGGCCGATGCCGCATCCCAACCGCCCTTCTAGCTACACCTGACGTCCCAGGTAGTCCATCTTCCTTTTGGAGCCGGCTTGCTCCACTGCCGCAGCTCCCCACGTAGCTCCATCTCCATGTCGATCTTTCTCTACTTCTACCGGCTTCTACTTGTGATGAGTTTATGTCTCATGAACTAGTGCCAGTGCTATTATTCCAATCACACTTCTTCAATATCTTTGCCATCAGGGATGCTCAGCTCGATTTTAATGGAACTGCACAAAAGCATCGTATGATCTGAGGGTGCCAGCCATCTTTCCTTTGACAGGTTCTACCTGGCCAGGAAATTAAATCCTGTTTAGGGTTTAGGGTTTAAGTCGTAGTGACCTCATCAGTAGTTTTTCTTTCGTACACGCTCTCACAACTTTTGTCTTTAGTTATGAAGTAAATATTGGCTATGATCTGTGAATCATTGAAATGCATGAGCGTGCGTGTTAGTTTTCCTTTGTATTTGATGGAATGTTGTAACGGGTCAACCTTGGAGTAGGAATGAAAATGGAGTGGAAAGTTTCCGTTTTTCTGGAGAAAAATTGGAAACGGAGAGAAACCAACGTTTAGTTTCGTTGGATCGCGCCATTGAGCAAAACCAACATTTAAATCATGTCTGTCGCGTTCGTGTCTCACCCTCCTCCATGGCTCGACCCCACACGGTCGCTCGGCATGCCACTCACCGGAAACCGAGTATACGATAACTTTCCCGCCTGCTTGTCGATGGATCGTGCCATGGAGTACTAGTACTACTGGAAGAGATTGACGAGTTGGGGGAGGACAACAAGCTGTAGCACGGACTCCCAAGAACTTTTTACATGCATGTTGTGGCCGGCTATTGCGACCTTTGAATGCGGAGCAGTCGCATGCACCAGGAAGCGGCGCGGGCGATGCTCTCTCGGCCAACGCGCCACTTCAATGCCGGTGCCAGTGAGAGCTCGCGTCCGCTCTGGCCGGGCATGAATGCGGCACTGACCATTTTGGGCGGGAAGCACGCGCGGGCGATGAAGAGGGTTCGGGTTGGTCAGGAGCAGCCATGGCAGCGGTCCGGATGCCCGCAAACAAGAGATGTTGTACGTTAATATTGCCGCGTATATAATTAACAACGTAAATAATGTGCAAGTTGGACAAATATGATTGGAGATGGAGATGGAAATGGAATTTTACGTAAACACGGATATGCATGTCTATGTCTATGTGTGTGTGTGCGACGACTCTCGCGACACAGGCGAGGCGTGTTTTTGATCGAGTTTTCTTTCTTGGTACGTTAAAAAATTGTCTGCCAGTTTTCGTTTCTTTTTTCGGGAACGCGCGTATTCTATTTAAAACCACTGCTATGGAGAGATTGTTTTACTCCATTATAGCCTCTTGTTTGATAGAGTTTCTCGCGTCTCGCTCTCTCACCCTCTCCATATCAAAACAAGATGACAGTGTCCACACTATCTCTCTCCTCAACGGTGGTCACAGATCCGGCTGAATCCCGTCCGCTGCGGAAGGTGAGGAGGTGCAGCGTTGACGTTGTCGCCGCCAGTGATGGAGGAAGCCGATGTGCACCGTCCTCTCGGAGCCGGCACTGGCGCGGACGAAGGTACTCCGCGCGCTTGTTCGCTACCGTCGTGTGGGCAGATCCCACCCGCCCGCCTAAGCGACATCTCGCCCACCTGAGGTATAACTTCTTGTACTGGTCCAGCTCCCCAGGTCGCTGCATGCGGGTTTTCTTCTATGCGACTACTCCCCAGCTCCCCATGTATAGTAGCTAGGGTTCGTCGGCTGGTCCAACATCACCTACTATTATAGAGGAAATGCCACTTGAAAATTTGTCCTGATTTATGCCTCGGTGGAGGTATACATGTTGTTTCGACAAAAAGTACATGGTGGTTGTGCGGTCATTGTCCATATGCTCCTATTGTTGCTGCTAATCTAATACTACCACTGGTTAAATGAAGACATGTTTTTTTCTCGGGTATCCTGGTTTAGTTCCCATCAAGATAATCATGATGCTTCTGTTTGTTGGTGTACTTTTCATAATTCTTATTGACAATTGAGATGTCGTTGTTAATCTTGTAAAACAAAGTAACAACACTATATCCCTTTTTATATTTTTGGAAACAGCGATTATCTCCATACCGGGCATGTCTTCCTCAATTTTAGTGGAACTGCACAAAATTGGATGGCCATTGTTGTTCCGCCTCCTTTGTCCTCTGCCACGTGGTTCTTCCTTCCTCGAGCTTGACTACTGAGAAGAAACAGACCACGGTGAGGATTTGTCGAACTTCATAGGTGCCTCACCCAAACTTGATACCAATTGGATGATGCATCACCACGATGACTTATCGATGCTCATGGTTGTGCCTCATGGTTGCGTCGGCTGGTGAAGCTGATCGATTTTCAATGAAAAACAAGTTGTCTTCCATCAGCGCTCTTTGCTTGTTACCCAAAAAGATGATATCCTTCGTCAGTTCACCTTGGTTGCGTTGGAGACGCAATCGTCTTTCACGTTGGTGCAATTTTATCACACAATTGGCTATGAACCAAATGTTTCCTCGAAGAAGGATCGACATTGGTACTAAGAGCATAAGTTTTATATTGATGTCTAAGCCTTCTCACAACTTTGTCTCCAGCTCCCCTGTAATTTTATTTGTCCAGCTATTAACTTTGATTAAAAAATAGTGTGGACTAAAAACCCGGATGGACGTAGTAGCCCTCCATTTTTATTTACTCCGCATATTAGATTTGATCAAGTCAAACTTTGTAAAGTTTGACCAAGTTTAGGCCGAACACAACAAACCATGACTATTAGAGAGGGCAAACTGTACATACTCTCAAACCTTTCCAATAATTGAAATTAAAATTCTTTATTTGTACACACTCTCACACGTTTCTGATAATTTGGCGCATGTGTGGTTGTTCACTTAAGGGAGGGTAGTGTACCGCACGTGAAGGACAGGAAGTGTGACCAGGACGCGTGGATCGTTAGTTCATCGGAAGTACTCCCTCCGTTCCTAAATATTTGTCTTTCAAGTGGTTTGCAATGGACTACCACATACGGATGTATATAGACATTTTTTATAGTGTAGATTCACTCATTTTGCTCCATATGTAGTCATTTGTTGAAAACTCTAGAAAGACAAATATTTAGGAACAGAGGGAGTAGTAGTTTTCTTCACTGGTACGTTAAATAAATAGTTTCGTTTCGTAATTACACAATTTAAAACGATTGTTATGGAGAGAATAAGAAAACCACTCCACTATATATTAGTCGTATACGAGTACTATATGGACGCCTTGACTTCATTGACTTTAGTGCACCTGCCTTTGGGTTTATGACAGTGGGTCCAAAATGTGGTCGCCCACCATTCATACAGCCAAAAGCAAAGTGTGCAGTTAAGGCACCGGAGCTCAAATTGCATTTACAAGATATATATAAGCTGGAGCCTCAGCGCTTGTTCGCTAGGGTTTGCACTCTCCACACTCTCGCAGCACTACATATATATATACACGCTAGAGGCTCAGCGTTCCTTTGCTAGGGTTTGCTATATTCACAGTCTCTCACCCTCTTCGCCAAATCTAAACAAGACTACGTTGTGGCCTCTGTCTCTCTCACCCCCCTCACAGCTGGCGAAGGAGGCGTCCGGATCCCGTCGCCCCGGGAAGGGGAGGAGGTGCAACGTTCACTCTATCGCCTTCGGCGAGGGAGGCAATCCACTGCCGGCTGCGCTTTTCTCTTTCACCCAGCGCCTATGCAGGGGGGCCACCGGCCCCTTCTTCCTCGCTGTTGTACATAGTGTGGGCAGATCCGACCTCCCGCCGCACGCCTTGCGACATCCCGACGACCCTAAGGTATAATTTTCTTTGAAACCGTCATTGGTCTAGCTGCATGCGGATCTTTTTCGATTCTGTAGTCGAATCTAGGTCTTGGTTCAAAGATGAAAGAAGGGTGCGGTGGGGTGGAGCATCAATCTAGGATGTGGTTCAATGAGGAAAGGAGGGAGGGAAAGTAGTATAGACTAGCTATCCAGCTGCTTTGTTGGTCGAAAAGGGAAAAAGGGGGTAACCTAGTACACACATCTGTAAGGAACCGACCTCTTTGTTGAAAAGGGAAAGAAACTAGGGGGTTGGGTAGTTTGTGCAGTACTAGATTTGCTGCCCTCACATAGGAAAAAGTTTCAAAGAGAACAAATATGGGACCAACGCAGATATGCTGCTTGGCTACATACTCTGCATCACCCATTTATACGTGTGGATGCACATGGTGCTGGCATGTCCCATGTCCCCTCCACATGATCGTGCAGTGTGTTTTGAGATGTTGTGCTACTTGTATTGGTACTGTTTTAAATGAATGTTGAATTGAAGCTATTGCATTGCTCTCTTTTCCCATTAATTAGGGAACAAAAATGGTACCAACCCAGACATGATGCTTGTTGCTTTGTTACAACAAACTCTGCATCACCCCCTTTATAAGTAGATGGAAGCACATGGTGTTGTTGCGCCCACTCGCCCCTGGAACTATTTATGCTTTTTCTTAATCTAATGCTGATGGTAAAATTAAGCAATGCCACTCTCAGAATTAACTACTGAACTATTTTAAGAGAATTTCTCTGTTAATATGAATCAATGCAACCGTTTTAGAAATGCTACTGTCCTATACTTTGTTTTCCATCAAGATAAGGTAGATGCTTCTTTTTGTGGCCGCATGTTTCATCTTCCTTTATTGGCAGTAATTGTTTCCTTTTTTGCCTTTGTTAAATCAGGGATATCTATTCAACTTGTTGCTATAGCAAACTTAAATGTCACACCGGCGACTTTACTTGATTTTAGTGCAACTGCACAAAACGAGATTGGATTTCCTATTCATGTTTGCAGATTCGTACGTGATCTTGTGTGCGTCATGACAGGTTGGTACTTGCCTTCATCCACATGATCGTGCAGTGTGTTTTGAGATGCTATGCTACTCGTATTGGTACTGTTTTAAATAAATGTTGAATTGAAGCTATTGTATTGCTGTCTTTTCCCATTAAGTAGTGAACAAAAATGGGACCAACCCAGACATTATGCTTGTTGCTTTGTTATAACAAACTCTGCATCACCCCCTTTATAAGTAGATGGAAGCACATGTTGTTATTGCGCCCACTCTCCCCTGGAACTGTTTATGCTTTTTGTTAATCTAATGCTGCTGGTAAAATTAAGCAATGCCACTCTCAGAATTAACTACAGAATCTTATTTCAAAACTGCAACACTTGTTAGGGATTGGCGGGATAACCATTTTTGTGGCCGCATGTTTCATCTTCCTTTATTGGCCAGTAATTGATTCCTTTTTTGCCTCTGTTAAAACAGGGATATCTATTCAACTTGTTGCTATTGCGACATTTTGCATCGCTTAACTTTGGTGGAACTGCACAAAATGAGACCAGATTTCCATATATGTGTTGAGATCTCTTTTAGATCTTCCTCGGGAGTTGTTTCAAATCTTGGTCTTGAAAGGTCAGTACCTAATTTCCTCAGAATTAACTACTGAATCTTAGTTCAAAACTGCAACACTTGTTAGGGATCGGCGGGAGAACCATTTCTGTTAGGGATCGGCCGGAGTACATGTTTAAGAAATGTATTGTTCAGATAATGTCTCTGTTATTATATATCGCCATTCTGATGTTTTACAAATGGTACTATCCTGCTTTGTAGTTCTTTCTACATGTAAAACCAAGGTATTGTTAAGATAATGTCTCTGTTAAAATGAATCAGTCGAATTGTTTTAGGAATGATACTTTTCTGCTTTGTCGTTCTTTATACATGTTGAAACAAGGCATTGTTAAGATAATGTCTCAGTTAATATGAAAGAATCACACTAATTGAGAATTGCTACTCTCCTGCTTTGTTTCCCATTAAGATAAGGTAGATCAGTAGATGTTTTTCTTCTGGGAGTACAAGTCATCAACCATTATTTCTCAGTAATTGTTTCTCTTATACCTATTGTTGCTTACAGGGATATCAAAATTAAAGCTCGGTTTTATTCTGACTTTGATTTTAGTTGAACTGCACAAAAGGAGCCAATGTGTCTAAGGCAAACTGCTGCATTAGTGGGTCCAGTTGACTTACCACTTTGCAGAAAGAAGCAGTCACTGTTTGCGCTACATTACACAAGGAATGATCGAGAAGATTTACAGAGTATTAGTAGATGCTGGTGACATGACTAGTCTGCAGAGAGCATAGGAAACTATACAACACGTGGAGTGCACTGGGAAAAAAGTGCCCAAACAAGTACAGAAGCCGTGACGGGACTCCAAATCTGTCAATGTCATTCTAAGCAACAATGATGGGGCATCTGGGTATGGTAATCTGTTTACCGTACTTTCGGTTTGTTAGTCCAACGATTGGTGGGTTGACACCGGGGCCAATATTCATGTGTATGCTTCTTTGTGTCTTTGTTTTCTTGCAAAGATATAAATACGATATCCACAGGGATGCTCAGCTTGATTTTAGTGGAACTGCACAAAATGTCCAGATGGTTTGTGTCCTCCATAATACTTCATCATGCACAATACATCGAATGGTTCTCTAATCATTCGTCGTCACCTTGAGTATGTTTGAATGGTGCTGCCAGCGTCGGCCATTAAGAAGGGTAAGAAGAAAGACAAAAGGAGAGATGGTTGCTTTACTTGTGGTTCGGAGGAACACTGGGCAAACAAGTATCAAGAAGCCAGGACAGGACTCCAAGTCTGCCAATGTCACTCTAAGCAACAATAATGGGGCATCTGGGTATGGTAATCTATTTACCATACTTTCAGTTTGTTAGTCCACCGATTGGTGGGTTGACACTAGGCCAATATTCATGTGTGTGCTGATGTGTCTTTGTTTTCTGGCAGCATATAAATATGAAATCCACAAGGATGCTCAGCTTGATTTTAGTGGAACCGCACAAAATGTTCATATGGTTCGTGTCCTCCATAATACTTCATCATGCACAATGATACGTCTCCGTCGTATCTACTTTTCCAAACACTTTTGCCCTTGTTTTCGACTCTAACTTGCATGCTTTCAATGGAACTAACCCGGACTGACGTTGTTTTCAGTAGAATTGCCATGATGTTATTTATGTGCAGAAACAAAAGTTCTCGAAATGACCTGAAACTCCACGGAACAACTTTTTCGAAATAAAAAAAAATCGTTGCAAAAGATGAAGACCAGGGGGCCCACACCCTGTCTACGAGGGTGGGGGCGCGCCCCCCTACCTCGTGGGCCCCCTGAAGCTCCTCCGATGCCAACTCCAACTCTATATATTTGCTTTCGGGGAGGAAAAGAAGAAGAAATCATTGTGTTTTATGATACGGAGCCGCCGCCAAGCCCTAAAACCTCTCGGGAGGGCTGATCTGGAGTCCGTTCGGGGCTCCGGAGAGGGGGATTCGTCGCCGTCGTCATCATCAACCATCCTCCATCACCAATTTCATGATGCTCACCACCATGCGTGAGTAATTCCATCGTAGGCTTGCTGGACGGTGATGGGTTGAATGAGATCTATCATGTAATCGAGTTAGTTTTGTTAGGGTTTGATCCCTAGTATCCACTATGTTCTGAGATTGATGTTGCTATGACTTTGCTATGCTTAATGCTTGTCACTAGGGCCCGAGTGCCATGATTTCATATATGAACCTATTATGTTTTCATGAATATATGTGTGTTCTTGATCCTATCTTGCAAGTCTATAGTCACCTACTATGTGTTATGATCCGGCAACCCCGAAGTGACAATAATCGGGACCACTCCGGTGATGACCATAGTTTGAGGAGTTCATGTATTCACTATGTGCTAATGTTTTGTTCGGTTCTCTATTAAAATGAGGCCTTAATATCCCTTAGTTTCCGTTAGGACCCGCTGCCACGGGAGGGTAGGACAAAAGATGTCATGCAAGTTCTTTTCCATAAGCACGTATGACTATATTCGGAATACATGCCTACATTACATTGATGAATTGGAGCTAGTTCTGTGTCACCCTATGTTATGATTGTTACATGATGAACCGCATCCGACATAATTCTCCATCACCGATCCAGTGCCTACGAGTTGTTCCTATATTGTTCTCCGCTTATTTACTTTTCCGTTGCTACTGTTACAATCACTACAAAACACCAAAAATATTACTTTTGCTTCCGTTACTTTTGTTACCGTTACCACTACTATCATATTACTTTGCTAGTAAATACTTTGCTACAGATATTAAGTTATCCAGGTGTGGTTGAATTGACAACTCAGCTGCTAATACTTGAGAATATTCTTTGGCTCCCCTTGTGTCGAATCAATAAATTTGGGTTGAATACTCTACCCTCGAAAAATGTTGCGATCCCCTATACTTGTGGTTATCAAGACTAATTTCTGGCGTCGTTGTCGGGGAGCATAGCTCTACTCTTTGAGTTACTTGGGATTTATATCTGCTGGTCACTATGAAGAACTTGAAAGACGCTAAGACAACAATTTATCCCTCAACTACGAGGGGAGGTAAGGAACTGCCATCTAGCTCTGCACTTGATTCACCTTATGTTTTGAGTAAGCTTGCGACACCTAAACCTGCTTCTGCTATTCGTTCTGATATGTTGCATGTTATTGATGATGCCACTTCTGCTATGCATGATACTTATGATGAAACTACTTCGATGCTTGATACTACTGTGCCACTTAGTGAATTTTTTATGAACAAATTGCTAGGACTAGAGAGAAAGAAATTATTGAAACTGATTATGTTGATGAAATAGATGATGAAGACTTGCCTGTTATTCCCGAGGGTTATATTTTTCATAAAGAATCTTCTGCAGATATTTTAGCTTGCAAAGATAGATCTGAGCTCAAGAGGCTAGTAGTTAAATGGAATCAGCAATCTCTTAATGATAGAATGAGGGCTGACCCTGCTTTTGCTACTTCACCTATCTGTATTGCCGATAAGGATTATGAATTCTCTGTTGATCCTGATATAATTACTTTGGTTGAATCTGATCCTTTTCATGGTTATGAATCTGAAACTGTTGTGGCACATCTTACTAAATTAAATGATATAGCCACCCTGCACATCAGTCCTGAAGATATGCTAGAGGCAAAGAAATCTATGAAAGAAAAAGGTATTAAAGCCGAAGATGTTAAGAATTTACCTCCTAT
This sequence comes from Aegilops bicornis, assembly GCA_021605145.1. Taxonomy (NCBI): domain Eukaryota; kingdom Viridiplantae; phylum Streptophyta; class Magnoliopsida; order Poales; family Poaceae; genus Aegilops; species Aegilops bicornis. Next base: position 557,979,521 of record CM038671.1, read on the forward strand.
TGAAGAAATACATGGTCTTAATTTACCGCCTGTTGAAGAAACATATGATCTTAATTCATCACCTATTGAAGAAACTCATGGTCTTGATAACCCGACACACGTAGTAAAGGTATATTCTCTCTATAGATTTGATGAAGGTGATATTCCTCACTATAAGTCTGCTAGACAATGCTTAGAAGAGTTTGATAATTTTATTGTAAAACAAGAAAACTTCAATGCTTATTTTGGTAGATAATTAAAACAAAATACTTATATGATTAAACACTTGGGTGATTATATGGCTAATGTTAGAGGTGAACTTAAACTTGTTAGCAAACATGCTTCTATGGTTACCACTCAAGTAGAACAAGTACTTAAAGCTCAAAATGATTTGCTCAATGAAATGAATAGTAAGAAAAATGATTATGATGTTAGAGTGGCTACTAGAACTGGTAAAATGACTCAGGAACCTTTGTATCCTGAAGGCCACCCTAAGAGAATTGAGCAAGATTCTCAGAGGAATAATATTGATGTACCTAGTTCTTCTAAAAGGAAGAAAAAGAAAAATGATAGGACTTTGCAAACTTCTAGTGAACCTATTACTGAACCACCTGAGAATCCAAATGATATATCTATTTCTGATGTTGAAACACAATCTGGTAATGAACATGAACCTAGTGAAAATGTTAGTGATGATGTTCATGATGATGCTCAACCTAGTAATGGTAATGATGTAGAAATTGAACCTGTTGTTGATCTTGATAACCCACAATCAAAGAATCGACGTTATGATAAGAGAGACTTTGTTGCTAGGAAACATGGTAAAGAAAGGGAACCTTGAGTTTAGAAACCCATGCCTTTTCCTCCCAAACCATCCAAGAAAAAGGATGATGAGGATTTTGAGCGCTTTACTGAAATGATTAGACCTATCTTTTTGCGTATGCGATTAACTGATATGCTCAAAATGAATCCTTATGCTAAGTATATGAAGGATATTGTTACTAATGAAAGAAAGACACCGGAAGCTGAAATTTCCACCATGCTTTCTAATTATACTTTTAAGGGTGGAATACCAAAGAAACTGGGAGATCCAGGAGTACCCACTATACCATGCTCCATTAAAAGAAATTATGTTAAAACTGCGTTATGTGATCTTGGAGCTGGTGTTAGTGTTATGCCTCTCTCTTTATATCGTAGACTTGACTTGAATAAGTTGACACCTACTGAAATATCTTTGCAAATGGCTGATAAATCAACTGCTATACCTGTCGGTATTTGTGAGGATGTGACTGTTGTGGTTGCAAACGTTACTATTTGAACGGACTTTGTTATTCTTGATATTCCCGAGGACGATAGTATGTCTATTATTCTTGGAAGACCTTTTTGAATACCACAGGGGCTGTTATTGATTGCAACAAAGGCAATGTCACTTTTCATGTTAATGGTAATGACCATACGGTACACTTTCCGAGGAAACAACCTCAAGTTCATAGTATCGACTCTATTGGAAAAATTCCATCGATTATATTTGGAGGTTTTGAATTTCCTCTTCCTACTGTCAAGAAGAAATATGATATTCTTATTATTTGGGATTTGCATATCCCTGTTGAGGTAACATAGTGTTATTCAAAATTTCTCCGGTTCCATGTTATTCAGAATGAGTTTGTTAACAAGACCTGATCAACCTTGTTAGTGGATTCCTTTTGATGAGCATGAGATGGATGAAACTAGAAGGCACAACCTTCTGTACCCTCTTTCTACTTTCTGTTATTTAGTTGAATTAAAGTAAAAATAGTATTTTCCTGTCTGTTTCCTGATTTATCCGTGTAATATAAAAATACCCCGAAAATAAAAGTTCTCCAAATGCCCTGAAAATGAAATATGATTTTTTCTAGAATATTTGAGAATTTCTGGTACTGAAAACACAGCTGGGGGAGCTGCCACCTGGCCATGAGGGTGGAGGGCGCGCCCTACCCCCCAGGGCGCGCCCCCTGCCTCGTGGGCTCACGGTGGCCCTCCTCCACTTATTCCTGCACCCATACACTCCTTCTTCCTCCCACAAACACGAATATCCAGCTCAAGCACGAGTTCTAGCTCATTTTGCTGCGATTTTCGATCTCCTTGCTCAAAGCACCTCTCACAAAACTGCTTGGGGAGATTGTTCTTTGGTATGTGACTCCTCCATTGGTCCAATCATTTTTTGTTCTAGTGCTTTATTCATTGCAAATTTGTGCTGCATAGGTGACCATGTTCTTGAGCTTGCATATCAAATTTATATGGTTCCAAGTAGTTCTAATGCTTGATATAGGCTCTAGGCACTTGTAGGAGTAGTTGCTATCAATTTTATTGAGTTTTGTTTACTTTTGTTTGAAGTTACTAAAAAATTTAGAAATTTTTCAGAGGAAGAAATATGCTTAGGAAAATGTTCCAAGGCAGTTCTTCAAGGAAGCAAGGACCCAGGCTTGCAATGTGTGATGCTGACGAGGAGCCACCAAGGGACGCTCCTATGCGGCCCTGTGAATGGCCTTCAGAAAATTTTATGGATCGAGCTAGAATCAAGGAAGAATTTAACGCATATTTGCGTAACGCCGATCTTGTGAGCTTTGAGTCAGAAAAATGCCCCCAGTACCATCATCTCACTAGCTCATTTGTGAGGAGGTTTGAATTTTCATCTTCACGTAATTCTCCAACGGTCATGTTTGATCTTTATGAAAAATCTTATACCATGGACTTAGAGGATTTTACTTCTGCTTGCAAACTTCCACAATGGGGTAGTGTTAGGGATCCCCGTAAATCTGAATTTAGAGACTTTCTTGCTGATATAACCGTAGGTGAATCTAGAGATATAGCACAAGCTACCATAGTGAGCATTCATTTTCCTGCTATACATTATTTTGCTCTCTTCATAGGTAGATGCATAAATGGTAAAGATGAAGCATGTCACATGTGTGTCCCTGATCTCAGTATTCTTAGGAGTGCTGTGTTTGGAGACCAATCTTATAATTTGGGAGCCATTGTTGCACGTAGGTTGCATCATAATAGATTTAATGGAGATTTCTTTGGAGGAATTTATGCAACCCGCTTAGCTGATTATCTCGATGTGGACATTCGTGAGGATAATATGGAGTTGCCTCCAACTTATTTAGACTACAATTCTATGGTCTACCATCAGTTTGTCGAGAGGAATGAATCATGTCTCCAGTATCGAGAGGAATGGCGTGCTGTCCGTATTACTCTCCCTGCTCCTGCCTTATTTGATTATCAGGCAAAAGGAAGATATATTATTACCAGAGGGGAGGCAGATGAGTACAAGAGGAGGGCGGAGGCAGCTCGATGCCACGATGCAGCTCAGGAGGCGATAGCCGCTGCATCGCAGTACGACCCCCGCTACACCTACGGGTATCCGCCAGGCCATCCGTGGCAATGAACCAACTTAGGCCAAAAGCCTAAGCTTGGGGGAGTACGTATTTCCCACGGACATTACATTTATGTTCACACACTCATTGCTAGATGTTGGTGCTCATACTCTTTCACTGTAATATCCATGCTAGTTTATTTTCTTTTTCTTGCTTTCTTCTTGTGTGTTTGTTAGAACTTAAGAAAAACCAAAAAAATAGTAGTAGCTTCTAGTTAGTTTACTTTCTTGTTGTAGTAGTAATAATCAAAAAGAAAACCCAAAAAGATTTCCCGTTCTTCTTTTGCTTGTTGGGAGCTTTCCCGTGTAAATAGTTTTATTTCTTTTCTTTTCTTTGGCGGTCGTAGGAGAAGACCATGATTAAATTGTTGAAGTGGCTCTTATATGCATTATTGTTGATTTAACCAAGAGCCCATATTTCCTTGTGTTCTCCTGTTTATTGAATGCTCGCAGATTCCAGCTTAGTCCAATGCACGTGCACTCTTATTAATATTCACGTCGTTCAGTCGTGTAAGTGAAAGGCAATTAGGACAATATATGATGGACTGACTGAGATGAGAGAAGCTGGTATGAACTCGACCTCTCTTGTTTTTGTAAATATGATTAGTTCATCGTTCCTAATTCAGCCTATTATGAATAAACATGTTTGAAATGACAATTAGAGATCATAGTTGTTCGTGACATGCTTGATTAGCTATGAGTTATAATGGTTTACCTTGCGTGCCAACATGCTATTAAAATGGTTGTGATGTGGTATAGTGGGGTGGTATCCTCCTTTGGATGATTTAAGTGACTTGACTTGGCACATGTTCACACATGTAGTTGAAACAAAATCAACATAGCCTTCACGATATTTATGTTCATGGTGGATTATATCCTACTCATGCTTGCATCCAATGTTTATTAATTTTAATGCATGTTCATGACTGCAGCTCTCTAGTTGGTCGCTTCCCAGTCTTTTGCTAGCCTTCACTTGTACTAAGCGGGAATACTGCTTGTGCATCCAATCCCTTAAACCCCAAAGTTATTCCATATGGGTCCACTATACCTTCCTATATGCGGTATTTACCTGTCGTTCCAAGTAAATTTGTATGTGCCAAACTCTAAACCTTCAAATAAACATTTTGTTTAATGCTCGAATAGCTCATGTATCAACTAGGGCTGCCCTTATCTTCCATGTTAGGCGGGTTATTCTCAAGAGGACTGGACTCCGCTCCTCATTCACAAGAAAATGGCTGGTCTCCGGGATGCCCAGTCCCATGCTTTATGCAAACTAAATCAAAATAATTGCAAACAAAACTCCCCACAGATCTGTTGCTAGTTGCAGACACTCGTTGTTTCGAGCAAGTCATGGATTGATGCTTGTTGGTGGAGGGGGAGTATAAACTTTACCATTCTGTTTGGGAACCGCCTATAATGTGTGTAGCATGGAAGAGATCGCCATCTCTTAGTTGTTATGTTGACAATGAAAGTATGCCGCTCAAAATATTATTTATCTCTATCCAAAACCGAGCTCTGGCACCTCTACAAATCCCTGCTTCCCTCTGAGAAGGGCCTATCTATTTACTTTTATGTTGAGTCATCACCCTCTTATTAAAAAGCACTAGCTGGAGAGCACAGCTGTCATGTGCATCCATTACTATAAATTTATATTGGGTATGACTATGATTGGATCTCTTTTACCATGAATTACAATGTCTAGTCAGTCCTTGATCTTTAAAGGTGCTCTGCATTTATGTTTCTTGGTCTCAGAAAGGGCTAGCGAGATACCATCCTATTATATCATATTATGATTGTTTTGAGAAAGTGTTGTCATCCGAGATTTATTATTATCGCTCGCTAGTTGATTATGCTATTGATATGAGTAAACATGAGGCCGGAGAGTTATTGCAGATGTGGTTAGTCATAATCTTTGCTAAAAACTTGAATGCTGGCTTTGCATATTTACAACAACAAGAGCAAACAGAGTTTGTAAAAGTTTTTCTTTATCTCTTTCAGTTTATCAACTGAATTGCTTGAGGACAAGCAAAGGTTTAAGCTTGGGGGAGTTGATACGCCTCCGTCGTATCTACTTTTCCAAACACTTTTGCCCTTGTTTTGGACTCTAACTTGCATCATTTGAATGGAACTAACCCTTACTGGCGTTGTTTTCAGCATAATTGCCATGATGTTATTTATGTGCAGAAACAAAAGTTCTCGGAATGACCTGAAACTCCACGGAACAACTTTTCAGAAATAATAAAAAATCGTTGCAAAAGATGAAGACCAGGGGGCCCACACACTGTCCACGAGGGTGGGGGCGCGCCCACCCCCCTAGGGCGTGCCCTCTACCTCGTGGGCCCCCTGAAGCTCCTCCGACGCCAACTCCAACTCTATATATTTGCTTTCGGGGAGGAAAAAATCAAGAAGAAATCATCGCGTTTTACGATATGGAGCCGCCGCCAAGCCCTAAAACCTCTCGGGAGGGCTGATTTGGAGTCCGTTCGGGGCTCCGGAGAGGGGGATTCATCGCCATCGTCATCGTCCACCATCCTCCATCACCAATTTCATGATGCTCACCACCGTGCGTGAGTAATTCCATCGTAGGCTTGCTGGACGGTGATGGGTTGGATGAGATCTATCATGTAATCGAGTTAGTTTTGTTAGGGTTTGATCCCTAGTATCCACTATGTTCTGAGATTGATGTTGCTATAACTTTGCTATGCTTAATGCTTGTCACTAGGGCCCGAGTGCCATGATTTCATATCTGAACCTATTATGTTTTCATGAATATATGTGTGTTCTTGATCCTATCTTGCAAGTCTATAGTCACCTACTATGTGTTATGATCCGCAACCCCAAGTGACAATAATCGTGACCACTCCGGTGATGACCATAGTTTGAGGAGTTCATGTATTCACTATGTGCTAATGCTTTGTTCCGGTTCTCTATTAAAAGGAGGCCTTAATATCCCTTAGTTTCCGTTAGGACCCGCTTCCACGGGGGGCAGGACAAAAGATGTCATGCAAGTTCTTTTCCATAAGCACGTATGAATATATTCGGAATACATGCCTACATTACATTGATGAATTGGAGCTAGTTCTGTGTCACCCTATGTTATGACTGTTACATGATGAACCGCATCCGGCATAATTCTACATCACCGATCCAATGCCTACGAGCTTTTCCTATATTGTTCTCCGCTTATTTACTTTTCCGTTGCTACTGTTACAATCACTACAAAACACCAAAAATAGTACTTTTGCTTCCCTTACTTTTGTTACCGTTACCACTACTATCATATTACTTTGCTACTGAATACTTTGCTGCAGATATTAAGTTATCCAGGTGTGGTTGAATTGACAACTCAGCTGCTAATACTTGAGAATATTCTTTGGCTCCCCTTGTGTCGAATCAATAAATTTGGGTTGAATACTCTACCCTCGAAAACTGTTGTGATCCCCTATACTTGTGGGTTATCACACAATACATCGAATGGTTCTCTAATCATTCGTCGTTACCTTGAGCCACCGGACTATCAGATGACAAACTGATGACAAACCCTACCCGTTCCACAATCATAGGCATTACATATTTTGAATTGGAAAAGCTTGTCAAAGTTGACATTAGTTTAATATATTGGAATTGGAAAACCTTGTCAATTTTTGCTCATTGATGTTAGCCAGAAGACATGCATTTGATATTTTTGAGTGGGACGCCCTTTGCTATGAGCAACGTCGGTCTTTTTTTCCTATTCTTGTCTTTAGTTCAGAAGTAAATATTTACTCTGCCGAGATGCATAGTCACATGAATGTTGACTTATGTAAGATATTTTAAGAGTTTGTTCTGAATATTGTCTATGTAATGCCAGGCCTTGTGTTTGATTGCAAAGTTGATCTTGGAATGTTGTGGCATGCGGCATCACGAGCTGTTCACCGTGCCTCCGAGAATAATGCTTCGTATTGTTTTGCATATCGATCTAATGCCGCAATTTGCTTGTTAGGAAGATCATCCTCTTCTGTTGTTTCCGTGCTTAAGAAGTTCATCGTCTTATGTTTCATTCATAGCCTATACGACAAGTCGGGTAGGTTAGACGTGAAACCATATGATCTTCTGACCAACTCGTCATCTTAGGCCGTGATTGGATCATCATTTTCCAACCAAAACCGCTTGTAAAACTAACGCTTGTAAATAAAAGCAGATGGTCTCGGGCGAAGCGCTTGGTTGGTCGATTTCGACTAGTAAAATATACACTGGTCTCTCAAATTATATGCGTAACCCGCCGGTTTTACTTATAGACCTCGGGCCCTCTGTTTCACTACGCCTGTATTTTACGCATTGTTTCCGATGACGAGTAAATTACACTTGTATCTTAATACATGTGTGAAATAAACCAGAGCTCCCAAGCGCGGCCTTACCGTTTCATGCTGTCTCAGTCTCTCGAAGGTGCTCATAGGTGTCCGATGATCCTGGCTTCCTGAATGAGCAGCGGGCGCTATATCAGACCATCCGTAGGGCCCGCAAGGCCCTCTCCGCCGTCCTTCGAGTTGTTGCACTCGTCGTAGCGCCGAGCATTGTTAACATGGTCAATGAACATGAGGATTCAGGAGATGACTTTATTTTGACTGGATGACAGTAGGGACCCACTAGGGCCATAGCCGTACGTACGCAAGTGCCTCCTTATTATGTACAACTATATATATTTTTTGCTTCCTCCTGGTTTCCTGACATCACGGTCCCACACCATTGTCAACCTATGTAGTCAATATAAACAAGAGAATTGCACAAGGTGCGGCCGACAGCTGGGACCAAGCAGGTCGAGCAGTATTTGTGTTTTTGGGGCGTGAGCACTACCGAGTTTTTCTTGGCGATATTTTCATTGTTGTTCAGAGGAGAGCAGGGTATTAACTGGGCGGGCTGTGGCCCGTCTAGCCCAGGACAGATACCATCCCAGATATTAATTTTTTTCAACATGAAAATGGCTAGCCCAGCTATACGTTTTCTTGAGGAATACCCAGGCAAGTTCAACTTGTTATTCTCTGCCCCGCTGGGCTGCAAATCTTTTCTAGGAGGGATGCATTAGGCTTAACAGGAAAATGGGCTTTAAAAAATAATAAATGGGATGTAATTATAAAAACTGGGCAGTAACTATAAAAAAATGCACCAAACACGAAATTAGTTTATAAAATATTATTTATGGATTTTGAAAATCTTAATTTTTAATTGTTGCACGCGCAATGTTTCGTTAGATTTTTACGTACTAGAAATTTATATTTAATCTGACTAGAAATTTTGGGATAAAAATATTTTGGATCCCATCAAAATGTGGGAAATTTTATTGAATTCTTTCATGAACGGTTGGTTGAAATTATTAATTGTCGTCCTAGCTAGAAAAATGGGTTGTACTTTAACAAACTGTAAATGGGTTGTAGTAAATTCCATTAGAATTCAAAAATGGGTTGTACATTCTTACAAATCGTAAATGGGCTATAAGTTCTCTGCCACACACTTGTGGGCCTACTAAGTTGACGCGTCCCCTAAAAAAAAAGAAGTTGACGCGTATGCAAGGCTTTGTCAACTTATTATAGTCAACACACGGTTCTAGCAGCAGTGGCCGTTGGATGTCCATCCAACGGATGTCGTGCTTCTTCTTCAATCTCGGATATTCTAGCTTCACCCGCCCAAAAAATGATTCCTCCCACGACATCCGGGTGCACCGCTTCGAAGTCGACCTGTGGGCCTACTAAGTTGACGCGTACCAAGGGCTTTGTCAACTTAGTCAATATGAATGATTCTAGCTGCAGTGAACGTACGATGTCCATCCAACGGCCGTAGTGCTTCTTCAACTTCTGGTCTTCTTGCTCCAGCCGCCCAAAGCAGCGCCGATCGTGTCACCGCTTCCCGCCTCCCGTGGGCCCGGGTCAGGGCCGCCATGGAGGCCTCAACGCCTTCTACTACTCCCACTGCTGTGCAGGCCATCCCTCCACTCACCCACACCCCCCGTTATTCTGCGGCGACGGCAGCCTCACACCGCAGCAAGCGGTGAACCTCAGATTCTCTCCGCTGGCTTCCACTGTCGCGTCTTCCCCGGCTCCGCGTCATCCCCTTCCTAGGCCTCGCCGTCGTCCACCGCCCTGGTGCTCTCAACGCGGCGTGGTCAACGTGGTCAAGGAACAGCTTCCATCGGACGTGGACTATATGTGGAGAGGGTGACAGCTGGGTCCACGGCCGCAGTAAGGAAGTGCCTCCTTATTACGCGGAAACTAATTATTCCTCCACCTAATAGCAAGGACCCACCGGACGGGCCACCGTATTTGGCGAAAAACGCTTCCCACGATCATTGGGACCCACCGGACGGCCACCATATTTCGCTAAAAGTTCCCCCCATTGTCACTGCACTCCACCGAAGTGCCTCCTTATTACACACAAAAAAATGAATAATCCCCTCACATTTGGGACCCACCTTGGTGGGAGGCTGACTTAGGGCCTACTAAGTTGACGGGGACAGAGTGCTTTGTCAACTTAGTCAATATGAACGATTCTAGCTCCAGTGACCGTACGATGTCCATCCAATGGCTGTAGTGCTTCTTCAACCTCTGGTCTTCTTGCTCCAGCCACCCAAAGCAACGCCGGTCGTGCCACATGCTCCTGCCTCCCGTGGCCGGCTGTGCTCCCGCGGAGGCCTCACCTCCCCCTACTATTCCCACCGCTAGCTAGGCCCTGCGGCGACGGTAGCCTCACACCGCAGCCGAACCAGTGAACCCTCGTACTCCTCTCTGTCGGGGAGGCTGATCTGGCCCACGAACACCTATGGGACCGGCGGACCGAGCCCCTTTCGGTTCGGCGGGGGGCGGAGGTCGCACGAAGAGCAGATCGAGGCGAAGCACACGAGCAGTTTACCCGGGAGCTCTCCTGAGAGATAACACTCCTCTTGCTGCATGTCTAAGTGTATTGAGTTCTTGCTCAGAGCGCTGAGTGCTAAAGACACACAAGCTACTAACGAGACCGAAAGCGTGATTGTTCTTCTGCTTCAACCTTTTCCCTCCCTCCCTACGTTGCGCATGGGCCTCCTTTTATATGCTAAAGGGTCTCCGGCAGTGGCAACGTAGACAAGGGTAAAATGGAAAAGGAGTGGTTGGTACAGCTACTTGTACAGTTGTATCATACCTAACCACGATGGCAGGGGACAAAGGCATTAAATGCCTGTCACGCCGCCCTAACGGTGCAAAAAGGGACTGTCGGGCGCCACCGCTTGCCACGATGGCAATCTTGTCGGCCACGCTTGCCATCAGCGCTCACGGCCGTCAAGACGGTCTTGCCCTGCTACCGGAAAGGTCCTGTATGCGACACGTTAGTGGATGTGCCGGAGCGCAGTGCAGTGGTGGTCTGCCGCGGCAAGCGCCTTGCCGCGGTTGTTGTCTTGTCGCGTCCGGAAGCTTGTCGCCATCGGGCCTTCCGGCAAGCTACTCTTGTCGGGGCCTTGTCTCCTAGGTGCCTTGGGTGGCCTTCCTGGCAAGCTCCTCTTGCCGGGGCCTTGTCTCCTTGGCTTGAATACTTTGTTCTTGAATGGCTCCAAAGGAACCACGGAGGACCTTGGCGGTCACCCGGTAAGCCTTGCCGGAGGGGTCAAGAATCGCCCATGCACAAGTTCGGGATACTAGGGTACCCCTACTCTAGTAGACCGGTCAGAGCCTCGGCCTGGGCCACACACGGTGGCGAGCGCTATTGGGCCAGGCCCAAAACAGGGCACGGGCACGCGCGGCCTGGGTTACGCCATAACTCACCCCGGACCCACCACGCCTCCACGAACGACACGCGTCGAATGCCGCGTCGTGTGAGAGATCATGGGTGGTTTCTTTATTCGGAAAGACGGAACATCCGCCCCGTCCCTCTTTATAAGCAGGGGAAACAGGGGCAGTTCTCCGGCAAGGGACAGCACCAGCGATCCCCTGGTGGCGGAGACCATGACTGCAGACCCTAGCACAGGTAATCCTCTTGCTTGAAAACTTTCCTTGTGTTCTTCTTTTTCTGATTTTCTTTTTGAATATTTGCTTGACTTTTCCTCATTTTCCGGTCGTCAGATCCATCCGCCACAGAGCTAATGGAGACCGAGGTCAGGCGAGGAGGACGCTGCATGGGTAATACCGACGACGCCACGCTTATCGGAGAAGAAGTCATACCGACGAGCCTGGCCGCGAAGAGGCCGCCAGCTGCCGCCGCAGAGCCGGGCGAGGTCCGGCGATCAGACCGACGGCCCCGAGGTCAGCAGGAGCGCCAGTGCTACGCCGACCGCCGATCCCTCCGCCACAAGGCAGCTGCCGGGTTCAAGAGCCCCAGCCCGCGCCTATTTGAAGGTCGGCGATGGCGTCTTCATCAAGCTCCCATGGGCGTCGAGCTCTGTGGCGCCCGGCCAAGGAGAAACTTTTGATGAAGAGCTGCTCGCCTCCGCTGGACCGACGCTGGTCGACGCACCAAACAAAGCAAAGAAGCGAAGTCTAAGGAGGAGCAGCCGCGAAGTCATTGTCGCTCTACCGCGCCCGACAAGCCAAGCTGGAATCCTGTGAAGCGCTTGTCGCGAAGGCGGAGCAGACATCGAAAAGCGCCATGGAGGAGCTCCGGGGCCTCAACCAGAAGCTCTCCGGTCCTTGGCGAGGAGCGGGAGCGACTCATCGAGGAGCGCAAAACCTTCCTCCTCAAGAAGGTCAAGCCGAGGAGCAACAGCTGCTTGTCAGGAGAAGCTATCTGCGCAGGAAGGCGAGTTGGCGCAGAGGAAGGTTAATCTTGACAGCCATGAGGAGGATCTAGCCGCGAGCAAACATTTGGCGGGGCTCTCAAGGAAGCAAAGGATGCTGCCGCAAATGCCGAGGCCGCCAAGAAGGAGCCGGAGACGAAGGTGATGCACTGGAGGCCAATCTCAAGGAGAGCGGCGAGGAGCTTGCTGCACTCAAGCATGAGCGAGAAGGACGCTTACACTCTTGGCGAGCTGCAGGCCGTCTCGCCGAGAGGAGCAAGGATCTCAGCCACGCCAAGGACTCCAACGCAGATCTTGAGTTGAAGTTGACGACCTTGACTCAGGCGCTGGACGGCGCCAGGGAGCAGGAGGTGGCCTTGAAGGAGAAGATCAAGGCCGACGAGGCGCCGGCGCAGTGCCGCTTCCGCCTGCATACCTTTAGGGAGAATGTGGAGCACCGGACCGAGGGTCTCGTGGATGTTGCCGCAGCCATCGACAGTGGAGCCGGGCGCACTGGGATGGAGGATCTTGGATATTCCTCCGATGAGCACCTCCGACCCAGCGCCAAGCTCAGCTTGTTCTTCAAGGGCGCAGGACGGCCCTCCAATGACTCCGGAAGAAATCCCAAAGCAGCTGGCCGAGGAGTCGCGCCCAGATCTGCTGGAGCTCTTCAAAGGTGCTGATGAAGGTGGCCTTCCGCAACCCAGGCCTCAACCTCACCAACGCCCTCAAGTCCTTGCTGCCGGATGTCGATGTGGAAGCGCTCAAGACCCTTGTCGCACTCCATCGTGGGACAGGGTGAGCGGGATCAAGAGGGTTGAGGGTGATCGCGTAGATTAGGCCACCCGCTTTCTCTTTTCTTGCCGTCTTGGTCATGTTATGAGAACAGTCTATTAGAGCTGCGACAAGCTATCTTGTAATATAACTCTATTTCGGATAGTGATTGCTACATTATTTCCTTTACTTGATTCCTTCCTTTGTATGTTTTTGCCCTACGCTTTTAGGGAACTTGTCGTCACAGGCACTGGGTCATGAAAGCGCCGAAAAGTGGACGTCAAGCCTGTCAAGCGATGTTGCTACCGACAAGAAACCTTGTCGCAACTAGTCGCAGCTCACTTAAGTTGTTGAGCGGACTCGAAACAAAGTAAGGGTGCAACTAGCTACGAGTTGGTTCCTCCGCCGCATGTGTTTTCCATACAAAGTACGGTCGCTCGAGGAAGATAACTTAAAAATTTAAAACTGATTGCTCAAACTTTAGCAACTTAGCTTTTTGTCGCTTGCTTCCGGTAAGGCTAGACTTCCTTGAGCGACGCTTGGTCCACACCATTATCTTCTCCTTTCCCCCCGGCAAACTTGTGGGCGAGGGAACCTTCCTTTCTTTAAGAAAGAGAAAGAAGAGAAAATAAAGATATGGAGCCTTATGGCTCGTTATTGCTTACCGGGGTAGGTGCTGCACAAAGTGTCAGATAACGCATGCAAAATAGAAGTAGAAAGCATGAAATTGACAAGATGTGCGAAGCACATTAGCTTTACTTATGCACGGGTCTGCGCGGCTTTGTACAAAGGATTACATGCAACATCGGCAAGACTTGTACAAAAGGTGGTTGCCGGAACAGGTTCCGCAACCGCGCTTCTACGGGTAAAACTTACGAAGATGCTCAATGTTCCAGGAGTTGCTCACCGAATGCCATCTTCGGTCTCAAGCGACAACAGCGCCAGCCTAGTGACTCGTTTCACCCGGTAAGGGCCTTCCCACTTTGGCGTCAACTTGTTGGAATTCTTGGCGGACTGAATGCGCCAAGAACAAGGTCACCTTCCTCGAGACTTCGGCATTAACTGCGGCTATGGTAGCGGCGCAAAGCTTGTCGGTATCGAGCAGCTCGTCTGACAGAATCAAGACGGTCCTCCTCAAGGAGCAGCGTCATCTTGTCGCAATCGCTCTTGCTCAAGCTCATCATAAGCGAGCACTCGAGGTGACCCGTGATACGAAGTTCCGTGGGGAGAACTGCCTCTGCTCCATAGACTAGAGCGAAAGGTGTGCGGCGTTGGCTCGATTTGGCGTCGTCTGATCGACCAAAGAACCACCGGCAGCTCCTCAATCCAGCTTCTTTCCACACTTATGCAGCCGTCGAAAGTTCTGGTCTTGAGCCCACGCAGCACTTCAAAGATTCGCCTCTCCGCTTGACCGTTACTTCTCGGATGAGCAATGGCTAAAGCAGACCTGGGCGCCAAGATCTTGGACGTACTGCATGAAGGTGCGGCTCGTGAATTGCGTGTCGTTGTCGGTGATGATCCTATTAGGGATTCCGAAACGGCAAACAATCGACCTAAAGAACTTGACTGCTGACTGTCCTGTCACCTTCCTCACTGCTTCCACTTCCGGCCACTTTGTGAACTTGTTGATTGCAACGTACAACTACTCAAAGCCCCCGACAGCTCGGGGAAAAGGGCCGAGGATGTCGAGCCCCCGCACGAAAATGGCCAGGATAAAGGGATCGTCCGAGAGCTTGAGCTGGCTGGTGTATCTCGCTTGGAATGGAACCGCATGCTTCACACTTGGTTACTTGTGCGGTTGCATCCTCGAGGGTCTGTCGGCCAAAAGAAACCTTGCTTAACGCTTTGCGGCAAGTGCTCGCGCCAATGTGGTGACCACATATGCCTCCATGTATCTCTGCCAACAGCTTTTGTCCGTCTTCCGGTGAATACACTTCAATTTCACACCGTTGAGTCTTCTTACATGCATGTGTTGTCGACAAACTGGTACATACTTGACTGCCGGGTTACTCTTTCCGCTTCTTCTTGCTCTTCGGAAGTTCTCCGTCTCAAGGAAATGGACAATCTGCTTTGTGCCCATCTTTGGAGCTTGCGGCTCGACAACAAGGACTAAAGGCACATCTGCTGCTGCGGAACATCTGCTTCCTGGCGAGAACACGTGGCTCGGTAGGAGCTTGACGTTCCCGGCAAGTTTGCCGGAGCAAAACTTGTCGAGCGCTCGCTTCAACGGAACAAACCCTAGGGCTTGCCGGAGCAGATCGCTTCCTCAAAGACCCTTGGTGTTGATCTTGAGGACCTTCTTGACGGCGACTTCGTGAGAGTTGTCCGCAAGTGCATGAGCCAGATCGACATTGGGCTTGAGCACCAGTGGGAAGTAGTTGGCCGGGATCTTGTCGTCTCGCCCCCCGGCAGCTTGCACCGCGATGGTGTAGATGCTGAGGAACTCCGACGGATGCGACTTGCCGTCGTATTTCTCTCGCACGTCTGCTTGAAATTCTTCTTGCTAGGCCATCGACTTGCTGCAGCTCACGAGTGAACACAGGCAACTCATCACAGACGGCAAGTCGCTCGGTTCTTCGGGCGCATGCATGTCGACAGAGGGCCCAGCGCTGCTGGTCGGATTGACGCCGCGCTTCTCTTGGCGCCGATGCGAAGTTCGAGCGTCTTCTTCTTGTCGTTCGTGAAGAACTTGGCGCTGATTGCGACGAGCTCGTGGATCCGGCGATGCGGTGGAGTCGCTGCCGAGGTGGATCCGCGAGTCGGCGATCTTGGCCTTCGGGCGGAGAGTGCATGGTGGTTGCACCCCCATCGGTTTCTCTGCCGCCACCGCTCGTGTTTGGCAGTCTCGCTGGCAGCGATGCACTCGGCTGCCGCGAGCATCGCCGTTAGCCAAGCCGATGAGACTACGAATGGTGGCCTCCATTCATCGACCTTGTCGGCTGTTGGAGGGTAATCCAGAGCGCTTGAGCTCTCGCCAAAGCTTCGCTGGAGTGGTGGGTGGTGGCGATGGCGAGCGGCGCGAGGAGCAGGATATGCTCGGACTTCTAACTATGTTAGAAGGAGCAGATCCCGCCCAGCGATCGCGTTTCGCCAAGGCCAAAGATGTTGGCGTGCATGCTGGTCTTGAGCATCCCGAGATCCACCGATTCGATCTTGGTCCAACGAGCGTATGGCGTTAGAATACCATGACGTTGTCGGTCCCGCCTCTCGAGACGGGCGCGGTGCATGTACGGACGCCGAGGTCTGCACAGAGCCTTGTCCTTGGACTTGGCAGCACCGTGGGCTCTGCCGACGTCTATTCTTCCGCCGGCGTCTACCCCACCACCTGTTTGCTCCGGTGGTGGTGGGTTCGACGCGGACGGAACATCTGCCGCCGAAGCCTTCTTCTTCGGTGGCATGTCAATGAAGATGATGAAGATCTAGCTCGTGTGGACGCCGGATCAGGTTCACACAATCTCGACGCCCCCTACCTGGCGCGCCAAACATGTCGGGGAGGCTGATCTGGCCCACGAACACCTATGGGACCGGCGGACCGAGCCCCTTTCGGTTCGGCGGGCGGAGGTCGCACAAAGAGCAGATCGAGGCGAAGCACACGAGCGGTTACCCAGCTTCGAGCTCTCCGAGAGATAACACTCCTACTTCTGCATGTCCGAGTGTATTGAGTTCTTGCTCAGAGCTGAGTGCTACAAGACACACAAGCTGCTAACGAGACCGAAAGCGTGAGTGTTCTTCGGCTTCGAACCTTTTCCCTCCCTCCCCACGCTATGCATGGGCCTCCTTTTATATGCTAAAGGGGTCTCCGCAGGTGGCAACGTAGACAAGGGTAAAAATGGAAAAGGAGTGGTTGGTACAGCTACTCGTACAGTGTATCATACCTAACCCTGACGGCATGGGACAAAGGCATTAAATGCCCGCTCACGCCGCCCTAATAAAGGCAGTAGGGACCGTCGGGCGCCCACCGCTTGCCACGATGGCAATCTTGTCACGCCGCTTGCCATCACGCTCCGTGGCCGCCGGCCTCTTGCTGCTGCTACCGAAAGGTCCTGTATGACACGTTAGTGGATGTGCCGGAGCGCAGTACAGAGTGGTGGTTCTGCCACGGCAAGCGCCTTGCCTTGTTGTTGCTTGTCGCGTCCGGAAGCTTGTCGCTCATCGGGGCCTTCCCGCAAGCTCCTCTTGCCGGGCCTTGTCTCCTAGGTGCCTTGGGTGGCCTTCCCGGCAAGCTCCTCTTGCCGGGGCCTTGTCTCCTTGGCTTGAATACTTTGTTCTTGAATGGCTCCAAAGGAACCACGAGGACCTTGGCGGTCACCCGGTAAGCCTTGCTGCGGAGGGCCACAACTGCCCGTGCACAAGTTCGGGATACTAGGGTACCCCTACTCTAGTACACCGACACTCTCCGCGCGGGCTTCCACTACCACGTCTTCCCCGGCTCCGCGTCGTCCCCTTCCTAGGCCTCGCCGTCGTCCACCGCCCTGGTGCTTTCGGTGCGGCGTGGTCAAGGAACGACTTCCAACGGAATAGTACTGTACATGGAGAGGCTGACAGCTGGGTCCACGGCGGCCGCAAGGAAGTGCCTCCTTATTACGCACAAAATAATTATTCCTCCACCTGACAGCAGGGACCCACCGAACGGGCCACCGTATTTTGCAAAAAAAAATGTTTCCCCCCTGACTGCTGGGACCCACTAGCTACATCTTCGCACGCAAGGAAGTCCGTCCGGGCAAAAAAATGATTCGGCCCCTGACTGCTGGGACCCACTAGCTACATCTTCGCACGGAAGGAAGTGCCTGATAGTCGGGACCCACCTAGTCGAAGCGTACGTAGCATTGTCATTCTGGTCGCGAACGTGTACGTACATATTGGTCGATGTAGAGGCACGCACGTATCATAGTAGAGGCGCGCACGTAGCATGTACACGTACGTACAGCGGCCAGGGTGCAAGAAATAAAATATGGCCACGTACGTACATACGGGCGGGGTCTCGAATGCCTACTCGCGCATACGTACGGCCAGGGCTCGTGTACATGGCTGGGTCGGAACGGAGAAACTGCATCATCTCGTGTTCATGGGGAGGCAACGGAATGCATCGTGTTCATCGGGAGGCAACAGAACGCGTGGGAGCCAACCGGCTTGGACGGAACAGCCGATGGAAACAAGACCTGGCGTACCGCAGAACAGAGGAAACGGCCTTGTGTTCGACCGGCCACGTCCGAAACGGGATCCTGTTCATCCGGAGGGGTCTGGCGTACCGCAAAAAGGAGGAAACAGACCTCCTACGGTCGAAATGGGGGTCCTGTTGATCGGGAGGGGTGTGGCGTACCGCAAAACGGAGGAAACAGACTTGTGTTGGAGCGCTACGATCGAAACGGGGGTCCTGTTCATCGGGAAGGGTGTGGCATACCGTAAAACAGGACTCCACGGGATACTGTTCATCTCCACCGTCGACCCTCCACCTCCACGGGCCATCGCTCATCCACCGTCGACCTCCTCCAGCCTCCACCTGTGACTCTTCATCCACGGGCTCCTATTCATCCAGCCTCCACCGCGCGCTACTCCACCGGCTATTGTTCAACCAACCCTCTCCACGGGCTCCTGTTCAACCACCCCTCCACGGGCCATCGCTCATCCAAATTTCTCCACCATCTAATCGCTCATCCAGCCCTCCACGGGTCCTGTTCATCCAGCCCCAACCGCTCGACCGATCGGGGTCCTGTTCATCCACCCCCACCGGAACTGTTCATCCAACCCCCCCATCAACGCCACTGCTCATCCAGAGGCAGCATCGATTGGCTTCGCTTAGCAGCAAGAGTGAAGGAATCGCCGATCGGGTTCGATTAACAACCATCGATCGATCGCTCGGGTTCGATGAATGCGAGTTCGCAGCGGCAATCACTCGGATTCATTAGAGCCCAACGCTGCACTCCACGCGTGCAAGGCCGACGAGAGAAACGCGCATCACCCGGCCCCGACCACCCACCGTAACCGGGAACACCCCCATATTTTCCTCGCCCTTGCTTCTACCACGGTTTTTTTCGTCATGGATGACCCAAAGAATGTCATGCAGCTGCGTCTCCGGCCCGCCCAGGACGAAAAGCCCATTTTTGTCATAGAAGTAGGAGCCCACCACATCTATGATGATACCGGGTTTTGTTACAATTATCGTCATAAGTATGACAGGAAAAAAATTCGTTCGGCCCAAAATGTCATGGATGTGTCCTTTTTTTGTAGTGGTAGGATTCGCCCCCCCCCCCTTTCCTATTCCAACTAGGAGGAGGGAAGGGGGAAGAGGGGATAAGTAAGGAGGGGGGCACCGCCCCTCCAAGTCCAATTCGGACCAGCACATGGGGGCGCGCAGCCTCCCCTTGAGGTCCCTCTCTCCTTTCCCCTAAAGCCCATTAAGGCCCATTACTCTCCCGGTGGGTTCTGGTAACCTCCCGGTACTCCGGAAAATACCTGAAACACTTCGGAACCATGCCGGTGTCCAAAAATAACCTTCCAATATATCGATCTTTACCTCTCGCCCATTTCGAGACTCCTCGTCATGTCCGTAATCTCATCCGGGACTCCGAACAAACTTCGGTCATTAAATCACATAACTCATAATACAAATCGTCATCGAACGTTAAGCATGCAGACCCTACGGGTTCAAGAACTATGTAGACATGACCGAGACACATCTCCGTTCAATAACCAATAGCGGAACCTGGATTCTCATATTGGCTCCTACATATTATACGAAGATCTTTATCGGTCAAACTGCATAACAACATACGTTATTCCCTTTGTCATCGGTAAGTTACTTGCCGAGATTTGATCGTCGGGATCATAATACCTAGTTCAATCTCGTTACCGGCAAGTCTCTTTACTCATTTCGTAATGCATCATCCGGCAACTAACTCATTAGTCACATTGCTCGCAAGGCTTATAGTGATGTGCATTACCGAGAGGGCCCGGAGATACCTCTCCAATACTTGGAGTGACAAATCCTAATATCGATCTATGCCAACCCAACAAACACCTTTGGAGACACCTGTAGAGCATCTTTATAATCACCCAGTTACGTTGTGACGTTTGATAGCACACAAGGTGTTCCTCCGGTATTCGGGAGTTGCATAATCTCAAAGTCAGAGGAATATGTATAAGTCATGAAGAAAGCAATAGCAATAAAACTTAATGATCATTATGCTAAGCTAACGGATGGGTCTTGTCCATCACATCATTCTCTAATGATGTGATCCTGCTCATCAAATGACAACACATGTCCATGGCTAGGAAACTTAACCATCTTTGACTAACGAGCTAGTCAAGTAGAGGCATACTAGGGACACTTTGTTTTGTCTATGTATTCACACATGTATCAAGTTTCCGGTTAATACAATTCTAGCATGAATAATAAACATTTATCATGATATAAGGAAATATAAATAACATCTTTATTATTACCTCTAGGGCATATTTCCTTCACCTAAGCTTGGGGATGCCCCGGAAGGCATCCCCTCTTTCGTCTTCGTATATCGGTAACTTTACTTGAGGCTATATTTTTATTCACGAGAGGATATGTGTTTTGCTTGGAGCGTCTTGTATGATTTGAGTTTTTTCTTTTTAGTTTGCCACAATCATCCTTATTGTACACACCTTTTGAGAGAGACACGCATGAATCATGATTTATTACAATACTCTATGTGCTTCACTTATAACTTTTGAGCTAGGAAATTTTGCTCTAGTGCTTCACTTATATCTTTTTAGAGCACGGTGATGGTTTTATTTTATAGAAATTGATGAACTCTCGTGTTTCACTTATATTATTTTGGGAGTCACTAAACAGAATGGTAATTTGCTTTGGTTAAAAATTTAGTCCTAATATGATAAGCATCCAAGAGGGATATAAAAAAAACTTTCATATAAAGTGCATTGAATACTATGAGAAGTTTGATTCCTTGTGATTGTTTTAAGATATGAAGATGGTGATATTAAAGTCATGCTAGTAAGTAATTGTGAATTTGAGAAATACTTGTGTCACAGTTTGTGATTCCCGTAGCATGCACGTATGGTGAACCGTTATGTGATGAAGTCGGAGCATGATTTATTTATTGATTGTCTTCCTTATGAGTGGCGGTCGTGACGAGCGATGGTCTTTTTCCTACCAATCTATCCCCTAGGAGCATGCGTGTAGTACTTCTTTTTGATAACTAATAGATTTTTGCAATAAGTATATGAGTTCTTTATGACTAATGTTGAGTCAACTGATTATACGCACTCTCACCCTTCCACCATTGCTAGCCTTTCTACCGCCGTGCAACTTTCACTAGTACCATCACTGGTACAACGACGTCCTAAACAAACAGTTTAAAACCCCTTTCCGTGACGGCATTTGGAACCGTCTCCAAGTGAGTGTGGGCGATAGGGGGGTCCTTCCCACACGACCCAGAAATCGTCGGGGTTAGGCCCTCCTGGGACCCAGGCTGGGCCGTGTGCGATCGAGCGAGGCAAGGAAACCCAATCATTTCCGTAGGTATGTACATCCCACATGGTGAATCCCAGAAATTATTTCCGTAGGTATGTACATCCCACACGGTGAATCCCAGAAATCATTTCCGTAGGTATGTACATCCCACACGGTGAATCCTGTAAATCATTTCCAGAGGTATGTTCATCCCACACGGTGAATCCCAAAATCATTTCAGAGGTATGTACACCCCACACGGTGAATCCCAGAAAATCATTTCCATAGCTATGTACATCCCACATAGTTCTTTGTGTGGAAACGTGTGTGCAAGGTGGCCTAACGCAAACAGTTCGCTGTCGGAAGCCGTGTGTGATTGTTAGTTGATCGAACACGCCTACTCTCTAGAAACCGTGCTGGTTGTTTGAGTTCATCACCCACCATGCTGTCTGACTAATCGTTTGCAATAGAAAACCCCAATAAGCAGGGTAATTAGCCTATTATTGATAATCCATGTACTAATCAAACTGATATTTCTTATAAAACACGCCAGATATTTCATATATGTATAAAAGCAACCAGGATTTCATAATCGAATTACATCAGATAGCTTTGGAACTCAGTTACGCCATTACACAATAGCACCAAGTTTCACATGCAGCATCAAAAACCTTTGGAAAGTAGCATCATACATGGTAAATAGACAGATGAATCTCATCTCGAAACTTGAAGCGGAAGGCAAATATTGAGCCTTCAAAGATGTTGAATGTCCTTGCAACTTTAGGCGGTGGCTATGGATAATTGCCTGCCCAACCTTCGTCCTCTTCAAAGAAGACTTCAATATTGTACCGTGGGTGTTGAATGAACACCTTCCTCGCCTCTTGACCATGCAGGTGGTTTGAGAGGTAATCATCAGTGAACTGCTTTGAAAAGTACTGAAAACAAAGCTATGCATAAATCGCTGTTGTAAATTTTGAAATGGCGCAAGGGGTAAAAACAAAGGTAAAAGAGTTGGTACCATCCTATAGTTGACTAATGTCTTCTTCATTGTGCAAACAAAGATCTTGCTGTTATTCGTCGCAAGTTTCTTCATACTAACAATCTTTTTGAGTTTCTTGACTTGACTGATATTCATGGACATCTCATTTCCCCATATGCAAAATGGGTCGAACAGTGGGTCTAAGCCTCTGACAGCAGGACGTACATGTGCAAGACCAAATTGTAAGAAACCTAAATATTAGAATGATTCCTACAACAGCACAATAATGTGCTATTAGCCAAAGGACCCTGCTTGAACAAACTTCGATGGTAAACCGCAGTGTCTCACATTGTTTCCCTACAACACACATAAGGAAGATCTTGATCAGGTTAACTAAGAGTTGCCATACTATCAGTAGAATATGTACTGAGTATAGCCAAATTTTATTGGTGTCACATGCAAAACAATACAAAATTGTACCCACAACAAATGAAAATAAAATTGCAGAACTGAACCGAACAGTTAAATAGACAGCAGACCAAATGAACCAAAATAGTTAACTGAGCACGACATTGTAGAATAGAAACATGTACTAGAAGATAAGATAGTTAACAAAACAAAGAATGCTTGAGTACAGTACTACGAAATGTAGCAATTGTTGGACCAAAGTGTTAACTGAACATTACATTTCAGAGGACCAAACTGTTAACTTTTTTTCGAAAAGGGGGGGTCTCCCCGGCCTCTGCATCAGAATGATGCATACGGCCAACAGACTGCATATTAATATTACAGAGGACAAATCACTAGAAGGCACTGGCGGTGGCCTCGAGAAAACATCACGAACTGTATTTTAAAGTAGACAACCGTGCGGCGGTGTCGACGCTGGCCTCGAAGACGGGGTGCTCCTCCAAGATCTGGCGGTCTACATGCATGTCAACCACAGCGACCTTGTTCGCGCGTGCGGCCGCATGCTACTCAGCTCCATGTTATACAGCGTGTAAAATGGCTGTGGGCGGCGCTTAATTGGAGGAGGGGGGCAGTGATTTCGGTGGAAGGTGTCGCTCCATCAGTCGGGCATGTGGGACGGGAAAGGAGGAGGATGGTGTGGGTGGGGTGTGGATTACCTGACCATATCGACGAGGCCGCGCAGCAAGAAGAAGGGTCGGCGGCGAGGAGGCCGCGCAACAAGGAGAAGGGTCGTCGGCGAGGAGGCGTCGCTGCAAGAAGAACGGTCGCCGTCAAGGAGGCGGCGCTGCAAGAAGAAGGGTGGCCGGCAAGGAGGCGGCGCTGCAAGAAGAAGGGTCGCCGGCGATGAGGCTGAGCTGCCAGTAAGCAGCAGTGAAGGTTTGAACTTGGAAAGCAAGGAGGAATGATACATCTCCAACGTATCTATAATTTTTTATTGCTCCATGCTATATTATCTATTGTTTTGGACTATATTGGGCTTTATTTTCTACTTTTATATTACTTTTGGGACTAACCTATTAACCGGAGGCCCAGCCCAGAAATGTTGTTTTTTGCCTATTTCAGTGTTTCGAAGAAACGGAATATCAAACGGAGTCCAAACGGAATGAAATCTTCGGGAACGTGATTTTCTCATCGGATAAGACCTAGGAGACGTGGACCCTCTGTCAAGAAAGCCACGAGGCGGTCACGAGGGTGGAGGGCACCCCCCCTAGGGCGCGCCCCCTCGAAGCTCCTCGAAGCTCCACCGATGTACTTCTTCCTCCTATATATACCTACATACCCCCAACAGATCAGATACGGAGCCAAAAACCTAATTCCACCGCCGCAAGTTTCTGTATCCACGAGATCCCGTCTTGGGGCCTGTTCCGGAGCTCCGTCGGAAGGGGATTCCACCATGGAGGGCTTCTACATCATCACCATAGCCTCTCCGATGAAGTGTGAGTAGTTTACCTCAGACCTTCGGGTCCATAGTTAGTAGCTAGATGGCTTCTTCTCTCTTTTTGGATCTCAATACAATGTTCTCCCCTCTCTCGTGGAGATCTATTCGATGTAATCTTCTTTTTGCGGTGTGTTTGTTGAGACCGATGAATTGTGGGTTTATGATCAAGATTATCTATGAACAATATTTGAATCTTTTCTGAATTCTTTTATGTATGATTGGTTATCTTTGCAAGTCTCTTCGAATTATCCGTTTGGTTTGGCCAACTAGATTGGTAGTTCTTGCAATGGGAGAAGTGTTTAGCTTTGGGTTCAATCTTGCGGTGTCCTTACCCGGTGACAGAAAGGGTTGTAAGAAACGTATTGTATTGTTGCCATCGAGGATAACAAGATGGGGTATTTATCATATTGCATGAATTTATTCATCTACATCATGTCATCTTGCTTAAGGCGTTACTCTGTTTTCATTAACTTAATACTCTCTATGCATTCTGGATAGAGGTCGATGAGTGGAGTAATAGTAGTAGATGCAGCAGGAGCCGGTCTACTTGTCTCGGACGTGATGCCTATATACATGATCATACCTAGATATTCTCATAACTATGCTCAATTACATCAATTGCTCAACAAGAATTCGTTCACCCACCGTAAAATATCTATGCTCTTGAGAGAAGCCACTAGTGAAATCTATGGCCCCGGGTCTGCTTTTCATCATATTAATCTTCCCACGCTTTATTGTTGCTTTGCTCCTTACTTTGGCTTTTTATTTTACTTTGCATCTTTATACCAAAAATACCAAAAATATTATCTATCATCTCTATCAGATCTCACTCTCGTAAGTGACCGTGAAGGGATTGACAACCCCTATTCGCGTTGGTTGCGAGGAGCTATTTGTTTTGTGTAGGTACGAGGGACTTGTCGTGGCCTCCTCTTTGGATTGATACCTTGGTTCTCAAAAACTGAGGGAAATACTTACGCTACTCTGCTGCAACATCCTCTCCTCTTCAGGGAAAACCAACGCAAGCTCAAGACGTAGCAAGAAGGATTTCTGGCGCCGTTGCCAGGGAGTCTATGCAAAAGTCAACATACCAAGTACCCATCACAATCCCTTATCTCTCACATTACATTATTTGCTATTTGCCTCTCGTTTTCCTCTCCCCCACTTCACCCTTGCTGTTTTATTTGCCCTCTCTTTCCCAACCTCCTCCTCTCTTTTCCGTTTGCCTTTTCCTCGCTTGCTTGTCGTTATGTCTGAAATTGGGGAAATTATTGCCGATATGGACAATAATAATAACATGGAAAATTCTGATGCTCATTTGAAGAACCCCTACCTGGCATACAAAAAGATTTCGAATTGGTAGTGGTAATATTATTGGGAAAGGAGTTATTCAAGATTTCTTTACTTGTGCCGGTGCTTTGCCTTCTACGGGCAGTTCTATTCTCCATAGAACTAGTAGCCTTGCGGACGCTATTGCCATGCTTATCGTTGAACTTGAAGGGCAAATTATGCATATGCATCCTTCCATACAAAGGATTTTCCTAATGTTTCTAATATCGAGCATTCCTCTGTTAAGCGTGCCGCTACAATCTTTTTGGCACATGAATTCAGATTTATAGTAAAAGAGGCCAAAGAAATCTTTGTGCATTATAGGGTGGACGCTGGCCGTCCTCCCATAGAATCTATCCTCTTTGATCCAGAAGAAATAATGCGTTTTCAATCTTTTGACTATGTTGCTTTCAATAAAAATCTTAGAAAAAAAGTGCCTACCAATATTTTAATTGATAGAGTCTCTGAACTTAATGATGATTTGGCTATTCGAAATAATGAGCTAGGATACTCTCTTGAGTATAGGCTCACAAGGTTCTGTCAAAAGAATGCTTATAATGATGAATTGGTTGTGCAATACGTCTGAAGGGCGAAAGAGGAACCTATACCTCCTAAAATTGATCTTGGGGATTTTTGCCCTATTAAATTTAGCCCTTTTGATTACTTTTGCTTGCCTCAAAGAAAACTTGCTGCGAGCGTAGGGAGTATGAAATGAGTTTCACCGATCTATCTTATTATTACGGCACAACCTAGATCTATCCTTGCTTTTATGCCTAGCTAGGGGCGTTAAACGATAGCGCTTGTTGGGAGGCAACCCAATTTTATTTTTAGTTTTTTTGTTTTTGTTTCTGTTTAGGAATAAATAATCCATCTACCTTCTGTTTAGATGTGGTTTTATGTTTTAATTAGTGTTTGTGCCAAGTTAAACCTATAGGATCTTCTTGGATAATAGTTATTTGATCTTGCTGTAATTTCCAGAAACTTTCGGTTCACGAAAACAATTGTTAAAAATCACCAGAAAGTGATAAAATAGTGATTCCAATTGCTGCTGATCAATAAAGGAATTTCCTAGGTCGTCCTATTTTGGCTGAAGTTTTGGAGTTCCATAAGTTTGCGTTAGTTACAGATTACTACAGACTGTTCTGTTTTTGACAGATTCTGTTTTTCGTGTGTTGTTTGCTTATTTATATGAACCTATGGCTAGTAAAATAGTTTATGATCCATAGAGAAGTTGGAATACAGTAGGTTTAACACCAATATAAATAATTAATGAGTTAATTACAGTACCTTGAAGTGGTCTTTTGTTTTCTTTCGCTAACGGAGCTCACGAGATTTCTGTTGAGTTTTGTGTTGTGAAGTTTTCAAGTTTTGGGTGAAATTTTTTGATGGATTATGGAACAAGGAGTGGCAAGAGCCTAAGCTTGGGGATGCCCATGGCACCCCTAAGATAACCCAAGGATACCAAAAATTCAAAGATTGGGGATGCCCCGGAAGGCATCCCCTCTTTCGTCCACTTCCATCCGTAACTTTACTTGGAGCTATATTTTTATTCACCACATGATATGTGTTTTGCTTGGAGCGTCTTGTGTTATTTGCGTCTTTGCTTGTTAGTTTACCACAATCATCCTTGCTGTACACGCCTTTTGAGAGAGCCATACATGAATTGGAATTTGTTAGAATACTCTATGTGCTTCACTTATATCTTTTGAGCTTGATAGTTTTGCTCTATGTGCTTCACTTATATCTTTTGAGCTTTATAGTTTGCTCTAGTACTTCATTTATATCTTTTAGAGCGCGGTGGTGGATTTGTTTTAAAGAAACTATTGATCTCTCATGCTTCACTTAGATTATTTTGAGAGTCTTAAATAGCATGGTAATTTGCTTAAAATAATAATATGCTAGGTATATAAAAATAATAAAAACTTTCTTATGAGTGTGTTGAATACTAAGAAAAGTTTGATGCTTGATAATTGTTTTGAGATATGGAGGTGATAATATCAAAGTCGTGCTAGTTGAGTAGTTGTGAATTTGAGAAATGCTTGTGTTGAAGTTTGCAAGTCTCGTAGCATGCACGTATGGTAAACGTTATGTAACAAATTTGAAACATGAGGTGTTATTTGATTGTCCTCCTTATGAGTGGCGGTCGGGGGAATGACGATGGTATTTTCCTAGCAATCTATCCCCCTAGGAGCATGCGCGTAGTGCTTTGGTTTTTGATGGCTTGTAGATTTTTGCAATAAGTATGTGAGTTCTTTATGACTAATGTTGAGTCCATGGATTATACGCACTTCACCTTTCCATCGTTGCTAGCCTCTTGATGCACTGCATTGCCCTTTCTCACATTGAGAGTTGGTGCAAACTTAGCGGTGCATCCAAAGCCCGTGATATGATACGCTCTTTCACACATAAACCTCCTTATATCTTCCTCAAAATAGCCACCATACCTACCTATTATGGCATTTCCATAGCCATTCCGAGATATATTGCCATGCAACTTTCCACCATACCGTTCTTCATGACACATTCATCATTGTCATATTGCTTAGCATGATCATGTAGTTGACATAGTATTTGTGGCAAAGCCACCGTTCATAATTCTTTCATACATGTCACTCTTGATTCATTGCATATCCCGATACACCGCCAGAGGCATTCATATAGAGTCATACTTTGTTCTAGTATCGAGTTGTAATCATTGAGCTGTAAATAAATAGAAGTGTGATGATCATCATTATTAGAACATTGTCCCATGTGAGGTCAAATAAAAAAAAAGAGGCCAAAGAGCCCACCAAAAAAAAGAGGCCAAAGAGCCCACCAAAAAAATGAGAGAAAAAGAGAGAAGGGACAATGTTACTATCCTTTTACCACACTTGTGCTTCAAAGTAGCACCATGTTCTTCATATAGCGAGTCTCATATATTGTGCTTCAAAGTAGCACCATGTTTTTCATATAGAGAGTTTCATATGTTGTCACTTTCATATACTAGTGGGAATTTTTCATTATAGAACTTGGCTTGTATATTCCAAAGATGGGCTTCCTCAAATGCCCTAGGTCTTCGTGAGCAAGCAAGTTGGATTCACACCCACTTAGTTTATTTTGTTGAGCTTTCATACATTTATAGCTCTAGTGCATCCGTTGCATGGCAATCCCTACTCCTTGCATTAACATCAATTGATGGGCAACTCCATAGCCCGTTGATCAGCCTCGTTGATGTGAGACCTTCTCCTTTTTTGTCTCCTGCACATAACCCCCATCATTATATTCTATTCCACCCATAGTGCTATGTCCATGGCTCGCGCTCATATATTGCGTGAAAGTTTATAGGTTTGAGATTAATAAAGTATGAAACAATTGCTTGGCTTGTCATCGGGGTTGTGCATGATGAGAGCATTCTTGTGTGACGAAAATGGAGCATGACTAAACTATATGATTTTGTAGGGAGGAACTTTCTTTGGCCATGTTATTTTGAGAAGACATAATGGCTTAGTTAGTATGCTTGACGTATTATTATTTTTATGTCAATATGAACTTTTGTCTTGAATCTTTCGGATCTGAATATTCATACCACAATTAAGAAGAGTTACATTGAAATTATGCCAAGTAGCACTCCGCATAAAAAATTCTCTTTTTATCATTTACCTACTCGAGGACGAGCAGGAATTAAGCTTGGGGATGCCTGATACGTCTCCAACGTATCTATAATTTTTGATTGCTCCATGCTATATTATCTATTGTTTTGGACTATATTGGGCTTTATTTTCCACTTTTATATTACTTTGGGACTAACCTATTAACCGGAGGCCCAGCCCAAAATTGTTGTTTTTTGCCTATTTCAGTGTTTCGAAGAAACGGAATATCAAACGGAGTCCAAACGGAATGAAATCTTCGGGAACGTGATTTTCTCATCGGATAAGACCCAGGATACTTGGACCCTCCGTCAAGAAAGCCACGAGGCGGTCACGAGGGAGAAGGCCCCCCTAGGGCGCGCCCCCAGCCTCGTGGGCCCCTCAAAGCTCCACTGACGTACTCCTTCCTCCTATATATACCTACGTACCCCCAACGGATCAGATACAGAGCCAAAAACCTAATTCCACCGCCGCAACTTTCTGTATCCACAAGATCCCATCTTGGGGCCTGTTAGGAGTTCACTTAAGGGGATTCAACCACGGAGGGCTTCTACATCATCACCATAGCCTCTCCGATGAAGTGTGAGTAGTTTACCTCAGACCTTCGGGTCCATAGTTAGTAGCTAGATGGCTGCTTCTCTCGTTTTGGATCTCAATACAATGTTCTCCCCCTCTCTCGTGGAGATCTATTTGATGTGATCTTCTTTTTGCGGTGTGTTTGTTGAGACCGATGAATTGTGGGTTTATGATCAAGATTATGTATGAACAATATTTGAATCTTTTCTGAATTCTTTTATGTATGATTGGTTATCTTTGCAAGTCTCTTAGAATTATCCGTTTGGTTTGGCCAACTAGATTGGTAGTTCTTGCAATGGGAAAAGTGTTTAGCTTTGGGTTCAATCTTGCGGTGTCCTTACCCAGTGACAGAAAGGGTTGCAAGGCACGTATTGTATTGTTGCCATCGAGGATAACAAGATGGGGTATTTATCATATTGCATGAATTTATTCCTCTACATCATGTCATCTTGCTTAAGGCATTACTCTGTTTTCATTAACTTAATACTCTAGATGCATGCTTTGGATAGCGGTCGATTTGAGTGGAGTAATAGTAGTAGATGCAGCAGAGTCGGTCTACTTGTCTCGGACGTGATGCCTATATACATGATCATACCTAGATATTCTCATAACTATGCTCAATTCTGTCAATTGCTCAACAGTAATTCGTTCACCCACCGTAAAATATCTATGCTCTTGTGAGAAGCCACTAGTGAAATCTATGGCCCCTGGGTCTATTTTCATCATATTAATCTTCCTATGCTTTATTATTGCTTTGCTCTTTACTTTGCTTTTTATTTTACTTTGCATCTTTATACCAAAAATACCAAAAATATTATCTATCATCTCTATCAGATCTCACTCTCGTAAGTGACCGTGAAGGGATTGACAACCCCTATTCGCGTTGGTTGCGAGGAGCTATTTGGTTTGTGTAGGTACGAGGGACTTGCGCGTGGCCTCCTACTGGATTGATACCTTGGTTCTCAACAACTGAGGGAAATACTTGCACTACTCCACTGCATCATCCTCTCCTCTTCGGGGAAAACCAACGCAAGCTCAAGAGGTAGCAAGGAACAGTGGAAATGTGGCTTTTGGTAGGAGGGAGGGGCGGGGAGATAGATATTTCCGTGGTGGCAAAAAAATTTCACTCGGTGCCGCGAGAAACTGGCGTGCAAGTGTGGTTCAAGCGGGGGCGGTGGACTGTAGATGATGAAGCTTCCTGCGTAAGCCAGACAAGACGGTGCACCAAGATATTTTATATCGCATCCCACACGATTCTTTCTGGTAAACTATTTGTGGTATACCTGATTTTTTCATTATGTTTTGAAAGAAAAAATGGTGTTACGGAGGGAAAGGATGGTGTTTGAATTGCTAGAACATTTACGTACAGTGAACATGCAACTAGTACATGTTTAAATTTGGAATTATTCCGGGTTCGTTTGGCATTTTTATGCATTAATTGAGTTTCTGGACATTTAATGTGCATAGTTCAAATTTGAACTACAAGCACATGCTCCAATGCACCAAAGTTTGCTGAAAAATCACATGTGTGTCTTTGGGTGAATTTATAGGTCCCATGCAAGAAATGGGAATAAAATTCAAACATCTGGGTGTCATGGCTCAGCCGGAATGATTGAGAAACTTGGTTTTTTAATTCCTGTAAATCCAAAACACGGCTGAAAATCATGAAACTTGGCATGGTGTCATGACATGGCACCAACATGCTGCGGTAATATTTTTGGCCGAATTGGGACAAGCTTTGGTGTAAGCTTCTTGCAAACCGGAGCTTCCCTCAAGAAGGCTCGTGGTTCCGAGAGGGAACGTGTCACCTCCGTGTGCGAAACGACATACGTACACTGCCTTCTCCCGCATTATTATTTTTACATAGCCAGATTAGACCAAATAGAAGTACCGTGCTAAATTTTGGAATTATTCCGGGCTTGTTTCACCTTTTTTATACATTAATTGAGTTTCTGGGCATTTAATGTGCATAATTCAAATTTGAACTACAATCACATGCTCCAGTGCACCAAAGTTGTTTGAAAAATCACATGTGTGTCCTTGGATGAATTTCTAGGTCCCATGCAAGAGATGGAAGTGAAATTCAAACATGTGGACGTCATGGCTCGGCCGGAAAGATGGAGAAACTTGGTTTTTTAATTCCTGTAATTCCAAAACACGCCTGAAAATCATGAAACTTGGCATGGTGTCATAACGTGGCACCAACATGCTGCGGTAATATTTTTGGGCGAAGGGACAAGCTTTGGTGTAGCGTTCTTGTAAACCGGAGCTTCCCTCAAGAAGTCTCGTGGTTCTAAGAGGGAACGTGTCATCTCCGTGTGCGAAACGACATACGTACACTGCCTTCTCCCGCCTTATTTTTTTACACAGCCAGATTAGACCAAATAGAAGTATTGTGCTAAATTTTGGAATTATTCCAGGTTCGTTTGGCCTTTTTTATACATTAATTGAGTTTCTGGGCATTTAATGTGCATAATTCAAATTTGAACTACAAGCACATGCTCCAAAGGCACCAAAGTTGTTTGAAAAATCACATGTGTGTCCTTGGGTGAATTTCTAGGTCCCATGCAAGAGATGGGAGTGAAATTCAAACATCTGGGCGTCGTGGCTCGGCTGGAAAGATTGAGAAACTTGGTTTTTTAATTCCTTTAACTCCAAAACACGCCTGAAAATCATGAAACTTGGCATGGTCTCATGACATGGCACGAACATGATGCGGTAATATTTTTGGCCGAATTGGGACAAGCTTTGGTGTAAGCTTCTTGCAAACTGGAGCTTCCCTCAAGAAGGCTCGTGGTTCCGAAAGGGAACGTGTCACCTCCGTGTGCGAAACGACATACGTACACTGCCTTCTCCCGCCTTATTTTTTTACACAGCCATATTAGACCACATAGAAGTACCGTGCTAAATTTTGGAATTATTCTGGATTCGTTTGCCCTTTTTTATACATTAATTGAGTTTCTGGGCATGTAATGTGCACAATTCAAATTTGAACTACAAGCACATGCTCCAGTGCACCAAAGTTGTTTGAAAAATCACATGTGTGTCCTTAGGTGAATTTCTAGGTCCCATGCAAGAGATGTGAGTGAAATTCAAACATCTGGGCATCGTGGCTCGGCAACTTGGTTTTTTAATTCCTGTAATTCCAAAACACGCCTGAAAATCATGAAACTTGGCATGGTGTCATGACATGGCACCAACATGCTGCGGTAATATTTTTGCCGTATTGGGACAAGCTTTGGTGTAAGCTTCTTGCAAACCGGAGCTTCCCTCAAGAAGGCTCGTGGTTCCGAGAGGGAATGTGTCACCTCCGTGTGCGAAACAACATGCATACACTACCTTCTCCCGCCTTATTTTTTTACACAACCAGATTAGACCAAATAGAAGTACCGTGCTAAATTTTGGAATTATTCCGGGCTCGTTTCGCCTTTTTTATACATTAATTGAGTTTCTGGGCATTTAATGTGCATAATTCAAATTTGAACTACAATCACATGCTCCAGTGCACCAAAGTTGTTTGAAAAATCACATGTGTGTCCTTGGATGAGTTTCTAGGTCCCATGTAAGAGATGGGAGTGAAATTCAAACATCTGTGCGCCATGGCTCGGCCGGAAAGTTTGTGAAACTTGGTTTTTTATTCCTGTAATTCCAAAACACGCCTGAAAATCATGAAACTTGGCATGGTGTCATGACATGGCACCAACATGTTGCGGTAATATTTTGGCCAAATTGGGACAGGCTTTGGTGTAACCTTCTTGCAAATTGGAGCTTCCCTCAAGAAGGCTCGTGGTTCCAAGAGGGAACGTGTCACCTCCGTGTGCGAAACGACATACGTACACTACCTTCTCCCACCTTATTTTTTTACACAGCTAGATTAGACCAAATAGAAGTACTGTGCTAAATTTTGGAATTATTCCAGGTTCGTTTGGCCTTTTTTATACATTAATTGAGTTACTGGGCATTTAGTGTGCATAATTCAAATTTGAACTACAAGCACATGCTCCAAAGGCACCAAAGTTGTTTGAAAAATCACATGTGTGTCCTTGGGTGAATTTCTAGGTCCCATGCAATAGATGGGAGTGAAATTCAAACATCTGGCGTCGTGGTTTCGGCGGAAAGATTGAGAAACTTGGTTTTTAATTCCTGTAATTCCAAAACACGCCTGAAAATCATGAAACTTGGCATGGTCTCATGACATGGCACCAACATGTTGTGGTAATTTTTCTGTCCGATTTGCGAAGGCCCACACATTAACAATCAACAAAGTCATTTTGGAACAAGTGTTGTCACGTTACAAATCGGAAACACAAGTATTATTGAAACCGTGGGCGGTCGACTTACCAATTACGTGCGGCCATGCGTCCCCTTTTTTATTGGCTAGGAGGTGTCATGCGGGGTAGCTATTTGAGTACGGGAGGCGTGCGATCAGACCCCTGCGCGTGCTCATCGAAAGAGAGCCCTTTGACCGATACCCGCTGCGCACCTCCCTCCCAACGTCTCCATTAATGGCGCTCAAGCACCTGTTCTACGGCGTGCCTAAATGTCTCACTGGACTGAGATTTAAGAGAGAAAAATAAAAATCTGAAAAGAAAGTTTTGCATGGATCTTGATTTAAGATCTGACGGACCTATATAGCATCGAATGGGACTTATAGCAAGCATGATGAAAATAAGGATGATGACAGTGGATAATAATTGTCTTACATATTTAGAAACAGAATTAAAAAAAGCCACATGCGGCAACACCCGAAATACACAAGGGCAAAAGAAGAAGGAAGACAACGATCTGGCTCGCTGATCTCTACTTTCTTGAAGTGTTGCTGCAGGTCGCGGGAACTAATCTCCGCAGCGAGCGGCGACGAGCTCTTTCTTGTCCTCAAGATGCTGCTTGAGAGCATCCACGGATTCCTCCACCAGCCTTCTGCGCTCGATGCGCAACTTGTTATTCTCGTCCATAAGTTTCTCGACGATGACGCTGGTCCTCTTCAACAAGGCAGTGATCTGCTCCTGCTGCTCCGCACTTCCGATGATCTCCGCCCTCAGCAGGTTGCGCTCGGCCCGGAGCTTCGCATTGCTTTCATTTAGTTTCCGGATGACGTCGGTAGACTGTTCAAACGAGGCTTGCATGTCATCCTGCAACCTCGCCCACCTGGAGATCTGATCCATCTGCCTATGGACGAGGGCACGCATGCGCCTATAAGAGTCCTCGCCTACCCGCGGGGCATTTTCCCGAGCAGCCGCGGCAAGGAGGACATCTACTGTTGCATTCGCGATCGGCGGGACATCACTTCGCTTCCAGCGGCGTGGCGGACCCGGTCTCTTTGCATCGACGGCGCGGCGGGTCATCTGTGCTGCTTCGGCGGCTTGGCGGGACCTCTCTGCTGCTACGGCCGTGCGACAGGACATGTTGGATGCTATCGCGGCGAGGCGGGACATCTCTCGTGCTCCCTCTTCCAGGCTCGCCTCTCCATGGTGGCAATCTCTCGACCCAGAACTCACGCTGGCCATGGCGGACGCAAGGGAACGATGATGAATGACTTGTTTGTTTATGACATTTTGTGGATGAGGAGTTGAGGAGGAATGTGCTGTCATCTTGGAGTAGTATTATTTATAACCGCATAGTAATACACTCCTAAGTGGGAAACTGTTTAGGTTTTGATTGGTGTGAATAGGTTTGCAATTTGGAATGTGACAGGACGCATGCTCAAAATTTACTGACGGTTATAAGTGCGGCACTATTCCCGGAAGGCATAACGTGGGCACGTACGCCTTCTCGGCTGCGTACGTGGCGTTTGCACCATAGGGTGCACCGCAATAGGCAATGTCAGCACACGTCTTTTAATTAGAATGGGTGTGCCCATCTAGCGCACACACGTTGATCTATTTAACTGTTTCAGTTTGTTGTGGCTAATCGCAAACAGTTCATCCATGTGAAGTGTATGCCATCAATTGCAGACACTTTGATCTGGCTTACCCATTTCTGTTCTGCTGCCTAATCGCAAATAGTTAATCCTTCTGAAGCGTATGCCCTCAATCACACACACCTTGATCTGGCTTACCGTTTCTTTTGTGTTTCCTAATCACAATTAGTTCATCCGAGTGAACTGCATGTTGTATATCGCACACACCGTTGATCTGGCTGACCGTTTCTTTTGTGTTACCTAATCACAAACAGTTCATCTGAGTGAACCATATGTTGTGTATCGCACACGCCTCCATCTGGCTACCCGTTTCTTTTGTTCCTCCTCATCGCAAACAGTTCATTGAACTGAACCGTATGCCCTTCATCGCACACGCAACTAAAACCTGAACCATGTTTGATGCATCCATCATCGCAAACGTTTTACACATTTCAGACGGTTTTCATACATCACCATTTGTGATTATGGCATCGCACATAGTTTCTGGAAGGGTCTCTGATCATAGTGTCGTGTTAGTAGCATCCTGCAGTAGTGCATAAACCCACCATATACCTTCCTCAAAACAGCCACCATACCTACCTATTATGGCATTTCCATAGCCATTCCGAGATATATTGCCATGGAAATTTCCACCATTCCGTTTATTATGACAATTCCATCATTGTCATATTGCTTTGCATGATCATGTAGTTGACATCGTATTTGTGGCAAAGCCACCATTCATAATTCTTTCATACATGTCACTCTTGATTCATTGCACATCCCGGTACACCGCCGGAGGAATTCATATAGAGTCATATTTTGTTCTAAGTATTGAGTTGTAATTCTTGAGTTGTAAGTAAGTAAAAGTGTGATGATCTTCATTATTAGAGCATTGTCCCATGTGAGGAAAGGATGATGGAGACTATGATTCCCCCACAAGTCGGGATGAGACTCCAGACGAAAAAAAAGAGGCCAAAAAAATGAGAGAAGGCCCAAATAAAATATAAATGAGAGAAAAGAGAGAAGGGGCAATGCTACTATCCTTTTACCACACTTGTGCTTCAAAGTAGCACCATAATCTTCATGATAGGGAGTCTCCTATATTGTCACTTTCATATACTAGTGGGAATTTTTCATTATAGAACTTGGCTTGTATATTCCAATGATGGGCTTCCTCAAATTGCCCTAGGTCTTCGTGAGCAAGCAAGTTGGATGCACACCCACTTAGTTTCTTTTTGAGATTTCATAAACTTATAGCTCTAGTGCATCCGTTGCATGGAAATCCCTACTCACTCACATTGATATCTATTGATGAGCATCTCCATAGCCTGTTGATACGCCTAGTTGATGTGAGACTATCTCCTTCTTTTTGTCTTCTCCACAACCACCGTCTATTCCACCTATAGTGCTATGTCCATGGCTCACGCTCATGTATTGCGTGAAAGTTGAAAAAGTTTGATAACATCAAAGGTATGAAACAATTGCTTGGCTTGACATCGGGGTTGTGCATGATTTAAATATTTTGCGTGAAGATGGAGTATAGCCATACTATATGATTTTGTAGGGATAAGCTTTCTTTGGCTTTGTTATTTTGAGAAGACATAATTGCCTTGTTAGTATGCTTGAACTATTATTGTTTTTATGTCAATATTAAACTTTTGTTTTGAATCATACGGATCTGAACATTCGTGCCACAATAAAAGAAATTACATGAATAAATATGATAGGTAGCATTCCACATCAAAAATTCTATTTTTATCATTTACCTACTCAAGGACGAGCAGGAATTAAGCTTGGGGATGCTTGATACATCTCCAACATATCTATAATTTTTTATTGTTCCATGCTATTATATTATCTATTTTGGATGTTTTATATGCATTAATATGCTATTTTATATTATTTTTGGGACTAACCTATTAACCTAGATTCCAGTGCCAGTTTCTATTTTTTCCCTTGTTTTAGAGTTTCGCAGAAAAGGAATACCACACGGAGTCCAAACGGAATAAAACTTTCGCGATGTTCTTGGACCAGAAGACATCCAAAGGACTTGGAGTGCAAGTCAGAGAAGCCACGAGGCGGCCACAAGGACGGAGGGCGCGCCCCCACCCTTGTGGGCCCCTCGTGACTCCACCGACCTATTTCTTCCGCCTATATATTCTCATATATCCCAAAACCAACAGAGAGAGCCATGAAAACACCTTTCCACCGCCGCAACATTCTGTACCCATGAGATCCCATCTAGGGGCCTTTTTCGTCGTCCTGCCGGAGGGGGATTCGATCACGGAGGGCTTCTACATTAACACCATTGCCCTTCCGATGAAGCGTGAGTAGTTTACCACAGACCTACGGGTCCATAGCTAGTAGCTCGATGGCTTCTTCTCTCTCTTTGATTCTCAATACCATGTTCTCCTCGATGTTGTTGGAGATCTATTCGATGTAATACTTTTTTGCGGTGTGTTTTCCTAGATCCGATGAATTGTGGATTTATGATCAACTCATCTATGAATATTATTTGAATCTCCTCTGAATTGTTATATGCATGATTTGATATATTTGCAAGTCTCTTCGAACTATCGATTTGGTTTGGCTAACTAGATTGGTTTTTCTTGCAACGGGAGAAGTGCTTAGCTTTGGGTTCAATCTTGCGGTGTCCTTTCCCAGTGACAGTAGGGGCAGCAAGGCACATATTGTATTGTTGCGATCGAGGATAAAAAGATGGGGTTTTCATCATATTGCTTGAGTTAATTCCTCTACATCATGTCATCTTGCCTAATGTGTTATTCCGTTCTTTATGAACTTAATACTCTAGATGCATGCTGGATAGCGGTCGATGTGTGGAGTAATAGTAGTAGATGCAGAATCATTTCGGTCTACTTGACACGGACGTGATGCCTATATTCATGATCATTGCCTAAGATATCGTCATAACTTTGCGCTTTTCTATCAATTGCTCGGCAGCAATTTGTTCACCCACCGTATTATTTTCGATCTTGAGAGAAGCCTCTAGTGAAACCTATGGCCCCCGGGTCTATTTTCCATCATATAAGTTTCCGATCTTCAATTTTAGTTTCCTATTTGCTTCCTTTGCAAACTTTTACTTTCCAATCTATAAACCAAAATACCAATAATATTTACTTTACCGTTTATCTATCTCTATCGGATCTCACTTTTGCAAATAACCGTGAAGGGACTGACAACCCCTTTATCACGTTGGGTGCAAGTTGTTTGATTGTTTGTGCAGGTATTTGGTGACTTGTTCGTTGTCTCCTACTGGATTGATACCTTGGTTCTCAAACTGAGGGAATACTTACTCTACTTTGCTGCATCACCCTTCCCTCTTCAAGGGAAAAACCAACGCAAGCTCAACAAGTAGCATCCGGCTCCATGATAACCCCCAAAAAGTCATCGGCTTCCATCACAGGATTACGACGAACGAATACCTATCCTCCTGCACCATCCGCTCGTCGATGGCCGGAGCATGCTTTGACAACCAATCCTCGTCCTCCTCTCCATACTCCTCCGCCATTTGCTCATCTTCGGGCGCATGCCTTTCAATGGTCCTCAGAAACTCCTCCACATTATCGGGCATCATTATATCTAGAGACATACCAGGGGGAGGCTACTCATAGATCACCCCCAGAATAGTTGTGAGCTCTCATTTGACCTCTGGATCCGGCAGCCCGCTGTAGCGACCAGACCTCAAACAGTCTGATCTCTATGCTCAGTGTCATCCACGGATCAAGAATCTGACACCACACAGATTACTCGAAGGATTTATAACAAGTAGCAATCGGACACTTATTACAATCGAATGTCTCAAGAGAGAACTTAATAAAATAAATATGGCTTAAGGCCATCTAATAACGATAACAGTGGAAGGCTTGGAAGAATAAGCGAGTCCATCAACTCCAACGGCATCACTGAGTATAGAACCACGACCTATGCACCTTACTCGTCGTCTGAAAAGTCTACAACATCAAACGTTGCAGCTCGAAAACGGGCCAGCACATGGAATATGCTGGCAAAGTAACACATAGAGAATAATGGAATAATAAGCCTATACTACATGCATATATGGCTGGTGGAAAGCTCTATGGTTACAGTTTTGCATAAAGCCAATTTTTCCCTACTGCAAAGGAATAAAATTATTTAACTATCATGGTGGTTGTGAAACATTGAGAATGGTTGTGACATCCTCAATCCCAATTAAAAGTACTCATTAACAAACCCAACAATATTAATTTAGAAGTAACATGATGAGATTCACATGATATCCAAGTACTAGATACTCAAGATGTCCATAACCGGGGACACGGCTAACCATGATTAGTTTATACACTCTGCAGAGGTTTGCGTACTTTTCCCCACAAGACTCGATCGCCTCCGTTTGGTTTCTCGCACTACATGGTGTTTGAGAGACGGATGACCGAGACATAGTCTTTCAGAAGCACTAGCACCTTACATGTGGGTAGATCGGTACACCTACTTTCCCCTACATCTGCTAGTCTACCCGTAAGAGTTCGCACAACTTAATCAACTATGCCAGAGCCCATAATGGCTTGTGGCTGCACACGGAAGTTTCTAGTTTGAATAATCTCATGATCCCTTTGAGCACAGGTGGCGGTCCAAGAAATACAGGCAAGTCCTGATAGAAACCAGGTGCCTCAATCCACCCAGATGTGTGTTCAGGTTGCCACCTTAAATAAACCATTAAATAATAATCTCACATCTGTCATGGATACACTCACCCAATCCAGGTCTACTAGCATAGCATGGCATAATAAGCAAACGTAGAAGTAACTCCCAAGGGTTTGATAATAAAACAGGTAATAGGTACTACCTCATCTACTTCCCATAACCCACAATTTAATTCGATCCTAAACATGCAATGTTTGAGGATAGATCTAATGCATAAAAACTGGGTATGAGAAGAGGTATGATCAAAGTGTTACTTGCCTTGCTGATGATCTGCGAAACCTAGAGACTTCAAGTAACAGTAGCGCACTCCGGGTAATCTATCACAGACAAACAAACAAGCATACAATAAATACTCATCTAATGCACAGGTAAAACTCAAATATATCTAACCAGATAGTTCAACTTAAGAACTCCGGTTTGCAAAAAGAATCAAATCAAACGAAGCAACGAAAGTCAAATGGCGGAAGAAAACAACTGGATCTAAGTCAAATTTTACAGAAGCAAAAACTTGTTTAAGTAGGTTATTCGGAAAGAGGGTTTCGAGACAAAACTCTAGGCGCTTGAATCGCCTGATTCCGATAAATGAGCGAAAAGTTAAACTAAAACGAAAATCGGATCACGAATCGCGATCAGAAAAATCACGGATTAAATCCGAGAAAAAGAAAAACGACGAACGGGTTAACGAACGAATGTTCGTTAACTAAACTAATCTGACGAACTCGTTCG
The DNA here is from genome assembly GCA_021605145.1 of Aegilops bicornis. NCBI lineage: Eukaryota > Viridiplantae > Streptophyta > Magnoliopsida > Poales > Poaceae > Aegilops > Aegilops bicornis. Next base: position 558,020,584 of record CM038671.1, read on the forward strand.
TTTAAACAAACTAACGGACGAACGTCCGCTAATTAGCCTAAACCGAAAAAAACCGAAACTAATAATAAAAAACAAAAATAAAAAAAACTGAAAAAAAAACCGAAAAAAACCGAAGAAAAACCACTAGGTTTTTATAAAAGGAAACCGGTGCGGAAAACGAGGCGGCGGCGAACCTCGGGCGGCGGGTCACGACGGCAACGGCTCCGGGCGGCGAAGTCATGACTCGGCAATGGCGGCGGCTAGCTAGGGTTAGGGTTAGGGTTTTCCCGGTGGGCGGCGGCGACGGGCAAGTGGCGGGCGGTAATTTGGGCGGGCGGCTGGCTGGGAGGCACCGGGTCGGGCGCTTATAGTGCCCTCCGGCGGAGTCTCGCTGCACGCCCAAAGCGGTTCGTTTTATAAATAATTACGCATAATAAAAATAAAAAAGAAATACTAAACGGACTCCAAAAATCCCGAAATAAATTTTCCCCGGCTTCTAAAATCAAATCGGATTTAATGGACATTTATTTGGGGCCTAAATGCAATTTTGAAAAATGCGCATTTTTCCTAAATTCAAATAAAAAGGCGAAAAACTCCAAAATAAAATCTTATTTGATTTTATTATCAAATCTTCATTATTTCTTTATTTTGGGAAAGTCATTTTATTCCCTCTCTCATATTTTGGTAGTAGAAATAATTGAAGATAAAATAATTAAAATCAAATGATCCTTTTTTTTAAAAAATTGAGAAAACTCAAATATGAAAATAATGAAATCCCCAACTCTCTCCGTGGGTCCTTGAGTTGTGTAGAATTTCTAGGATCGAGCAAAAATGCAATAAAAAAATATGATATGCAATGATGCTCTATGTATAACATTCCAAATTGAAAATTTGGGATATTACAAACCTACCCCTTAAGATGAATCTAGCCCTCGAGATTCGGGTTAACTAGAAAATAGGTGAGGGTGGTCCTTAAGCAAATCTTCCTCTCGCTCCCGGTGGCTTCATCCTCGGTGTGGTGGCTCCTTGAACTTTGCAAAACTTAATGACCTTGTTGCGGGTGACTCGGGTGGCATACTCCGAATCTTAACTGGTTTCTCCTCGTAGGTCAAATCATCATTCAATCAATCGCTTCCGGTGTAATTTGTATCTCTCAGTGGTATATCGGCCATCTCTGCGTGACACTTCTTCAACTGAGAAACATGAAACACAACATAAACTCCTGACAATCCTTCGGGTAATTCCAACTTGTACGCAACTTCTCCCATACGTTCCAAAACACGATAAGGTCCTACAAATCGAGGTGCTAACTTCCCCTTAACTCCAAAACGCTTAACTCCTCGAAGTGGCGATACTCGTAGATAAACTACGCTCCGACTTCAGATTCTGTCTCCTTGCATTTTGAATCCGCATAGCTTTTCTTTCTTGGTAGGCTACCTTGAGCCTATCGCGAATCAACTTTACTTTTCGCTCGGATTCCTTAATCAAATCCGCCAAACAATGGCGGTCTCCAACTTCATCCCACAACAACGGGTCCTGCACCTCCTTCCGTACAAGGCTTGAAAGGTGCCATCTTGACTGGTTTGGTAACTGTTGTTATAAGAAAACTCCGCATATGGCAATTTTTCATCCCAACTTGATCCATAATCCAAAGCACAAGCTCTAAGCATATCCTCCAAAATCTGGTTGACTCTCTTGGTTTGTCCATCTGTCTGTGGATGAAAAGCTGTGCTAAACTCCAGTCTGGTTCCTAAAGTTTCGTGCAACTGCTTCTAGAACTTTGAGGTAAATTGGGTTCCTCTATCTGATACGATACTCCTCGGAACTCCATGCAAACATACAATCCTCGTCATGTATATCTTAGCCAATTTGGCACTGCAGTAGCAATTCTATACTGGACTGAAATTAGCTAACTTCGTCAAACGAACGACTATAACCCAAATCGAGTCATAGCACGAACGAGTCCTGGGTAATCCCGTGATGAAATCCATACCTAGTTTATCCCACTTCCATTCGTGTATAGGCAATGGTCAGTAACAATCCTGGCGGCTTCGATGCTCTGCCTTCACCCTCGACATACATCACAAACTGCTACGTACTCTGCAATATCCTTCTTCATTCCGGTCCACCGTAAAGTATTCTTCAAGTCCAAATACATCTTGGTATTTCTGGGTGAATCGAATATGGTGAATCATGTGCCTCTTGTAGAATCAACTTCACGATCTCCGGTCATTGGGCACATATACACGGTCCTCAAACCATAGGGTATCGTGCTCATCCTCATGAAATCCCTTTGCTTTTCCTTCGCTCATTTTCTCCTTTATAGAGGCAATCTCTTTGTCAGTCTTCTGAGCTTCCCTGATTTTATCCATCAAAGTTGATCGAATCTCCAATCTTTGCTACATAGCCTCTCGGAACTATTTCCAAACATAGCTCTCGAAGATCCTCGGCTAACTCCTTTGGTATTTCTCCCGTCATTAGTGTGTTGACGTGACTCTTATGGCTCAACGCGTCTGCTACAACGTTAGCCTTTCCGGGGTGATAGTGTAATCTCATGTCATAATCTTTGATGAGTTCCAATCATCTCCTTTGCCTGAGATTTAGTTCCTTCTGCGTGAAGATGTACTTCAAACTCTTGTGATCCGTATACACCTCACAATGATTTCCAATGAGGAAATGTCTCCATGTTTTCAACGCATGCACTACGGCTGCTAAATCCAAATCATGCGTAGCATAATTTAGCTCATGAGGCTTAAGCTGTCGTGGAAGCATACGTAAACAACTCTCCTCCTCGCATAAGCACCGCTCCAAGTCCTCAACGTGAAGCGTCGCAATATACCTCATAATCCTTGGTCTGATCTGGCAGAATTAACACTGCTGAGGTAACCAAATGTTTCTTCAACTCTTGGAAACTAGCTTCACACTCCTCGGTCCAAATGAACTTGGTATCCTTCTTCAATAATTCTGTCATAGGCTTCGCAATCCTTGAGAAATTCTCAATGAATCTCCGGTAGTATCCTGCTAGTCCAAGGAAACTCCGGATCTCTCCTACTGTTGTTGGCGCTTCCTAGTTTGTTACCGTGACAACTTTAGTGGGGTCTACTGCTATACCTTCTCCGGATATAACATGTCCAAGAAACCCAACTTCCTTCAACCAAAACTCACACTTGCTGAACTTGGCATACAACTGGTGTTCTCTGAGCTTTTCGAGTACCAAACACAAATGCTCCTTATGTTCCTCTTCATTCTTCAAGTAAACCAAAATATCATCAATGAACACCACGACGAACTTATCCAAAAACTCCATAAACACTTTGTTCATCATGTTCATAAAATAGGCGGTCGTTAGTCGTAACAAATGATATAACGGTGTACTCATACAACCTGCACAGTGGTAAAAGCCGTCTTAGGTATATCCTGCTCTCGAATCTTCAATCGATGGTACCACGATCGCAAATCGATCTTGGAAAACACCTTAGCTCCTTGCAATTGGTCAAACAAGTCATTGATCATCGGCAACGGGTATTTGTTCTTGATGGTCACTTCATTCAATCCTCGATAATCAACAACCATTCTTAATGATCCATCCTTCTTCTCCACTAGAAGTACTGGTGATCCCCAAGGCGAAGAACTTGGGCGAATAAAACCTTTATCCAGTAACTCCTTAATCTGCTTCTTAATTTCCTCCAAATCCTGGGCTGGCATCCTATATGGTCTCTTAGATATCGGCCCAAAGGCTCGGCGATAGTTCAATCGGAAACTCAATGTCTCTATCCGGTGGCATGCCAGCAACTCTTCCTAAACACGTCCGGGTAATCCCTTACCACTGGTACTTCCTCCTGCACAACTCCTAATAAGGAATTTACATGTGCTCTCCTCGGCTCATGCCGTGATACATACTTGATTCTCCTTCCTTCTGGTGTCGTAAGCAAAATTGTCTTACTGGCGCAATCGATGTTTCCACCATACATCGACAACCAATCCATACCAAGAATTACATCCAAACCTTGGGATTCCAATATAATTAAATCCGTTGGGAAAACATGCCTCCCTATACTTAATGGCACTTGGAAACATCCTTGACTGGCCATATACTCCGCTCCCGGTGAGCTTACTAGCATGGGTGTCTTAAGAGTTCTAGTGGGCAGGCTAAACCTATCCGAAAAATCCCCTTGATATGAATGAATGCGATGCACCAGTATCAAAAGAACAAGCTGCGATAAATGACTTAACCAAAACTTACCTATTATCGCATCCGGGCCGAGCTTCAACCTCCTCCATGGTGACGTGGTTCACTTGTCCTTTGTTGAAAGGATTCGGCTTCTTTCTGAGCTTCCATTGCCATTTCCATTACGCCTTCTCGACAATCGTTTGCATAATGCCCGCCTTGCGGCATTTAAAGCAAGTGATGTGGCTCAGGTCTACCTTGGATGGTGTTGACGGGTTGGTGCGGTTTTGTCCATTGCTTCCTCCATTCCCGTTCCCATTCTTGGTGCCATTATGGTTGTGCGAGCTACCTCCTCCATGGGTATGCTGAAATTGTCCTCCTGTCTTCGGGGTAAAGCGAAGTTTCTGCTGAGCTCCAGAGTTATTCTTCCCCTGTCCATACTTCCTCTTGCGATTGTCAATCTGCTGCTGCTTCCCTTCAATCATGAGAGCACTATCTACTAACTCATTGTAGTTATTGAAGGTGGCTACCATCAACTGCATGCTCAGCTCATCATTCAATCCTTCTAGAAACTTCTCACCTTAGTCATTCAGTAGTAACGCTATCCGGGGCATAACGTGCTAGCTTCTTGAAATCATCTACATATCGCTAACTGTGTCTGTCCTCCTTGGCGCAAGTTGCGAAACTCACGCTTCTTCATGGCCATAGCTCCTGCAGAAACATGGGCGACGGAAAGCTTGTCAAATCGATCCCATGTGACAGGTGTCTCTGAGGGTAAGTGGTCAGAAATTCTCCCACCATGTGTTGCGGGTCCTTCAAGCTGATGTGCGGCAAACTTCACCCTTTCTCCATCTGCACAACCTGCGGTGGTCAACTCCTCCCTATCTTACGGAGCCAATCATCTCGCAACAATCGGCTCGGTGCTCTTTGGAAAACACCGACGGATTTAGCCTTAAGAAAGCAGGTCAAATGGTCAATTGACGGTGGTGGTGGCGGTGGGTTGTTGTTGTTGTTGTTGTTGTTGTTGTTGTTGTTGTTGCTTTGGTTACGTACCAATGTTTGAATCAAGGCATTCTGCTGCTGAATCAACTAGTGATCTCTGGCGGAAAACAAATCCGGTCGTGTCTCGGAGGCATCCGAGGGGTTTAAAGAAAAGACGAGAATTTAGAATAGAATGAGGTCTAGATAGAAACACTACCCATATGCACATGAGACAAATCACACAATATCACTCCAATCAATTCAAACAAGGGCATACAACGGTCTATCTATCGTTACTAAGTGCTGAAACTAAAACTAATATAACATGGGGGTAATCTACTCTTTGTTATGGTGGTCAACTAGAAAAAGCTCCGATGAGGACTCCATGATATCTGCTCGACTTCATCTTCGTAATCATCATCACTAGGATCGGAATCGGTGTCGTCGATGATGATGTAGTTCTCTCGACAGTGCTATCTTCATCTTCTCCTCCGGTGCTGAATTTCCCATGAGTTCTTCAATCTTCTCCTTAAGATCGCCGCTTTTGTCCCACTAGAGCTACAATCTCCTCCATGTAGTCCTTACGAGTGGCCTTCGCCTCCTTCTAGTTCGGTAATCTTGGCTTTTGCCGTCTTCAACTCCATCATGTCTGCGCACATCTGGTTCTCCTGTCGTCGAATGTGCTGATTTAACTCTTGGATGAAAGCTGCCATGGATCGATCCTTCTTAGTGCTAACTATCTCCCATTGTTCATCTCAGCGTCCGCAAATCTGGTCGATAGTATCCTCGAGGTCTTCTTTATAAACTTCTCCAATGCGTCCCATGGTTATGTGAGATGCCATGCTCTTTCCTGCACTCGAGGTTGGTGCATTGAAAACACACTCTATAGGCTCCGTGATTGGCGCAAACGTCCTTCCGGAACTTGAGCTTGAATCTTCCAGCTCTTCTTCGTAAAGTGGAATTGTAGGTCCGGTGAAGCTTGGTAATCCGATGTTAAGGTACTTAGTGACTTCCTTCAGGTGTCGTCCAAAGGGTGTATCCTCATCCGGCTGAGTGAACTTGATCCTCGCTTCCGTCATCCTAAAAGAGTAGAAAAGATGAGGATTAGAAATGAGAAGAGAGGGTAGTGATCTAGGGCTTTAGCTTAATGGTCGTGTCCTCATCAACAGGTGCTCGATACCATCTTTGTAGCGACCGGACCTCAAACGATCTGCTCTCGTGCTCGATGTCATCCCCTGGATCAAGAATGTCGACACCACACGATTACTCGAAGGATTTATAACAGAGTAGCAATCACACACTTATTACAATCGAATGTCTCAAGAGAGAACTTAATAAAATAAATATGGCTTAAGGCCATCTAATAACGATAACAGGAAGGCTTGGAAGAATAAGCGAGTCCATCAACTCCAACGGCATCATCGAAAGTATAGAACCACGACCTATGCACCTTACTGTCGTTCGAAAAGTACGCAACATGAAACGTTGCAGCCAGAAAACAGTCAAGACATGGAATATGCTGGCAAAGTAACACATAGAGAATAATGGAATAATAAGCCTATACTACATGCATATATGGCTGGTGGAAAGCTCTATGGTTACTGTTTTGCATAAAGCCAATTTTTCCCTACTGCAAAGGAATAAAATTATTTAACTATCATGGTGGTTGTGAAACATTGAGAATGGTTGACAAAGATCCTCAATCCCAATTAAAAGTACTCATTAACAAACCCAACAATATTAATTTAGAAGTAACATGATGAGATTCACATGATATCCAAGTACTAGATACTCAAGATGTCCATAACCGGGGACACGGCTAACCATGATTAGTTTATACACTCTGCAGAGGTTTGCGACTTTTCCCCACAAGACTCGATCGCCTCCGTTTGGTTTCTCGCCGCATGGTGTTTGAGAGACGGATGACCGAGACATAGTCTTTCGTAAGCACTAGCACCTTACATGTGGGTAGACCGGTACACCTACTTTCCCCTACATCCGCTAGTCTACCCGTAAGAGTTCGCACAACTTAATCAACTATGCGAGCCCATAATGGCTTGTGGCTGCACACGGAAGTTTCTAGTTTGAATAATCTCATGATCCCTTTGAGCACAGGTGGCGGTCCAAGAAATACAGGCAAGTCCTGATAGAAACCAGGTGCCTCAATCCACCCAGATGTGTGTTCAAGTTGCCACCTTAAATAAACCATTAAATAATAATCTCACATCTGGTCATGGATACACTCACCCAATCCACGTCTACTAGCATAGCATGGCATAATAAGCAAACGTAGAAGTAACTCCCAAGGGTTTGATACTAAAACAGGTAATAGGTACTACCTCATCTACTTCCCATAACCCACAATTTACTTTAGATCCTAAACATGCAATGTTTGAGGATAGATCTAATGCATAAAAACTGGGTATGAGAAGAGGTATGATCAAAGTGTTACTTGCCTTGCTGATGATCCGCGAAACCTAGAGACTCGAAGTAATAGGCGGCGCACTCCGGGTAATCTATCACAGACAAACAAACAAGCATACAATAAATACTCATCTAATGCACAGGTAAAACTCAAATAGATCTAACCAGATAGTTCAACTTAAGAACTCCGGTTTGCAAAAAGAATCAAATCAAACGAAGCAACGAAAGTCAAACGCGGAAGAAAACAGCTTCGTTTTACTAATCTGGATCTAAGTCAAATTTTACAGAAGCAAAAACTTGTTTAAGTAGGTTATTTGGAAAGAGGGTTTCGAGACGAAACTCTAGGCGCTTGAATCGCCTGATTCCGATAAACGAGCGAAAAGTTAAACTAAAACGAAAATCGGATCAGGAATCGCGATCAGAAAAATCGCGGATTAAATCCAAGAAAAAAAAACGACGAACGGGTTAACGAACGAACGTTCGTTAACTAAACTAATCTGACGAACTCATTCGTTTAAACGAACTAACGGACGAACGTCCGCTAATTAGCCTAAACCGAAAAAAACCGAAACTAATAATAAAAAACGAAAATAAAAAAAAATAAAAAAACCGAAAAAAACCGCTCGGTTTTTTATAAAAAAACCGGCACGGAAAACGAGGCGGCGACGAACCTCGGGCGGCGGGTCACGGCGGCGGCGGGCGGCTCCGGCGGCGGCGGCGGCGGCTAGCTAGGGTTACGGTTAGGGTTTTCCCTCAGTGGGCAGGCGGCATGGCGGCGGCAAGTGCTGACAGGCTCGGGGCGTGGCGGCTGGGCCTGGGAGGCGCCGGGGTCGGGCGCTTATATAGTGCCCCCCCGAGCGGAGTCCCGCTCGGGCACGGCCCAAAGACGGTTCGTTTTTTTTTTAAATAATTACGCGCAGAAAAAAATAAAAAAGAAATACTAAACGGACTCCACAAATCCCGAAATAAATTTTCCCCGGCTTCTAAAATCAATCCGGATTTAATGGACATTTATTTGGGGCCTAAATGCAATATTAAAAAACGCACATTTTCCTAAATTCAAATAAAAAGGCGAAAAACTCTAAATAAAATCTTATTTGATTTTATTATCAAATCTTCATTATTTCTTTATTTTGGGAAAGTCATTTTATTCCCTCTCTCATATTTTGGTAGTAGAAATAATTGAAGATAAAATAATTAAAATCAAATGATCCTTTTTTTTCAAAATTTGAGAAAACTCAAATATGAAAATAACGAAATCCCCAACTCTCTCCGTTGGTCCTTGAGTTGTGTAGAATTTCTAGGATCGAGCAAAAATGCAATGAAAAAAATATGATATGCAATGATGCTCTATGTATAACATTCCAAATTGAAAATTTGGGATGTTACACCCGCGTCGAGACCAATATGAATACTAGAGAGCTCGCTGACGAGGATCCGGCGATTCCATTGCCTCATGCGTTGCCTAGATGAAAACCCCGATACAAGTCACCCCATCGACTCGATCTAGAATTATCCACGGAATCTCGTCCATCCTCACATCTATCAACAATTGCAAGTCATGCTTCGACAGAGCTTTGGTGCTTGGAAACCTGGAGCAGATCTCCTTGCTTCTCTAGTAAGACAACATTACCGGCGCAGAACATCTCCAACAACGTCATCATCGCCGACAGTGGCTACGCTATTGGGGGTGGGGGAGGGGGAAGGTGGAGGTGGGCTGCTCGGGATGCGGGGGGTGCGAAATGAGAGAGAGAGAGAGAGATTTCATCCTCTTTCTTTAGACAAATGACCCAGCCATCCACTAGTTGGTCCCACATGTCAGCATTTCAGTTGGCCCACGCACCAGTACCGGGAGAAGTAACGGTCAACGACTTTGACCCGACCAGAAGGCACGGGTTGGCATTTTGTGAGGCGCGGGCGAGTAGAGGGGAGGGGAAGTGATCAATTGATGGGCAAAACTGAGCACAATTAAGGAAGGAGGGGCATAGAAATAGATATATTTTTTTATATATGCCTCTGCAACATTTTAGAAAAGAGGTTCCAAAGACAATAGGACAATCTTTATGCTCAGAAATCATGAACACAAAAATGTCAATAGGATAAATTAGTGAACCAATAATAACCTTGACATCCTTGATGATGCCACAAGGCTTCCTATCAGTCTTATCTCGCAAGCTTAATAACCACGCCGGTTGGCTCAAGAGTACGTGGTGAGATTTCATCACAATTTTCTGCATAAAGACTTTAAGGAATAATATTGACTGGAGAACCGGGATCACACAAACCAAAATAAGACTTGCTACCAAAAGAGCATGACAATATTTTTTATCTGTATCTTTACCTTCAGCGCAACCTTTTAGATAAGAGATCGTATCTTGATGTAGTCGGACTTCTTCATTTACCACCGATACAGGTGTAGCAAGTTCTTTCACAATATTCACATGTGGTGGGATCCTGTATTGTTCCTTGATACTCTTTTTATGCTTCGCTGAAAGTGACTCTCCTTTTTCTTTAGCCTACTCTGAAAGTAAGCCTCTCTTCGGTTAGGAGGCGGGGTAGATTCCTTCATTATTGCTTCCACCATTCGGATTGTATTAGATTGTCTATTATGTTTCACAAATCCTTTACCTGGTATCAGCAAAAACTCAGAAAAGTCTTCTAAAATTCATAAAGCAGGCTCAGTTCCAATACCGAGCTCATGGTGAATATATTTTTCATCTTCTCAGTTTTAGAGAATAATTTAATAAATCATAACCAGGATCAATCTTCTCCTCCCCTTTGAGCCTAGGAACCAACTTTCAGCATTTTGGCGCATTCTATCAAGCAACCCCCAAACTTGGGAAATATTAGTACCCATAAAGGATCCTTGGGAAGCAATATTTGATGTTTGCTTACTTTGCTGATCAAGTCCCCCATAAAAGAAATTCACGATCAACTAATCAGAGTAATAATGCTCAGGACATTCAAAGAGTATATTCCGGTACCTTTTATAAGTGTCAACCAAACACTCACTTGGACATTGCCAAATGCTACCAATCTTTATTCTTATTTTATATAATTTGCCCTGAGGATATAAGCAAGTGAAGAATACATATGTCAATGTTTGCAAACTATTCAAAGTACTTGAACGCTGATCTAGTAGCCATTTAGCAACTTATTTTTCAGAAGTATAAGGAAACAATTTCAATTTGATTTCTTCATGAGTAAGCTCCTACAACTAAAATGTTCCACATATATTTTCAAATTCTTTAATGTGTAAATATGGACTTTCAGTTCCATCACCGCGGAATGTACTATTTTTCAACATATCAAGCAATCGAGGATTTATCCCAAATGTTTTACCAGTTAGGTCGGGGCCAGTGGATATATAATTTTCTCCTCGAGGTGGACCCGCAACCATCTCGAAATCTACCTGATAAATTTGTTCTTATAAGACCCTTGTTTCCTGCAACCTGCAAAGATTATTAGAACACAAGATAATTGAAAACTCAAAGCAAAACCCAAAAGTGCTCGGCACCCCGGCAACGGCGCCAGAAAAAGCTTGATGATCTGCAAGTGCACATGGTTTAGCTGTAGCTTTTTCGAAGTAAGAATATCGATCCCACAAGGAGCACATGAATTAAGTGTTACCCCTTGTTGTGAATTATGGATTTGTGCCTGCAAATAATTGTAGACTCCAGACAAAGTGAGGACGGAAGTAAATAGTGATTTTGGTGTAGAGTGAATTGAAAGTAAATAACATAAAAGTAAATAGAAAACAACAACACAAATAGCAAACGGTATTGACATAGGAGTAAGCTGTTCTCAGGGAGTCCACAATTCCCATTGGTATTTTTCGAGCAACCCATATCCGAATAGTGTGGTCTGGATACTTAAGCCACTTTTACGATTATGCTAGGCGGAGCCGGGTACAAAGCACGTTCTACTCTAGGGAGACTTTGTGTCATGGACGCCACCACCTTACTCTCCCTTGCAGGTTACAACTGAGGTAACTAAGGGTTACCCCATGGATGCAGCCTCTCTAAGGGTTCTCCATAAACCCCCTATGATTTGCAAAGGCTAGAAGCAAAGGCTTTTACTGTTACCTCGAATTACCTGCATATCCTAACCTTTACAATGTCAGTGATACACTTCATGGATTTTTGATGCTAATGCTGAGTAGGGCCCCTTCACAACATTCATGAAGTTTATTAAACTAAGCATTCAAAAGAGGATCTCATATCCAATTTAATACATATACTAAGGTTCATCCATATCCCCCGAGAACTAGGGGTATACTCACACATGGTGGGAACGAACATCATGAGGATGGTAAGGGTAAACATGAATGGACCACACACGTAACATACAGGACGATCCACTAGGGTTCCTGATGTTACAGTGAGATGGATGTGGATGATGATGATGATGGTGACAGTGGTGGTGATGATGATGATGATGATGATGATGGCAGTGATGATGATGTTGACGTCCCCTTGTGCTTGGTAGTGAAGATGACGATCTCCTCCTTTGCCAATCCATCCTATTGATTACTTTGGCGTATAGGGTTATGCCTTCTAGATGAGTTTCTGGTGTATGTTCTCCTCTGATCCCCGATCAGATTTCACGGGATGGAAGTAGTGGATGAGGAGGTAGCGTTGGCACCTCATACAACCACCACCCATATGAGCGGGCGCGCTCGCATGTAACGTCGCCTTTTGCTTTGGAGGCGCCACAGGGACTCCTCCTTTGATCCCTTTGATCCATTCTTTTATGGTAGTTTATTATCACATTAAATACGTGATTTCATTATCATTTCCTGGGATTTCTTCTATAAAATATTATTTGCTCCAAAAGGCGTTACCAGTAGAATACAAACAAAAAGAAGTGCATGGACGCAATAAAATTCCACAAAGCCTACCATGTAGGCGCAAAATAATTATCAAAACCATCACATAAATTGGACTCATCACCTGGCCGCAACCTGACTAATATGGCCTGCCTCTTTGGCACGATGGAGGATGGCTGCCTGCGCATCCGCTACAACGTTAAATAATAAGTTGGATAGTGGATCCCCTTCCCTCTCATTTCTAAAGAAGGATCCAACTTCTCTATTGATTTCACCATCATTTTTCCACCTCGGACTAACAACATCATCCAACAGGTCCACATGGGATCAAACCCTTTCTTATAAAGAACCCATCTAAGTCGGTCGTATGCTTTGCCAAAATCTAACTCTAAGATAAACACCTCCTCTCTAGAGCATCTAATCTTGTGCAACACGACCACACCGTCCAGGATCCATGTACCCCGGTCCTCGGATGAAGGCCGTTTGGTTATGATGAATTACTTTATGTGCCACTGGGGCCAGTCTAGTGGCAAACCCTTTTGCTAATAGACGGAAACTCACATTTATCAAGGTTCTTGGCCGATATTGATGAATACTATTGCCGCACTCACCTTTGGTAGTAAAGCCAACACCCCGTAGTTTAGACGCTTACTGTCAATTAAACCACCAGTGAAATCGTCAACTAAATCGAAAACATTACTCCCCCACAACTCCCAAATTTTCTTATAGATAGTCACAGGAAACCCATCTAGACAAGGAGCCATACCTGTTTGCATTTCCTAAAGGTTATTTGTGATCTCGCAAAGAGAAAACACCTACTCTGGAAACAAAAACACCCACATTAATAGCGGGGGCAAACCTCCTAAATAGAACATCGCGTGTTTCGTCTAACTTCCTGTAATGATCATTAACGTGTTTTCTAACAGGCTTAAAAAGATCAGTTTGTCTAATTCACATCTAGATGTTTTTTAAGGATGTCACATCTAACCTCCCACAAATATATAATGCATCAACAAGAAACAAAAAAACTAGAACAAAAAATAGACCACAAACAGAGTGAAAATCAGCTTAGATGTATGTCACATCTAGATGTGTCCTAGACAGTCCTAAAAAGATACCCAAAGAGAAGACAATGAGGATGATTGTTCATGAATTTACTCTTGTATCAAACTCATGACATATGCCTGTTTGGCGTCTCTGATGCGAACTCAAAGCCTCTATTTTTCTTTCTTAAATGTTTGAAATCCAAAGTCTACGTTGTTGAGATATGCTTCCGCAAAATCAATATGGGTGCTAGAGACGATATGAGCAACCAATATCTTGTTTGATTGCAGATCCTTCGAAGCTTCGTCGCCATTATAATCAGTGTCCATTCTTGCCTGCTGCCCCCTTGAAGAAAATTCCCATTGATGTGCTCTTGTGCACACATCAGCCCCTAATAATGCTAAAAACCATCATTCCTTGGTTTCAATACGCCCGCCACACAAGAGTGTCATCATCGTATTCATATTGGCTGGCGAAGAGCTGAGAGACCGCTCTCGCACTCCCGAGCCCCTGCTCTCGAGCCCTCTGCTGCCTGCCACTCCGGCAGCGGCGTCCATCCCCCGCCGCCTGCCACTCTGGCAGCGGCGTCCACCTCTCGCCGCTGGCTGCTCCGGCCCCGGCGGCCACCTCTCGTGCCCTCCCCCACCCCTTGGTGTGCCTGTTCCCCGCCAAAAACATGGTCAGCAGCACCCATTCTGTCACCTCCATGATCCGCCCCCTGGCGAGAGGCCGGTGGTCTCCGGCCTCGGCATCTCATCCAGCTCGAGGCCTCTAAGGATCTTGGCCCGGTGGTTGAGTCGTCGGCGGCCGCTGCCCTGGTCACGCCGCCTGGCTAGGAGCAGCCTCAGCCATCCAGGAAGGAGCTGTGGCATCGCCGCCTCGATGCCTGATAACCCACAAGTATAAGGGATCGTAACAGTTTTCGAGGGTAGAGTATTCAACCCAAATTTATTGATTCGACACAAGGGGAGCCAAAGAATATTCTCAAGTATTAGCAGCTGAGTTGTCAATTCCACCACACCTGGAAAACTTAATATCTGTAGCAAAGTATTTAGTAGCAAAGTAGTATGGAAGTAATGGTAACGGTGGCAAAAGTAACAGTAGCAGTTTTGTAGTAATTGTAACAGTGGCAACGGAAAAGTAACTAAGCAAAGATCAATATGTGAAAAGCTCATAGGCATTGGATCACTGATGGATAATTATGTCGGATGCGATTCCTCATGCAATAGTTATAACATAGGGTGACACAGAACTAGCTACAGTTCATTAATGTAATGTAGGCATGTATTCCGAATATAGTCATACGTACTTATGGAAAAGAACTTGCATGACATCTTTTGTCCTACCCTCCCGTGGCAGCGGGGTCCTATTGGAAACTAAGGGATATTAAGACCTCCTTTTAATAGAGTACCGGACCACAACATTAACACTTAGTGAATACATGAACTCCTCAAACTACGGTCATCACCGGGAGTGGTCCTGATTATTGTCACTTCGGGGTCGCCGGATCATAACACATAGTAGGTGACTATTGACTTGCAAGATAGGATCAAGAACTCACGTATATTCATGAAAACATAATAGGTTCAGATCTAAAATCATGGCACTCGAGCCCTAGTGACAAGCATTAAGCATTGCAAAGTCATAGCAACATCAATCTCAGAACATAATGGATACTGGGGATCAAACCCTAACAAAACTAACTCGATTACATGAAAAATCTCATCCAACCCATCAACCGTCCAGAAGGCCTCTGATGGAATTACTCACGCACGGCGGTGAGCATCATGAAATTGGTGATGGAGAATGGTTGATGATGACGATGGTGGCGGATTCCCCTCTCCGGAGCCCCGAACAGACTCCAGATCTGCCCTCCCGAGAGAGATTAGGGCTTGGCGGCGGATCCGTATCGTAAAACGTGATGAATCCTTCTCTCTAATTTTTTTCTCCCCGAACGTGAATATATAGAGTTGGAGTTGAGGTCGGTGGAGCCTCAGGGGGGCCACGAGACAGGGGGCGCGCCCAGGGGCTAGGCGCGCCCCCCACCCTCGTGGACAGGGTGTGGGCCCCTGATCTTGATTCTTTCGCTAGTATTTTTTATAAATTCCAAAAATATTCTCCGTTAAGTTTCAGGTCATTCCGAGAACTTTTATTTCTGCACAAAAATAACACCATGGCAATTCTGCTGAATACAGCGTCAATCCGGGTTAGTTCCATTCAAATCATGCAAGTTAGAGTCCAAAACAAGGGCAAACGTGTTTGGAAAAGTAGATACGATGGAGACGTATCAACTCCCCCAAGCATAAACCTTTGCTTGTCCTCAAGCAATTCAGTTGACAAACTGAAAGTGATAAAGAAAAACTTTTGCAATCTCTGTTTGCTCTTGTTGTTGTAAATATGTAAAGCCAGCATTCAAGTTTTCAGCAAAGATTATGAACTAACCATATTCACAATAGCATCTAGGTCTCATGTTTACTGATATCAATGGCATAATCAACTAGCGAGCAATAATAATATATCTCGGATGACAACACTTTCTCAAAACAATCATAATATGATATAACAAGATGGTATCTCGCTAGACCTTTCTGAGGCCGCAAAACATAAATGCAGAGCACCTCTGAAGATCAAGGACTGACTAGACATTGTAATTCATGGTAAAAGAGATCCAGTCATAGTCATACTCAATATAAATTAATAGTAATGCATGCAAATGACAGCGGTGCTCTCCAACTGGTGCTTTTTAATAAGAGGATGATGACTCAACATAGAAGTAAATAGATAGGCCCTTTGCAGAGGGAAGCAGGGATTTGTAGAGGTGCTAGAGCTCGAGTTTTGAAATAAAGATAAATAATATTTTGAGTGGCATACTTTCATTGTCAACATAACAACCGAGAGATCTCGATATCTTCCATGCTACACACATTATAGGCGGTTCCCAAACAGAATGGTAAAATTATACTCCCCCACCACCAACAAGCATCAATCCATGGCTTGCCCGAAACAACGGGTGCCTCCAACTAACAACAGTCCTGGGGGAGTTTTGTTTGCAATTATTTTGATTTAGTTTGCATAAAGCATGGGACTGGGCATCCCGGAGACCAGCCATTTTCTTGTGAATGAGGAGCGGAGTTCACTCCTCTTGAGAATAACCCGCCTAGCATGGAAGATACAGACAACCCTAGTTGATACATGAGCTATTAGAGCATACAAAACAGAATTTCATTTGAAGGTTTAGAGTTTGGCACATGCAAATTCACTAGGAACGGCAGGTAGATACCGCATATAGGAAGGTATGGTGGACTCATATGGAATAACTTTGGGGTTTATGGAAGTGGATGCACAAGCAGTATTCCCGCTTAGTACAAGTGAAGGCTAGAAAAAGACTGGGAAGCGACCAACTGAGAGAGCGACAACAGTCATGAACATGCATTAAAATTAATCAACACCGAAAGTGCAAGCATGAGTAGGATATAATTCACCATGAACATAAATATAGTGGAGGCTATGTTGATTTTGTTTCAACTACATGCATGAACATGTGCCAAGTCAAGCAACTCGAATCGTTCAAAGGAGGATACCACCCTATCATACCACATCACAACCATTTTAATAGCATGTTGGCACGCAAGGTAAACCATTATAAACTCCTAGCTAATTAAGCATGGCATGAGCAACTATAATCTCTAATTTTCATTGCAAACATGTTTCATTCGTAATAGGCTGAATCAGGAACGATGAACTAATCATATTTACAAAAACTAGATAGGTCGAGTTCATACCAGCTTTTCTCATCTCAATCAGTCCATCATATATCGTCATTATTGCCTTTCACTTGCACGACCGAACGGTGTGGATATTAATAATAGTGCACGTGCATTGGACTAAGCTGGAATCTGCAAGCATTTAATACACAGGAGAAGACAAGGTAATATGGGCTCTTTGTTAAATCAACAATAATGCATACAAGAGCCACTTAAACATTTTCATTATGGTCTTCTCCTCTCGACCCCCAAAGAAAAGAAAGGAAATAAAACTATTTACACGGGAAAGCTCCCAACAAGCAAAAGAAGAACGAGAAATCTTTTTGGGTTTTATTTTAATTACTACTACTACAAGCATGGAACGTAAACTAGCTAAAAGCTACAACTATTTTTTTGGTTTTTCTTAAGGTTTTTCAAACACACAAGAAGAAAGCGAGAAAATGAAAATAAACTAGCATGGATAGTACAATGAAAAAGTATGAGCACCAATAACTGGAATGAGTGTGTAAATATGAATGTAATATCGGTGAGAAATACGTACTCTCCCAAGCTTAGGCTTTTGGCCTAAGTTGGTCTATGCCCATGGATCAAAGCCGCTCTCTCCGGGGTACTGAGGAGGATCCTATGGGTGCCACTAGTTGGCGATCTCCTCCGGGTCCCACTGATAAACAGACTGCCGATAAGGGTCAAGTAGTAGCTCCGGCTCAGCCTCTGGAGCAGGTTTCACGCTCAAGTATGCATGAATGGCCTCCAACAAAATGAGGTACGTGCCTGAAAATATGTTAAACAAAGAGGGCGCCAACAAGGTAATAAATTCACAATAATTTTTATCAAAAATCAAATTATAATTAAGCAATTTCTTCTTATTTTTAACAATAAAGTCATGTGCTACCATACTCTTATAATCTAGAAAGACAGGGGCAGCAACTTTTCTTCTTTCTCATAATGCCTAATAGGTATATTAAAGTGTGCAGCAAGGTGCGAAGCAAAGATGCCACCGAAGATGGGGCCCTTTATGCGGTTCGGACTTAATCGAATAGCAATAATAGCGCCTAAACTGAAAGTTGTATCACGAAACAAAGCATGGCGCAAAATAACAATATCAGGAGCACTAAGATTCCCACTATTCCCGCAACCAATCAAGCATCTACTAGCAAATATTGCAAAGTAACGTAGAACAGGTAAATGTATGCTAGTAATTCTTGCACCTGAAACTTTCCTCGTTTCCCCTACAGCAATTTCATTAATAAATCCCTCCACATCATTACAGTGTGGTTCCTCTATGCTGCCCTCAAAAGGTATCTTGCATACCTGACAAAAATCGTATAGGGACATCTCCTTAACTTCATTATATAAATGAAAATCCACTAAAGGTGGTGATTTCTTAGCATGAAAGTAAAAATTTTGCACGAAAATATTAGTGAGTAGGAGATACTGTTCGCGCTGGTCACGGAGGAAGTCGGTGAGGCCTGCATTCTCAGCCAAGTAATAAAAATCATCATGAATCCCAGCTGCCTTCAAGAACTGATCACAAGGCCATTCACACAGCCGAACCTCCGCAGTGCGAGGGAGATTATATTTGGGCTTCTTATACTCCTCACTTTGCTTATCCTTTGAGCTTCGGCTCGAAGAGCCTCTCAACAATCTCTTCATCATTTTCTTTTTCTGAAAATTTCTGAAATTTTTAGTGATCAAAATAAAAGTGAACAAAACTCAACAAAATTGATAGAAACTACTCCCACAAGTGCCTAGAGACTATATCATGCATTAAAACTACTTGGGACCATATAAATTTGACATGCAAGCTCAAGAACAGGGTCACCTAAGCAGCAAAAATTTGCAGTAAATAAAGCACTAGAACAAAAACTAATTGGACCATTGGAGGAGTCACATACCGAAGAACAATCCCCCAAAGCAGTTTTGTGAACGAAGCTTTGAGCAAGGAGATCGAAAATCGCAGCAAAATGAGCTAGAACACGAGTTTGAGTTGTGTGTGGATTTTTTCTGGAGGAAGACGAAGTGTGTGGGTGCAGGAATAAGTGGAGGGGGCCATGTGGGGCCCATGAGGCAGGGGGCGCGCCCTGCACCCTCGTGGCCAGGTGGTTGCCCCCTCTGGTGTGTTCTCAGTGCCAAATATTCTTAAATATTCTAGAAAAAAATCATATTTTAATTTCAGGGCATTTGGAGAACTTTTATATTCGGGGTACTTTTTTATTGCAAGGATAATTCAGAAAACAAATAGAAAATACTATGTTTGCTTTATTTAATCTAAATAACAGAAAGTAAAAGGAGGGTACAGAGAGTTGTGCTTTCTAACTTCATCCATCTCATGCTCATCAAAAGGAATCCGCTAACAAGGTTGATCAAGTCATGTAAACAAACTCTTTTCGAATCGCATGAAACCGGAGAATTTTCGAATAGCACTAGGTTACCTCAACAGGGATATGCACGTCCCCAATAATAAGAATACCATATTTCTTCTGACAGTAGGAAGAGGAAATTCAAAACCTCCAATAGTAATTATTGAAGTTTGTCAAATAGAATTTATACTGTGGACTTGAGGTTGTTTCCTTGAAAGGTGTACCGTATGCTTATTCCCATTCACATGAAAAGTGACATTGCCTTTGTTGCAATCAATAACAACCCCTGCGGTATTCAAAAAGGGTCTACCAAGAATAATAGACATACTATCGTCCTCGGGAATATCAAGAATAACAAAGTCCGTTAAAATAGTAACGTTTGCAACCACAACAGGCACATCCTCACAAATACCGACAGGTATAGCAGTTGATTTATCGGCCATTTGCAGAGATATTTCAGTAGGTGTCAACTTATTCAAATCAAGTCTACGATATAAAGATATAGGCATAACACTAACACCGGCTCCAAGATCACATAAAGCAGTTTTAACATAGTTTCTTTTAATGGAGCATGGTATAGTTGGTACTCCTGGATCTCCTAGTTTCTTAGGTATTCCACCTTTAAAAGTATAATTGCAAAGCATGGTGGAAAATTCAGCTTCCGATATCTTTCTTTTATTTGTAACAATATCTTTCATATACTTAGCATCAGGATTCATTTTAAGCATACCATTCAAACGCATACACAAAAAGATAGGTCTAATCATTTCAGCAAAGTGCTCAAAATCCTCATCATCCTTTTTCTTGGATGGTATAGGAGGAAAAGGCATGGGTTTCTGAACCCATGGTTCTCTTTCTTTACCGTGCTTCCTAGCAACAAAGTCTCTATTATCATAACGTTGATTCTTTGATTGTGGGTTATCAAGATCAACAGCAGGTTCAATCTCTACATCATTATTATTGCTAGGTTGAGCATCAACATGAACATCATCATTAATACTATCACTAGGTTCATGTTCATCACCAGATTGTGTTTCATCATCAGAAATAGAAATATCATTGGGATTCTCAGGTATGTCATCAATAGGTTCACTAGAAGCATGCAAAGTCCTATAATTTTTCTTTTTCTTCTTTTTAGAAGGACTAGGTGCATCGATATTAGTTCTCTGAGAATCTTGCTCAATTCTCTTAGGGTGGCCCTCAGGATACAAAGGTTCCTGATCATTTTACCCCCTCTAGTCATAACTCTAACAACATTATAATTTTTCTTATTATTTAATTCATTGAGCAAATCATTTTGAGCTTTAAGCACTTGTTCTACTTGACTGGTAACCATAGAAGCATGTTTACTAATAAGTTTAAGTTCACCTTTAACTCTAGACATATAATCACTCATGTGTTCAATCATATAAGCATTACGTTTCAATTGTCTACCAACATAAGCATTGAAGTTTTCTGTTTAACAATAAAATTATCAAACTAATCCAAGCATTGGCTAGCAGACTTATAACGACGAAAATCACCTTCATCAAATCTATAGAGAGAATTTACCTTTACTACCTGTGTCGGGTTATCAAGACCATGTATTTCTTCAATAGGTGGTAAATTCTTAACATCTTCAGCTTTGATAACTTTTTATTTCATAGATTTCTTTGCCTCTTGCATATCTTCAGGACTGAGAAATAGAATACCCCTTTTCTTCGGAGTTGGCTTAGGAATTGGTTCAGGAAGTGTCCAATTATTCTCATTACTCAACATATTATTCAATAGCAATTCAGCTTGATCAATAGTTCTTTCCCTGAAAACACAACCAGCACAACAATCCAGGTGGTCTCTGGAAGCATCAGTTAGTCCATTATAAAAGATATCAAGTATTTCATTTTTCTTGAGAGGATGATCAGGCAAAGCATTAAGTAATTGGAGAAGCCTCCCCGAAGCTTGTGGGAGACTCTCTTCTTCAATTTGCACAAAATTATATATTTCCCTTAAGGCATCTTTTTTTCTTATGAGCGAGGAAATATTTGGTAGAGAAGTAATAAACCATATCCTGGGGACTACGCACACAACCAGGATCAAGAGAATTAAACCATGTTTTAGCATCACCCTTTAATGAGAACGGAAATAATTTAAGGATATAGTAGTAACGAACTTTTTCCTCATGAGTGAATAGGGTGGCTATATCATTTAATTTAGTAAGATGTGCCACAATAGTTTCAGATTCATGGCCATAAAAAGGATCGGATTCAACCAAAGTAATTAACTCAGGATCGACAGAGAAATCATAATCCTTATCAGTAATACAAATAGGTGAAGTAGCAAAAGAAGGGTCATATTTCATTCTAGCATTCAAAGACTTTTCTTTCAAATTTTAGCTAATAATTTCTTAAGATCATATCTATCATTGCAAGCAAGAAAATCTCTAGCAGTTTCTTCATCCATAACATAAACCTCGGGCACAAAAGGCAATTCATATCTAGGGGGAGAATCTTCATCATCACTTTGCTACCTCTTGAGCACTGCGTTGGTTTTCCCTTGAAGAGGAAAAAGGGTGATGCAGTAAAGCAGCGTAAGTATTTCCCTCAGTTTTTAGAACCAAGGTATCAATCCAGTAGGAGGCCACGCACGAGTCCCTCGCACCTACACAAACAAATAAAATCCTCACAACCAACGCAATAAAGGGGTTGTCAATCCCTTCACGGTCACTTACGAAAGTGAGATCTGATAGATATGATAAGATAATATTTTTGGTATTTTTATAATAAAGATGCAAAGTAAAGAAAGCAAAATAAACGGCACTAGAAATAGCTTGTTGTCGTGAGATTAATATGATGGAAAATAGACCCAGGGGCCATAGGTTTCACTAGTGGCTTCTCTCGAGAGCATAATTATTACGGTGGGTAAACAAATTACTGTTGAGCAATTGACAGAATTGACCATAGTTATGAGAATATCTAGGTATGATCATGTATATGGGCATCACGTCCGCGACAAGTAGACCGACTCCTGCGTGCATCTACTACTATTACTCCACACATCGACCGCTATCCAACATGCATCTAGAGTATTAAGTTCAAAAGAACAGAGTAAGCTTTAAGTAAGATGACATGATGTAGAGGGATAAACTCATGCTATATGATATAAACCCCATCTTGTTATCCTTGATGGCAACAATACAATACATGCCTTGATGCCCCTACTGTCATTGGGAAAGGACACCGCAAGATTGAACCCAAAGCTAAGCACTTCTACCATTGCAAGAAAGATCAATCTAGTAGGCCAAACCAAACTGATAATTTGAAGAGACTTGCAAAGATAACCAATCATACATAAAAGAATTCAGAGAAAATTCAAATATTGTTCATAGATAAACTTGATCATAAACCCACAATTCATCAGTCTCAACAAACACACCGCAAAAGAAGATTACATCGAATAAATCTCCACGAGAGAGGCGGAGAACATTGTATTGAGATCCAAAGAAAGAGAAGAAGCCATTGATACGTCTCCAACGTATCTATAATTTTTTATTGCTCCATGCTACTTTATCTATTATTTTGGACTATAATGGGCTTTATTTTCCACTTTTATATTACTTTTGGGACTAACCTATTAACCGGAGGCCCAACCAAGAATTGCTGTTTTTTACCTATTTCAGTGTTTCGAAGAAACGGAGTCCAAATGGAATGAAACCTTCGGGAACGTGATCTTCTCACCGAACGTGATCCAGGAGACTTGGACCCTACTCCAAGGAGTGCCAGAGGCGGTCACGAGGGTGGGGGCGCGCCCCCCTAGGCGCGCCCGACGCCTCCATCGACGCATTCTTCCTCTTATATATACCTACGCACTTCAACAGATCGGGGACGGAGCCAAAACCTAATTCCACCGTCGTGCCTTCCTCAGTATCCACGAGATCCCATCTTGGAGCCTGTCTTGAGCTCACGGAGGGGCATCCACCACGGAGGGCTTCTACATCAACACCATAGCCCCTCCGATGAAGTGTGAGTAGTTTACTTCAGACCTTCGGGTCCATAGCTAGTAGCTAGATGGCTTCTTCTCTTTTTGGATCTCAATACAATGTTCTCCCCCTCTCTCGTGGAGATCTATTTGATGTAATCTTCTTTTTGCGGTGTGTTTGTTGAGACCAATGAATTGTGGGTTTATGATCCAGCTTATCTATGGAAAATATTTGATTCTTCTCTGAATTCTTTTATGTATGATTAAGTTATCTTTGCAAGTCTCTTTGAATTATCCGTTTGGTTTGGCCAACTAGATTGGTAGTACTTGCAATGGAAGAAGTGCTTAGCTTTGGGTTCAATCTTGCGGTGTCCTTACCCAGTGACAGAAAGGGTTGCAAGGCACGTATTTTATTGTTGCCATCGAGGATAACAAGATGGGGCATTTATCATATTGCATGAATTAATTCCTCTACATCATGTCATCTTTCTTAAAGCGTTACTCTGTTTTGAACTTAATACTCTAGATGCATGCTGGATAGCGGTGTGGAGTAATAGTAGTAGATGCAGAATCGTTTCGGTCTACTTGTCACGGACGTGATGCATATATACATGATCATTGCCTGGATAACCTTATAACTATGCTCAATTCTGTCAATTGCTCAACAGTAATTTGTTCACCCACCGTAGAATACTTATGCTCTTGAGAGAAGCCACTAGTGAAACCTATGGCCCCCGGGTCTATTTCATCATATCAATCTCCATCACTTTATTTACTTGCTTTGCTTTTACTTTTTTCTTTGCATCTCTATACCAAAAATACCAAAAATATTATCTCTATCAGATCTCACTCTCGTAAGTGACCATGAAGGGATTGACAACCCCTTATCGCGTTGGTTGCGAGTAGCTATCATTTTGTGCAGGTACGAGGGACTTGCGCGTGGTCTCCTACTGGATTGATACCTTGGTTCTCAAAAACTGAGGGAAATACTTACGCTACTTTGCTGCATCATCCTCTCCTCTTCGGGGAAATCCAACGCAGTGCTCAGGAGGTAGCAACCATCTAGCTAATAACTATGGACCCGAAGGTCTGAGGTAAACTACTCACACATCATCGGAGAGGCTATGGTGTTGATGTAGAAGCCCTCCGTGATCGATGCCCCCACAGGCGGAGCTCCGGAAAAGGCCCCAAGATGGGACCTCACGGGTACAAAAGGTTGCGGCGATGGAATTAAGTTTTTGGCTCCGTATCTGGTAGTTTGGGGGTACATAGGTATATATAGGAGGAAGAAGTATGTCGGTGGAGCAACATGGGCCCCACGAGGGTGGAGGGCGCGCCCAGGGGGTAGGCGCGCCCCCCTACCTCGGGCCCTCCTGGTTGCTTTCTTGGCGTAGGGTCCAAGTCCTCTGGATCACGTTCGTTCCAAGAATCACGTTCCCGAAGGTTTCATTCCGTTTGAACTCCGTTTGATATTCTTTTTCTGCGAGACTCTAAAATAGGCAAAAACAGCAATTCTGGGCTAGGCCTCCGATTAACAGGTTAGTCCCAAAAATAATATAAAAGTGTACAATAAAGCCCATTAATGTCCAAAACAGAATATAATATAGCATGGAACAATAAAAAATTATAGATACGTTGGAGACGTATCACACTTTCATCAATATTACCAATTTCAATAATTTCATTCTCTCTAGCCCTAGCAAGTTTTTCATCCAAAAATTCACCTAGTGGCACAATATTATCAAGCATAGAAGTAGTTTCATCATAAGTATCATGCAAAGCAGAAGTGGCATCATCAATAACGTGCGACATATCGAATTAATAGCGTAAGTAGGTTTAGGTGTCACAAGTTTACTCAAAATGTAAGGTGAATCAAGTGCGAGCTAGATGGCGCTTCCTTACCTCCCTCGTAGTTGAGGGATAAATCTTGGTTTTTTGTCTTTCAAGTTCCTCATAGTGATCAGCAGATATAAATCCCAAGTGACTCAAAGAATCGAGCTATGCTCGCCGGCAACTGCCTTAAAATAGTCTTGATAACCCACAAGTATAGGGGATCACAACAGTTTTCGAGGGTAGAGTATTCAACCCAAATTTATTGATTCGACACAAGGGGAGGCAAAGAATATTCTCAAGTATTAGCAGCTGAGTTGTCAATTCAACCACACCTGGAAAACTTAATATCTGCAGCAAAGTGTTTAGTAGCAAAGTAGTATGGAAGTAACGGTAATGGTGGCAAAAGTAACAGTAGCAGTTTTGTAGTAATTGTAACAGTGGCAACGGAAAAGTAACTAAGCAAAGATCAATATGTGAAAAGCTCATAGGCATTGGATCAGTGATGGATAATTATGTTGGATGTGATTCCTCATGCAGCAGTTATAACATAGGGTGACACAGAACTAACTCCAGTTCATCAATGTAATGTAGGCATGTATTCCAAATATAGTCATACGTGCTTATGGAAAAGAACTTGCATGCCATCTTTTGTCCTACCCTCCCGTGGTAGCGGGGTCCTATTGGAAACTAAGGGATATTAAGGCCTTCTTTTAATAGAGTACCGGACCAAAGCATTAACACTTAGTGAATACATGAACTCCTCAAACTACGGTCATCACCGGGAGAGGTACCGATTATTGTAACTTATGGGTTACCGGATCATAACAAATAGTAGGTGACTATTGACTTGCAAGATAGGATCAAGAACTCACATATATTCATGAAAACATAATAGGTTCAGATCTGAAATCATGGCACTCGGGCCCTAGTGACAAGCATTAAGCATAGAAAAGTCATAGCAACATCAATCTCAGAACATAATGGATACTAGGTATCAAACCCAAACAAAAATAACTCGACATAGGATAAATCTCATCCAACCCATCACCGCCCAGCAAGCCTACGATGGAATTACTCACGCAGCGGTGAGCATCATGAAATTGGTGATGGAGGATGGTTGATGATGACGATGGCGACAGATTCCCCTCTCCGGAGCCCCGAACGGACTCCAGATCAGCCCTCCCGAGAGAGATTAGGGCTTGGCGGCGGCTCCGTATCGTAAAACGTGATGAATCCTTCTCTCAGATTTTTTTTCCTCCCCGAACGTGAATATGTAGAGTTGGAGTTGAGGTCGGTGGAGCCTCAGAGGGCCCACGAGACAGGGGGCGCGCACAAGGGGTAGGCGCACCCCCACCCTCGTGGACAGGGTGTGGGCCCCCTCGTCTTGATTCTTTTGCCAGTATTTTTTATAAATTCCAAAAATATTCTCTGTGAAGTTTCAGGTCATTCTGAGAACTTTTATTTCTGCACAAAAATAACACCATGGCAATTCTGCAATACATATCTGTCAAGTTAGTTACATTCAAATCATGCAAGTTAGAGTCCAAAACAAGGGCAAAAGTGTTTGGAAAAGTAGATACGATGGAGACGTATCAACATCGCCGCCCAGGCGCTGCAGGGTCCGCCTCCTTCTCGGGAGCGCCACGAGGTCTCGCCAGAGATGGTGGGCCTCTGCTTCCGCTACTTCCAGGATGGGCACTTCAAGGTGGACTGCACCAACGATGTTGTTTGCTTCTGGTGCGGACTCCCATGTCATGTGTCCAAGGAGTGCAAGAGGCCTTGCAGTCCCTCCCCTGAAGAGGATCTCCGGCGCATCACAACAGCGAAGGTTGTGCGACGGGACTCCCCTCCGGTGGCTCGTGGGGGCGGCTCCGGCCGGCGCGCCGGGATCCTCCCCATGCCGCCGCCTGTGGCCCGGGCCCCCAACGCCATCTAGCCGCAGCTCGTCGCCCCTCGCCTCGTCAGCCCCGCGGTCGAGGAACTCTAGCCGCAAGACCTCTGCATCGTTCGTCGCTCCCCGTCCATGGCTGAGCTCGAGGGTTGTCTCCAACATGTTATGGTGGCCTATGTGGGCGGTGCGCGCCGTGATCTTTCCCCGAGCTTCGTCCTTGAGGCGCTGAGCATGGTCATGGGCATCGAGCCAGAGTGGCTATCAGTGCACTACTTCCGCCTGGAGGATTTCCTGGTCGTCTTCGCGCGGCCCCCGGACCGGAACGGAGTGGCGGCCCGGCCGTTCGTGGAGTTCAATGCCGTTTGTCTCTTCTTCCGGCAATGGAATCGTCAGGCTCAGGCTGTTCATGCCAGATTTTGCTTCAAGGTGTCCTTGGTCCTGGAAGGGTTGCCGCCGCATGCGTGGGAGCGGGAGGTTGCGGAAGATCTACTTGGCTTCGCCTGCATCATGGATTCGATGGAGCCAGAGACCTGCTCGTGGCGTGACCTGTCGGTCTTCAAGCTCTCTGCTTGGATAGCAGACCCCGAGTCCATCACCTCCCTGCGATGGCTCGCGATCCCGGAGCCAGGTCTGGTTGCACCGCTCATGGAGCCTTCGCTGTTGCAGTACAAGATCTTGATCCACATCAATTCAGTCGCAGAGTTTGGCGAGAGTGACGAGCCGTTCTTCTTGGGGTCCTCGTCGGAGAGTGGTCAAAGTGGGCTGCCGGATCCTAATCATGATTTTGGCAGCAGCGGCGGTGGCGGAGTCCCAATCAGGAGGGAATGGCAGTTCAGTGTTCGTGATGCCCGCTGCCTGGTTCAACATACAATGGCAGTCATGGGCGCTCACCGGGGACTTCGTTTGTGCAGCCGCAGGGTGGTGTTACTGGAGCAAAGTGGCGCATCTCGCCCATGAGAGAGAAGCATATGATATCAGCAGTAGGCCCCCTGCTCTGGTGCACAACAGGTTATCTGTCAGGGTGTCTGCTTTTGACGGTCTGACGGGTCGGGCGAGACCAACGGACGTAAACAAAGGGCGGCCAATTTCAAATTCTGCCCCTCCGCCAACCTTGGGACTGGGCAGCTTCCACCTGCTCGCCCTGCTGGCTTAGCACCCGTGCGTCATGAGGATTCGGGCCGGTGGACAGCTGTGTGTGTGATGACCCACAAGTATAGGGGATCTATCGTAGTCCTTTCGATAAGTAAGACTGTCGAACCCAACGAGGAGCAGAAGAAAATGATAAGCGGTTCTCAGCAAGGTATTCTCTGCAAGCACTGAAATTATAGGTAACAAATAGTTTTGTGATAAGATAATTGGTAACGAGCAACAAGTAACAAAAGTAAATAAAGTGTAGTGATACGTCTCCAACGTATCTATAATTTTTGATTGCTCCATGCTATATTATCTACTGTTTTGGGCAATATTGGGATCTATTTTCCACTTTTATATTATTTTTGGGACTAACCTATTAACCGGAGGCCCAGCCCAGATTTGCTGTTTTTTTGCCTATTTCAGTATTTCGAAGAAAAGGAATATCAAACGGAGTCAAAACGGAACGAAATCAACTGGAGAAGTTATTTTTGGAAGGAAAGCTACCGGATGGACTTGGACCCCACGTCAAGGAAGGAACGAGGAAGCCACGAGGGTGGGGCGCGCCTAGCCCCCTATGGCACGCCCCCTGCCTCGTGGGGCCCTCGTGGCTCCCCTGACGTGCTTCTTCCGCCTATATAACTCCACGTACCCTAAAACTTCCAGAACAGAAAATAGATCGGGAGTTTCGCCGCCGCAAAACCTCCAGAGCCACCAAAAACCAATCGGGACCCTATTCCAAGACCTCACGGAGGGGGGAACCTCACCGGTGGCCATCTTCATCATCCCTCGCTCTCCATGACGAGGAGGGAGTAGTTCACCCTCGGGCTGAGGGTATGTACCAAGAGGGTATGTGTTTGATCTCTCTCTCTCTCGTGTTCTTGATTTGACACGATCTTGATGCATCGCGAGCTTTGCTATTATAGTTGGATCTTATGTTTCTTCTCCCCTCTACTCTCTTGTAATGAATTGAGTTTTCCCTTGAAGCAATCTTATCGGATTGGGTCTTTAAAGATTTGAGAACCCTTGATGTATGTCTTGCCGTGCGTATCTGTGGTGACAATGGGATATCACGTGATTCACTTGATGTATGTTTCGGTGATCAACTTGCGGGTTCCGCCCATGAACCTATGCATAGGGGTTGGCACACGCTTTCGCCTTGATTCTCCCGGTAGAAACTTTGGGGCACTCTTTGAGGTTCTATGTGTTGGTTGAATAGATGAATCTGAGATTATGTGATGCATATCGTATAATCATACCCACGGATACTTGAGGTGACATTGGAGTATCTAGGTGACATTAGGATTTTGGTTGGTTTGGCATCTTTCTCCAAATTTATTTTGTGTTGATATAGAGTGGTACTAATGCCCTTAAGATCATCAAGAGTATATCCAATAGCAGCGCGGTGCTTCTTCAGAGTTTTCAATAATCTCTCTTCTTCATGCTCTGAAAGGTTAGCACTAATAATAATAGGATATATCTTTTTCTCATCAAGATAAGCATATTTAAGAGTATCAGGTAATGGTCTAGGCTCAAACACGGGATCACCCTTGGGTGGAGGAGGATCCCCTAGGATTTCAACAGGCAAATTGTGTTTCGGGATAGGTTCCTGTTTAAATAATACTTCATCTATTTCCCTTCTTTCATTCATAAACATATCATTTTCAAGGTCTAGCAAATATTGTTCTAAAGGATCATTGGGAGGTACGGCAATAGAAGCAAGACCAATAATTTCATCCTTACTAGGCAATTCCTCTTCACGGTGTTGTCTACGAAATTTAGAGAAATTAAACTCATGAGACACATCACCCAAACCAATAGTAACACCATCCTTTTCGCAGTCTATCCTAGCATTAACAGTGTTCAAGAAGGGTCTACCAAATATAATGGGGCAAAAGCTATCTTGTGGGGAACCGAGAACAAGAATATCAGCTGGATATTTAGTTTTCCCACACAAGACTTCAACATCTCTAACAATTCCAATGGGTTATATGGTATCTCTATTGGCAAGCTTAATTGTGACATCAATTTCTTCTAACTTAGTAGGTGCAATATCATGCATAATTTCTTTGTATAAGTCATGAGGTATAGCACTAGCACTGGCACCCATATCACATAAGCCATGATAACAATGATCTCCTATTTTAACAGAAATAACAGGCATGCCTACCACATGTGTCTATGTTTATCTTTAGCACAAGGTTTGGAAATTATAGCATTTTCATCACGGAAATGAATAACATGCCCATCAATATTATCAGATAAGAGATATTTAACAATAGCAACATTAGGTTCAACTTTAACTTGCTCAGGAGGTGTATAGGTTCTAATATTGCTTTTACGAACCACAGTTTAAGCTTTAGCGTGATCATTTATCCTAACAGGAAAAGGTGGTTTCTCAGCATAAGCAGTAGGAACAATAGGATCATTATAAGTGATAGTCTTTTCTTCAACTTTAATAGGTGCATCTACTTTTACTTCTATGGGAGGATGATATTTAAACCATTTCTCCCTAGGGAGATCAATGTGAGCAGCAAAAGATTCACAAAAGGAAGCTACTATCTCAGAGTCAAGTCCATATTTAGTGTTAAATTTACGGAAAACATCGGTATCCATAAAAGATTTAACACAATCAAACTTAGGTGTCATACCTGACTCCTTACCTTCGTCGAGATCCCAATCTTCAGAGTTGCGTTTAATTCTTTCCAATAAATCCCATTTGAATTCAATAGTCTTCATCATAAAAGAGCCAGCACAAGAAGTTTCGAGCATGGTGTGATTGTTATCAGAAAGTCGAGCATAAAATTTTTGAATAATCATTTCTCTTGAGAGCTCATGATTGGGGCATGAATATAACATTGATTTAAGCCTCCCCCAAGCTTGAGCGATGCTTTCTCCTTCATGAGGCCAAAATTATATATATAATTGCGATCACGATGAACAAGATGCATAGGATAAAACTTCTGATGAAATTCCAATTTCAAACGTTTGTAGTTCCATGACCCCGTATCATCACATATCCTATACCATGTCAATGCATCTCCCTTCAAAGATAAAGGGAAGACCTTCTTCTTAATAACATCATTGGGTATGCCTGCAAGCTTAAATAATCCACAAACTTCATCCACATAGATTAGGTGCTCATCAGGATGCATTGTTCCATCTCCTGCAAAAGGATTAGCTAGCAGTTTTTCTAACATACCCGAAGGAATTTCAAAGTAGACATTTTCATTTTCAGTAGGTTCAAGAGGGTTGAGGAGCAACTCTTTGCTCTACTGGTCGGGGCGAAGATACCCCGAACAAGCCCCTCAGAGGATTACTTTCCATAGTAACAAGTGATAGTAAATTTCAGCACACTATATAAATTTTTCCTTACCAAATTCCACCTACCAAAGGCGCTTCACTCCCCGGCAACGGCGCCAGAAAAGAGTCTTGATGACCCACAAGTATAGGGGGTCTATCATAGTCCTTTCTATATGTAAGTGTGTCAAACCCAAAGAGGAGCAGAAGGAAATGATAAGCGGTTCTCAGCAAGGTATTCTCTGCAAGCACTGAAATTATAGGTAACAGATAGTTTTGTGATAAGATAATTGGTAACGAGCAACAAGTAAAAAAAGTAAATAAAGTGCAGTAAAGTGGCCCAATCCTTTTTGTAGCAAAGGACAAGCCTGTACAAACTCTTATATAGAGAAAAGCGCTCCCGAGGAGACATGGGAATTATCGTCAAGCTAGTTTTCATCACGTTCATATGATTCGCGTTCGGTACTTTGATAATTTGATATGTGGGTGGACCGGTGCTTGGGTGTTGTCCTTACTTGAACAAGCATCCCACTTATGATTAACCTCTATTGCAAGCATCCGCAACTACAACAAAAGTATTAAGGTAAACCTAACCATAGCATGAAACATATGGATCCAAATCAGCCCCTTACGAAGCAACGCATAAACTAGGGTTTAAGCTTCTGTCACTCTAGCAACCCATCATCTACTTATTACTTCCCAATGCCTTCCTCTAGGTCCAAATAGTGGTGAAGTGTTATGTAGTCGACGTTCACATAACACCAGTAGAGGAGAGACAACATACATATCATCAAAATATCAAACGAATACCAAATTCACATGACTACTAACAGCGAGACTTCTCCCATGTCCTCAGGAACAAACGTAACTACTCACAAAGCATATTCATGTTCATAATCAGAGGAGTATTAATATGCATAAAGGATCTGAACATATGATCTTCCACCAAATAAACCAACTAGCATCAACTACAAGGAGTAATCAACACTACTAGCAACCTACAAGTACCAATCTCAGACTTAGAGACAAGAATTGGATACAAGAGATGAACTAGGGTTTGAGAGGAGATGGTGTTGGTGAAGATGTTGATGGAGATTGGCACCCTCCCGATGAGAGGAGCATTGGTGATGACGATGGCAATGATTTCCCCCTCCCGAAGGGAACTGTCACCAGCAGAATAGCTCTGCCGGAGCCCTAGATTGGTTCTGCCAAGGTTCCGCCTCGTGGTGGCGGAGTCTCGTCCCGAAAGCTTGCTTATGATTTTTATTCGGACGAAAGACTTCATATAGTAGAAGATGGGCACCGGAGGGCCAACAGGGGCCCACGAGGCGTGGGGGGCGCACCTGTGGGGTAGGGCGCGCCCACCCTCGTGGGATGATGGAGGCCCCCGACATGGATTCTTCTTCCAAGATTTTTTATTATTTCCAAAAATAACTTTCGTGGACTTTCGTGACTTTTGGAGTTGTGCGAATAGGTCTCTAATAATTGCTCCTTTTCCAAATTGTCGGCCTTCTCCTCCTTATGTAAACCTTGTAAAATAAGAGAGAATAGGCATAAGTATTGTGACATAATGTGTAATAACAGCCCATAATGCAATAAATATCGATATAAAAGCATGATGCAAAATGGACATATCGATTGTCTTTGTCATGGAGACTGCTGACCATTCAGAGAGGAGGAACGGGCAGAGAGTGGGGCTACCTTCTGGGGCGCATGTGCATGAGCTCGAGCGCATTGGCCAATCCCAACTGGTCGCGATGGTGGACGCAGCTTCGTTGGGCGCGGCCACTGCGGCTGAGCTGGCTGCTTTGCCTCTCCCCGAGGCGCAGGCTGATCCACCCACTTCCCGGCAGGTGGGAGCTGGGCCAACGGATGAGGCACTGATCCCACAGGCAGCTGCGGTCTGCCCCACAGGCCCTGCTGGCTCGAAGCCCGTGCCTATCCAGAACGCCCATGCGGATGGGACAGCTAGTAGGAATCATGGTGAGGATGGGACTGACGAGATGGGGCCATCCCAAGACCGAGACCCCCCATCGGCCAATACTGGCGGATTTGTGGTTCTGGAGTCAGGACAAAACGAGGTGGGGCCTAATCTGCCGATTGTAGCTGATGTGTTTCATGCACCACTGCATGCAGCTGCATGCATGAATTTGGAGCCTCTCATTCGTGCTTGCGGAGAACTGGACGTTGTTGCGCCTTCCTCTGTTTCTGCTATCTCTCGCCCGGAGATCACCGTCGACACTGGGTTGCAAGCTGCCATGATCTCGGAGGGGATGACTCAGCAGGAAGCAGTGGCTCATGCCAAGCTCAAGTCATTCTGCTCCAACCTCTTGAAGAAACTTGCCCCCCTCTCCTCAAAGAAGTGCAGGCCTCCTCCCCCCATGTCGAGGTCAGTCCGTCCACCCCAAGGAGAAACACCAGAGCGCTGCTGCTCGCCTCGCCTAGTGTTGCCAAGGCCATGCCGGCAGAAAACGTGCTTCCAGCACCTTGGGTCTAGTGCCTGAAGACATGGTCGTAGACGATGATGTTGTCCAAGAGCTCAAGGATCTCTTCGACTCGCCACTTCGGGAGCAGCACGTGAGGGTGATTGCTGCCTTGTTTGGCAAAACAGCGCAGCTGCATGAGCACAACAACGTCCTTTGATGGAGATCATGGCGTGATGCCATGGACGTTGACTTGGAGATGGTGCACTAATTGCTATGGATTTAAGCCCATCGTTGATCTGTTGGAATGTTCGGGGATTGAATAACCAGGCTAAGAGGAAGGCGGTGAAAGAGTTTTTGGTGACGGTGAAGACGAGCTTAGTTTGTTTATAGGAGACAAAACTTGATGTAATTGATCCTTTTACCTTAATGCAATGTCTCGGTCAGGCTTTTGACGGTTACTCATACTTGCCGGCAGTGGAGACGTGGGGTGGAGTCCTCCTCGCTTGGGACTCCACCATTGTCGATGTAGATAGCATCCAGATGGATGATAACTTCCTTACAGCGAAGATCTGGCCAAAGAGGGAAGGGGCATGGTGGATCTCTGTGGTCTATGGCCCACAAGGAGACGAGGCCAAGACTAAATTCTTGACGGATTTGGGTGTTAGGAGAACCAATTGCCCTGGACCTTGGGTCATTCTGTGCGATTTCAACATGATCCTTAGGGCCTCGGAAAAGAGCAACGCAAATCTCAACAGACCCATGATGAACAAGTTCTGGCGATTTGTAGATGACAACGAACTCAAGGAGCTATATATATGCACGGATGGAGGTTTACGTGGTCTAACGAAAGAGAAATCCCAACCATGACCAAAATCGACCGCATCCTGGTTTCGGTGGATTGGGATATGGAGCACCCGGACTGCTTGCTTCAAGCTCTGTCCACGAGTGTGTCAGATCACGCGCCTCTTCTCTTGAGCACTAGCGCCCCCCTTACTCTGAAAAAAAGATTTCGATTCGAGTTCTTTTGGACCAAGCTAGAGGGGTTTGAGGATGCGGGTCCACGAGGCTTGGGTTTGCGATGATGCCATTACGGATCCTTTCAAACGTCTGGACGCCTTGCTCAGAAATGCAGCGAAGGCATTGCAAGCTTGGGGCCAGCGGAAGCATGGCAACATCAAGTTGCTCATGGCTGTAGCCTATTGGATCATATTTAGATTTGACAAGGCGCAGGAGACTAGACAGCTAACCGAGTCAGAACATTGGTTAAGGCGCATGCTGAAGCACTCTCTCCTCGGGTTGGCCTCCCTTGAGCGAACCATTCACAGACAAAGATCTCGATTTCATTGGTTGAAAGAGGGCGATGCCAACTCCAAGTTTTTCCAGACAGTGGCGAATGGGAGGCGTGCCAAGAACTTCATCACACATATTAAGCATGGAGATGAAATCATCACGAATCATGACAAGATGGAGGAAGTGTTCTCGGAAACTTACCAATCCCTGATTGGAACTGCCCAGGCTCGGAACCATACTCTTGATCTTCAGTTCTTGGGTGTGGAGTCGGTTGACCTTAGTGAACTGGAAGAGATCTTCACCGAAGAGGAGGTTTGGGCTGTCATCAAGGAACTACATGCAGATCGAGCCCCAGGTCCGGACGGTTATATTGGAGCGTTCTATCACAAGGCCTGGAACATCATAAAAAGGGGCATCATGGCGGCTCTTCTCAAAATCTTCGTTGGGGATGGTCGAGGATTTGCCAAGCTAAATCGGGCGTTGATTGTGCTCATCCCCAAGAAGGCGGGTGCGGACACGGTGACTGACTACCGCCCTATTAGCTTGCCCCATAGCATATCCAAGCTATTCGCCAAGTTGCTACCAGACTACGGCCGCGAATGCGTGATATCGTCACATTCAATCAGTCTGCCTTTATTAAGGGGAGAAGCTTGCATGACAACTTCCTTCTTGTGCGGGAAGTTGCCAGAAAAATCTCGTCAAGAAAGAGCAAAGGCGTCTTCCTCAAGCTTGATATCTCTAGGGCTTTTGACTCTCTCTCTCTCTCTCTTGGTCGTATCTCTTCTAAGTCCTCAAGACTAAAGGGTTTGGTGATCGCTGGATCTCCTGGATAATCATCCTCTTGCAATCAGCCTCCACCAGAATTGTGATCAATGGCAGCCAAGGTAGACGCATCAACCATGCCCAAGGTTTGCGCCAAGGATACCCTGTCTCGCCCCTCCTGTTTGTGATCGCTATGGACATCCTCACGACTATCTTCGCCAGAGCCCTGGAGGAGCGAATCATTGCTAGCTACAGAGGCATCTCAGCGCATCAGCGGCTGTCCATCTACGCGGACGATGTAGCTCTATTCATCCATCCCTTCAGGCAAGATCTTGAGTTCATCAGATGCGGCCTCCAGATGTTTGGAGAGGCTTCGGGCCTCAAGGTCAACTACAGAAAATCAACGACTATGCTCATTCAAGGAGATCAGGTGGACAAGGAGAGAATTCTCGCAACACTTCAGTGCTCGTTGTCCAACTTTCCATGCCGTTATCTCGGACTGCAGCTTGCAATCAAACAACTCACCAAAGTTGACTGGCAACCCTTGCTCGACCTTGTGAGAAAATTTCTCCCCGCATGGCAGCGTGGCCTGATGCAACATTCTGGACGCCTGATACTTGTAAATTCTGTCATCGCGGCGAGACCGGTCCACCAGCTGCTTATTCTTGAAGCCCCAGCTTGGGTTCTGGATGATATTAATGGCTGGATGCGGGCCTTCTTCTGGGCGGGCAAAGATAAGATTAATGGTGGCCAATGTCTGGTAGCATGGAATTCTATTTGCCGCCCTTTGAAGTTTGGTGGTTTGGGAGTCAAGGATTTGCAACGCCAAGGTCTGGCTCTTAGGGTTCGGTCGGAGTGGCTCCGGCGCACAAACCAGAACATGCCATGGCAGGGGCTTTCTCTCCTCGTGGACGCTGAGGCTAGAGCAATCTTCGACAACCTGGTGCATATCTCTGTCGGGAAAGGAGATAAAGTGCTCTTTTGTAGAGACCGATGGATTCATGGATTTGCGGTTAAGGACATTGCCCCCATGGTTCATGCCTTAATCGACACTCTGACGATCAATTAAAGAACGGTACAACAAGCCACTTTGGAAGACAGATGGGCTATTGACATCCCGAACAACAACTCCTTCCAAGTTCTCTTGCAAGTGATGCATCTACGGTTGGCCATCTCTACAGTGCAGCGGGATTTCAATGCGGACGATGTGTTCTCTTGGCCTTGTGCAGCCTCACAATCGTACTCGGCGTGATCCACCGATGCCACCCTATGCCATGGCTTGATCTCTTTCCCCCAAGCCAACGCTATTTGGCGGAATTGGGGCACCTCTCAAGTGCAAAATTTTCTCCTGACTGGCGACGCAAAAGAGAATCTGGACTTCTGATCGCCGAGCTAGGCATGGCCTTCAAGACGCGCCTTCCACGTGCTACACTTGTCTTCACGAGGTGGACAATGTTGATCACATCCTTGCTCGGTGTGTCTATGCCCGTGAGACTTGGCATTGCTGCTTTGATATACTAAACCCGCCCACCGCGGTGACGATGCCAGATGACTGCTTTCTGGAGTGGTGGATGAAACATAGACAAGCTTTCCAAAAGGAGGACAAGCGTGGGTTTGACACACTGGTTATATGTGCCACGTGGTCGATGTGGAAGCAGTGGAATGCCCGTGTCTTCAACCGGATAGAGCAACAGTTAGACGCGCAGGCCCTGGCGAACAGCATCTTAGATGAAATTAAGGAATGGAAACTTGCTAGAGGCGAAGTAGGTGGCTTACAACGATTTGTGAGAGTGTAGCTTCTTTTCTTGTTGTGGTGTGGGTGAGCTAATGATGGTGTTAGCACTACTATCGGCTTCTTATAATCAAATTTTCTCCCTTCTATACAAGTATGATACGCAATTTGCGTACTATTGAAAAAAATATTGGCTGGCGAATGGCAATCATAAGTCCAATAATGGCGAACCAATAATTTAGTTCACGTGAGAGGTAAGTGGCCACGTCACGTACAAATCACGAGCGCCCTGCAAAACTAGAAACTGTATATCCGTTATGCGTTGGCAAGGTAGCATTGGCTTGAAAAGAGCTCGTCTAGCTAGACACGAAAACAGGATCCACAATCCACGTGATGCAAACTCACGGTTGCGTGGCGTGACTCAACTGCTCTGGCCAAAACTGGAGGTGGCCAGCTCGGCCAGCTTAGTACGATGTCGATGCCTCCCCAAATTGGAATTGGGATAGGGATGAGCACGCTGTGCCACCCGATGACTCGATCGTAGTACGTGACAGGGCATAATTCCACGTACCCATTTTATTTCCTTGAGATTGAAACGATACCGAATCCAGTCCACGCCGGGGCTGCTCCTCCTATCCACTTGCGCCCTCGTGGGCGGGCCGGGGGCTGTGGGCGGTGGAGGCCGGAGAACTTTGATATTTTCGTCGGCCTAAACGTACGCAGCAGGATAAGGCCGAAACCTCCCCTAGGCCAGCCATGTCCGCGTCACCCGAATCCTCTGGAAACCGTGTGCATTCAGGATCCGTTTAAATACCTCCCCCTGTCCCCCATAAGCTTCCAGTCTGACAAATCTCTCCCTCTCTCTCAGCTTACGCCACTCCTAAAAAGAAATCTCGCAGCTTTCGTCCCGACCCACTCTCGATTCCCCTTCCCAATCCACAGGAACGCGCTCCAGGATTCAACCGCGATCCGATCGCCGAGGCGACCGCGCCGTCCCGCCCACTCGATTCGGTCGTGTGCGCGCTAGGAAGTTCGTCCGTCACGCGCCTCGCGGTTCTGTGTTCGTTTTCTCGTTCTGGTTTCCTGTGGCTCGCTCGGTTACCGCTTTTAATCTTAGCTAGCTCGATCCACTCCGTGTAGGTAGGTATCTGTGTTCTTCTGATTGCTTGCGCCTGCGCGTGGATTATGACTATGACTAACTGCTTGATTGATTGCTTGATTTTGTTGCGGTGACTAATTTTGCTTATTCGGTTTAATCATGCTCGTCAATTGGTTCGTTGACTGCTGCTTGATTGATGATATTGGTCATTTAAATTACATGATGTGCATCCAGAAAATACGATCCTTCAAACCCGTGGCGTATGCGCCTATACGCTGGGTTCGAGTTGCGTTTCATCTTCTAGGTACCAAGTGTGTTCGATCTATTTACTGGCTACAACTATTTGGGCGTGTAGGATCATGGCTGCACCAGTAATTCACATTACTTGTATGTATACATACGGCCGATGAAGCAGCGTGCGCTGTGCAAATGGACTCCTGTTATTTCAGAAATTTTGAACTTCGTAGATCCCTGATCATACGTCCTCTATTTTTGGATTGAGCTGGCAAATTATATCCTTCTTCATCACACTCGTGCTGTTCTGCCTAATCCAAACTTCCATGACACTGGCACACTGCATTTTACTTGCTCTCCCTGTGCCTGAAACGGTGCCCCTGTTTTGTTTCCTCATTCAACTCTCATTTGTGCCAAAGGCAGAAACATAATTTTGTTTTCGTTCACCAATCCAAAAAAACAGTGGATATGCTTGTAACAACGTGTTGAGGGCTCGTTCTCAAAAAGAAAAGAAAAAAAAAACAAGGTTGAGGAGAAACTATCACTGTTTTAGATAAGTTACCGTTAAAGAGAGCATGTTCGGAAGGCAGCAACTTGCAGACTACTTACTTGCTGCATGCAGCATTGGTTACTAATTTTCTTTACTGCTTTGGCACAGAGTTGGGGGAAGTGAATTCACTTATGCAGGTTCTCTCAGTGATGCTGCTTCACTAGTTCTTGAGACGATCCCTATTCAGTAGGAAATTGTAGATAGGTTACATTTCAGGTACAAACCACTGAAGTCTTAATTAGGACGCTGGGTTTCTCAAGATGTTCTTGATGGGAGAATTAGAGGAAGATTAGTTTATTTGCGGACATTGAACGACTTTAAACAATGTTTGGACAAGTTTCTTCCGTTGAAGATGAAGCCGGTGGCTGCTGGAGGTAGGCTTCCTTGTAATCTGACTTCTTAAGGAACCTTTCTGTTCGATAAAAACATTCAACGACGGTACTAGCTAACACGTCGAAACCTTATCATGAAACCATCCCATCCCCTTCACTTCTGTTTCCTGGCATTTGATGCTCTTGCCTGTTCCTCTTGCCAGAGAACGGGGGGCCAGCACCATGGTAATACTGATGCAGATGGATCACTGTGTACGAATTGCTTGGGAATTCTTCTCTGGATGAATATCAGTTGTGTAATTTGTTTTCTCACAGCTCACAATCCAGCTAGTTTATTCTACTGTGATTGTTTTGCGGTCAAACTATGAGGTTTTTGCTGATTGGAGCTGTCCGGCGTTGCTTTTGGTCTTGTGTTGATATGCCTGGCCTTCAGCAGTATTGAGCAACCAGAACTACACGCAGTGGCTTCCTCCATATTTAGGACATGTGACTGCATTCTGTATTGAGAGCCATCCTGCTAAATGCATAATGCTTGCAGGTATTTGTGTTGTGTTTGCAACGCGATAGCTTTTGGGCTACCAAACAGCCGACATGGGTGCCGTGCAGCTCGAGTCTGTTGCTGCTCAACATGCACAAGCTAAGCTAAATGTGGAATCACTTCCTCAAGGCCCTTCGTTGTTTGATGGGAATGACACTGCCAGGATCAATGGTTCCGAGTCTGATGAGTATGAAAAATTTGACAAGGGATTAATGCAGTACGGGTATGTCCTGTTATCTCACAGAGTCATTTTATTTTCTAAGATCTGCTCAAAGTAATGGGTTTCTTGGTAAATTATTGTCGCAAGAACTTTACAAATATGTGATGTTGCAGATGTGCACATTACCGAAGGAGATGCCGCATACGAGCACCATGCTGCAATGAGATTTTTGATTGCCGGCACTGCCACAATGAATCAAAGGTACAATTTCATAAGAACAATGTCGAGTTTTAATTTTGCATTCATATTCTCAGTGATTTTAAGGCCGAAAACTAGGATTGATGATAAGTTTGTAGATGGGCTTTATTTAGAGCTTTGACTGTTGTTTATGCTGCTATGTGAATCTGACAGTGGAAAAATAATCTGATTTAGTACCTGTTATGTGCTGATACAAGGACACTATGTTAATATTAACGGTATTGTTGGGACTTGGGAGCTATAATATCAACGTGATATGTCAAAACACCATTAACATTTCAGCTTGACAGTTAATATGGTCAACTCTTGTTCTATTTCCTGGTTTTTTCTGGATGCATATATGTACCTCTATATTTGCTAGTAAGGTACACGTGCATTGCTCGCATGAGATTTGGTAACCAAATTATGAATAAATACCACACTATAGCATGTAAGCTTTGAGTCATATATGCATGATGTAGATGTTCATTTAATTCTTATAGTTCATCTCATCCAAAATCAATTAGTTTTATAAAAAAATCTATTTTACGATTCATGGAATTGTGCATTGTAAAGAATAAAGTAAAAACAAAAAGTGACAATTCATTTAGAAAAAAAAAGTTTGGGCAATTAAGATATGGAAGATTCTAGAGAACAAAGGAGAAGTGCTTGTGTTTTGAGGTTTGTGCATTATGCTTAAGTTCAACCATGGAGTCTTCTAGATTGTACATGTGGCAGAATCTGGTGGAATGTAGATGATATCCAACGGCCAGTAGTGCTCGGATTTGCCATCTCTATACCGTCGGATTGGCTTCATCCAACGACCAACTTTCAAAATAATTCGCACACTATATAGGTGTATAGATATTGCATATAAGGTTTTCCACAACGATAAGTGTTCATATTTTTGTTCTGGAATGATTTTTGAAACTATAGTCGTATTAACAGCATGTTGGGAGCTGTAATATCGTGACATATGTGAAACATCATTCACATTTAAGCTTGACAATTAATATATTATCAACTGTTGTTCTATTTGTTGGTGCTCTCTAGATGCATGTCTATATCCCTTATACTCTGCTTATATTGTGTATAATTTTTTTCGTAAACGGTTATGCGTTCTGTTATGGTTTAAGTCTAATTATTTCTTCTGGATTTTATTTTATTTGAAAAATGTGGAGAAATAATGTACTATGTATTGACAGAATTCGATCAAAATTGATACTACTACGCGACATGAACTTCCACGCCATGAACTGCAGCAGGTTTGTTTTGTTTTGTTTTGAGGTATACCGCTACTTTGCAACCTTCATTACTCTTACAGTCATGCTGAGTTGGTTCTTGATCTGTGAGCAGGTCATATGCACATTGTGTGGCACTGAACAAGAGGTTCGTGACTGAACCATAGTCATTGCTTCATAAAAGTGGTGCTTTCCTGTCTAGCGTCAATGTGTCATCACGGTGCTTCTTGCTTATCTGTTGCCAGGTACGACAAGTATGCATCAACTGTGGTGTATGCATGGGAAAGTATTTCTGTGAAGTGTGCAAGCTCTTTGATGATGATGTGAGTAAGAGGAGTTTCCAGTTTTGGGTATTTTGTCTACTTTGATCAAGTTGTGGCAGTATGCCATGCTAAAACTTAATTTTGTGATTCCAGGTCTCAAAACAGCAGTATCACTGCCATGCGTGTGGAATATGTAGGTATGCAGTTTTTTCCTGTGATAATTTCCAGTCTTGGAATTGTATGGATGTATCTCTCACTAATTTTTTTTGGAAACTTATGTTTAAATGTGAAATTTGTTCTTATCTTTGCAGAATTGGTGGCAGGGAGAATTTCTTTCACTGCTCAAAATGCGGTAATGCATCGTTTTTGTGTCTAAAATTGCATTCTTGAAAGTACAATGTACTAGTATGATGTCATTTAGGAGGCTTGCTGCAACATGTTTGTACACAGTACACACATATTTGTTTGTAGGCTTATGTGGTTACACAATGTTGCGTGACTTGTAGTTTGATTTGTGCCAGAAAATAACAAGAGTTTTTTTTCCAGAGATATTTACATTCTGTTGTACTCCCTCCGTTCCTAAATAATTGTCTTTCTAGAGATTTCAACAAATGGCTACATACGGAGCAAAATGAATGAATCTACACTAAAACATGTCTACATACATCCGTATGTTGTAGTCCATTTGAGATGGCTAGAAAGACAATTATTTCGGAACGGAGGGAGTAGTACGTTGTAAATTACTAGGTGAATTTGGCTGTATAGTATTTTCAACTTTCAACTCCAGAATCCACTTTTTTTAATACTCCCTCTATTACTAAATCAGCGACAAATAATATGGATCGGAGCGAGTAGTCTATTCCTCAAGTTCTTTAGTCACTCTAAAGTCTCAACTACACTATAGTTTAAAGAGTGTACATTTTACTATTGCTACTTTTGTTTGAAAAATCACAGTTTAATTGGGCTTATGTCATTTTTACGCTTATGAATTAGTTTCATATAACTGTGATCACTTTATTCCATTCAGTTGGTTTAACCCTTGTTTATGTATCTCATGCAGGATGTTGTTATTCCAAAGTGTTGAAGAACAGTCATGCATGTGTTGAAGGAGCCATGCATCATGACTGTCCAATCTGCTTCGAGGTTGGTGTTCAGTTGCTCATTTGTATCTGCAGCATATTGTTTGATGAATGGCTTAATTTCTGATTTCAAATTATCTTGTGTCTGACCCTGTCATGATTTCCAGTACTTGTTTGAGTCGAGAAACGATGTCTCTGTTTTGCCATGTGGTCATACAATTCATGAAAAATGCTTGAAAGAGATGAAGGAGCATTGCCAGTAAGTTTAACTTGGCCTTCGATATACGCTGGTTTATCATGTGTAGAACTAGGCCTATGGCAGCTGACATGTCTGAAACCAAATTTTAGATTTGCATGCCCGCTCTGCTCCAAGTCGGTATGTGACATGTCGAAGGCATGGGAAAGACTGGACGCGGAACTAGCGACTCTGTCAAACTCCTTCGACGATAAAATGGTAATGTTCTTGTTTTGCGTCGTTTGCACGTATGAGCGGCATACTCCGCACATTATTAACCAATTTCGTTGCTAGATAATTTGAACTGAAGAGCTAAATTTGTTGGCCGCTGCTGATCCACCTTTCCTGGTTGTAGGTTCGCATATTGTGCAATGATTGTGGGGCAGTATCAGAGGTGCAGTTCCACTTAATTGCACATAAGTGCCATAATTGCAAGTCGTACAACACCCGGCAGATTTGAAGTAGTGAAGCCCTGGAGGGATTCTACATTCTTCCTGGAAGTTGGTGAGTGCGCTACGGCGGTGGGAGATTCGTTCATCTACGTGATGTTTGCCGCGAAGGCACATCACTAGACAATTTATCTGTGTCCTCTGCAGTTAGCTGCCCTGCACCGTTTCTGTTAGTTCAAAAAGTGTAACAGTTTCCGCGCGTCCGTTTAAGCCTTGCATATTTCAGCACTTGGTTGTGCTCTACTCGATTGGTATCATTTCCTCACCATTGGCCAGAGGCCTGCAACGGATAGGATCTCCTCTTCAGGGAGAGTGTTGTGTGCATGCAGCAGGCTGTGTGGCATATGGTTTAATGGTTGCAAAATGTCTTGATCGACAATTTCCTTTTCAGTGATCACCAAGTTGGGCTGTCATTTCCGGGTCGAAACGGCTACACAGACGAAAAAGATGGAC
This sequence comes from Aegilops bicornis, assembly GCA_021605145.1. Taxonomy (NCBI): domain Eukaryota; kingdom Viridiplantae; phylum Streptophyta; class Magnoliopsida; order Poales; family Poaceae; genus Aegilops; species Aegilops bicornis. Next base: position 558,065,321 of record CM038671.1, read on the forward strand.
GATGTGAGGACGACTACCCATCCTGTGGCTGTTGCTCCCCTGTAGCCATGCATGTACGGCTGGATTTTTATGTCGTGCATGAATCGTCTGGGATTTGTCGTGTGTATAGCACAGCTCATGCAATAAACTGAATGAAAAGGCAGCAACAATGTAGACCCGGAAAGAGCTGCCTTTTCATTCAGTTTATTGCATGCTTCGCCGGTTAACGTTCCTGGCACCTCTTTGGGAGGATTGTTATCTGAGCAATGCCGTTGATGCAAAAGCTTGGCAGAGGCAACTCCTCGCTAGGTGTGGATAGTCATTTTTTTTTTGAGGGTGCGTGGATAGTCATGTAGGTTCCTCAAATGGCGGCACTGCCAGTGCTAAGTTAGGGTTCTTGGGCTTTACAAAGATGCCACTTTAGGGCCTCTTCGATTCAAACTTATTTTTTTTCGTATGCAACTCTTTTGTAAGGATACATTCTGTATAAGTATTTCAGCTGAGTTAAAATTATGAGAAAGGTTTCCCCCGCAAAAAAATGAAGTTATGAGAAAGATATCCCCCGCAGAAAAAAAAGGCGGGAAAGATTCAATTATTCAATATGTTGTAGCAAAAAACGTCGTTTCAATCATATTGTACACAAGAGGGAAATTATGCAAATGTGCAATATGTCGTCCTCAAACAGAAAAAAACTGAATGTTTTTTGACAACACACATGTTCATGTCTTTTATATGCATACACAAAATTTTGTGAAGAAACAATATGTGTTGTGATTTGTGACCTAGGAAAAAAATTGTGCCCTACAATGCTTATATTGTATTTGTTTGTAACATTTGTAGCTTCACAAAAATTTACACGCGGTTAGAACATGTTTGTTATAAAGAAAAATAAGAAATTTTGTACTCTTGAAAGCAAAGAAGGCCTCTTTCTCACAATTATGTGTTCTTCCTATTTCAATCTTCAAAAAAATCATATGTCGCGAATAGACCATAGATCATTATGGTTAACTTCCGTGTGGTGGAACAGCTCCCAAAGAGTGGAGGGGCGAAAGGGGAAATTTGCAGGCCCCCATTTATTTCTTGTGCTTGTCTATTTATTTGATGTAAAAAAAGTAAATCGCTCTTTCGGAGAAAAACTGAAACGACCCTTAGGAAAAGAAGTTGGTGATCCTTGTTCAAGTTGCTGATCTATTGAAGTCGCAAGCGATGAATGATGCTGAAGTCAAGAGTCCTCCATTCTCCTTTCTCCGGGCGCATTGGATACCCTTGGCGTTTTGCCTGTAGCACCTGCATCGTCCAAATAGCTTAGGCTTGCCTACCTGCGCCCGTCCTTATGTCGATGCAACATGGTACTGTAGCTCCACAGGGGGCCGAATTTCGTGTTTTGACCCCTTTTAGAAAGGATTTCAGGATCTGACCCCGGTTTGAAATTTTTTCGAGATTTGACCCTTTTGCCTACCGCCAGGCATCCGTGTAGGGTTAGATAGCTTACCGCCGTGTCTCATGGCGGTAGGAAACTTATCCACGTCACAAGCCAAGACGGCGCCGTCCTCCTTCCGTCGCACCCTACCGCCATGGGCCTGGCGGTAGGTCGTCTAACTACCGCCAGGGCCTTGGCGGTAGGGTCCGGCGATTATTTGCCCCAAACCCCCGCGCCCGCCCATCTCCCCTCCTCCCCCTCCCCGTCAGCTTCTTTCCTTTCTCCCCAAGTCGCCTCTCTCTCCTCTCTCTCATCTCCTCCACTCCTCTTGGATCTTCATCGATTCTTCACCGCTTTGGCGGATCGAGATGGCCCCGAGGAGAGAACCGTAAGCTCCTCCGATCCCTCCAATTAGTTTTTGCAAACTTGCTACCGATTCGACGCATTATTTGCTTGAAATCCCTCATGTTTTTGAACTTAGATTGATTTTTTTTCACCTAAGATTGATTGTAGTTGTAGTTCTTAGTTCTTTAGTAAGTAGTGGTATTGGATATGTACTCTAATCAATAGTTCATAATTTTTTTTGTTAAAAAAATTATGATGTATTGTTGATAAAGGGATGAACCCTAGTTTGATGATGCATGTTGATATGGTGATATGCTCTAGTGTGAAGATGAACCCTAGTTTGATGATGCATGTTGATATGATGATATGAAGATATTGTTTGGAAAATTTTGTTTAAAAATATGAAGCTATGATGTATGTTGGAGGTTTTTTTTGATATGATGCATGTTGATATGATTTGATCCATCATGTGTAGTAGATGTTGTTGGAGGAATATACTTAAAATTTGATCTTGATATGATTTGAGTTCATTGTTTGTTTATGTATGCTTATGCTTATGGTGCTTTTGTTTATGAAACTCTATTAAGGCGGCCACCTCTTGCGGACAACATCGGCTCACGGTATCAAGATGCTGGACTGGGCATTCGACAAGGGTCATCGTGCCCGTTTCATAGAGAACGAAGAGGTAAGTGATATGAAAGAAATTTTGATCAAAGTTCTCGGATTGATGAAAATGATTTCCTAACTTTTTGGCGTTCACTTTTTGACAGACGCCCAGCCATCACGCATGAGGGGTCACGGGGTTCATGGGCATATGGACTACGATGAGCGCTTACGCCGTTCTTCAAGAGAGCCCGTCTGTTGGGTTTCGTCTTTGCAGTTCAAGCGTCGGCCGCCGACGCTTGTCCACGCGGCTCTCACAGCTCGATTGACCGTTGGAGACCGGAGACCCATTCTTTCCATCTTCCATGGGGGAGATGACGGTGACCCTAGAGGACTGGGGATGATTACTGCAATCCCGATCGAGGGTCATGCACTCACCGGTCGAAAGTGGAGAGGGCCAATCGCGTGAGAGGGTCACCACCCTCATCGGCGACTGCCCCGCTGCCAAGAGTAACCGTACATCCGGTGTGTCGTTGCCCTGGCTCTCGGAGCACCGGAGGACATGCCCCCAAGGCGCAGATGAGGCGACTGTGGAGTTGTACGCGAGGGCCTATCTGTGGTATATTCTCTCGGAGGTCGTGTTTCCAGACAGCTCAGGAACTCTCGCCCTGGCGTGTCTGTTCTTCCTAGCGGACTGGGATGCAGGGTGCAGTTGGGGGCGACATCTCTCGCCTACCTATACCGTTCGGTAAGAGAGTGTCTAATTGTGTACCTACTCACGAAAAGTGTGTCCATGACATTTTCTTATATCTGATCCTCATTTGATGTTTTGCGACTTGACGACGAACGCAGAGGATGGGAGACAAGTCCAATATGGGTGGCTTTGTCAGGCCTTCTCCATTTGGATGTGGGAGCGGCTGCCGTGGGGCGTCCGGAGAAGTTGCAAGACGCCCATGGGAAGACTATGGCGAAGAAGGCGACGAGACTCGAAACCCCACCGTAGCTTACGAGTGGGACGTTGTCAAACTCTACACGGGCCTAAACAAGACTTCGTACACGACCTACACCAACGAGTTGGACGCTTTGGCCTTGCACGCAGTATATGAACTCGCCCAGCACCTTTCTCTTTGATTCCGCTTATTGACCGAGAGTGCGAACTTACCAAGGTATATGTAATAGGTAATCTGGTGGCCGACGACAAGAACGAGAGTGGGACTTTGATCTGAACGTGATGTGCAATGCGGACCGTGGTCTCTGGCGGTGCATCGTGCCCGCGATATGTGTGTACGCCGTCGAGTGGCATTTGCCACAACGCGTTGCCACGCAGTTTGGGATTTATCAGCATACCCCACCGGGCTAGCCCACCGATACCGGCGGCCACGCGCTCCACCTGTGAGCTCTTTGTTCTCCGTGAGATTATCATGTTTCTTGTTGCTTATGATGATCTCATTACGCTTATGATGATTCTTGTTGATTATGCCTTGCAGCATGAGCCGGCAGAAGAATCAGTCGATCACAGACTAGGGAGAGGAGCATAAGACTCATTGTGACGCCCCAAGACCGGAGCTTCAGTTGCCTTCCAGGGTTTCCGAGTTTTGTCGTGTGATTTGTTTTGTTTGTGCATTCATCATGTCATCTCTTGCATTGCATCATGTCATCATGCCATCATATCATTAATTTTAAAACTCAACTAAATAAATCGTATGGATTTTCGCTCCATTTAAATCGAGGGATATTCACAATGGTGATTTCTCTTTATAACATATCCTCCCAATATTTAGGGAGCTATATTAAACCATTCCATAACACATTTGCGCGGTTCTTCAAATTTCCTTTTATCCAACTCAACTTCTTTTCTTCCTTTGGTGCCTTTTTAGTAAAATTGTGTTGCAATTTTACTTTATCCACAAATGTTCCAAATCAGCCCATAAATCAAATCTACTGTGTAGGGCCATCTCCTATAATTTCAACCCATTTGGAGTTCATTCGAATGGGTTTCGAAATCCAAACTTGTCTGAGTTAAATTCAACATGTGTGGATTTTACATTCTCTAAAAATCCTCGGGCCATTTTTGTTAAATTCCTCATATTTTTGTGAGCTCGGAAAATTACCCGCATGCCCAAATTCTTCCTCTAAACCTTTTCTTCTCTCTTTTCCTTTCTTCCAGTTCTCTGTTAATTTAAAGAATAGAGAGAGCCCAGCCAGGCCTCTTAGGCCCGACCATCCAAACCGCCTCTAGCCCGCAAACCTAACCAAAGAAACCAGGCCGGCCCTTTTGCCTGGAGGTCCAGCCCACCTAACCCCTCCTAACCCTAGCCCGCATCTCTCTCCTCAACAAGAACCCTTCGCTCAGCGATCCCCATCGCGACGCAGCCCTCAAGATCGCCGAGGAGCGCCCGGCCTTCGACCCCACTCCCTCCTCTCGATCCCCATCTCCACTTCATGACGCCTCCCTTTCTCGGCGTCCCAGCGCCTGCCGTGCCCTGCTGTCGCTGCCTCCTCGCCGTCCAACCGTGCAGCGCCCTCAAGCGCGTCGCCTCCGCAGCCGTCGACCGAGCCGACCCTCCTCAGTGGCGTTGCCGCCTCGTCTCCCCATCGCCATGGCCATGTCGCCTCGCGCCTCCGTCTTCGCCTTCGCATCAGCGCCTGCGTCGCGGGAGCTCGTCCCGAAGCTCGGCCAACTCCGGCGGCCGAGCTGCGCCAAGCTGCCGTCGAGCCAGCGTCGCCATCCAAGACCCCGAGCCGCTCCTTCCGCCGCCAGGAGGAGCCCTCGTCCAGATCAGGATGGCCTCCGCCGCCCTTGCCGTTCTCCGTCGTCAGCAGGACCCGTGGTCGTCCTTCCGCTTCCTCTACGGTGACCAGGAGCCACCTCGCCAAGGCCTCCTCCACCATCACCTGCAACGCCCGAAGCGGAGCCGAGCCCCTCCCGTGCCCATGGTGCTGCGACCCCATCTCTATTCCTGCAGCCATCGCCGAAGTTACCCCAGGACCCGTGGAGTCATGCACGGAAAAACCAAGTCTGAAGACTACCGTGGACGTGTGCTCGGTGTCACCGGATCGTCAAGTACCCTCTTCGTGGTTTTTGCCAAGTACCTCGACGCCCGGAGCCCTCGGATCCGCCAAGTCCAACAACGTCGCGTGTACCACTACCGTCGACATGAACATCTACGAAAACGCAGTACAACTACCGCCGCCACGTGAACAACGACTTCCACTACGCCGTGTCACGACTACTTCCCTCGGCGATCATCGCGAGAATGTCTACTTCCCTCTCACGAAACGCATTCCGCCCGAACGCACGCTTCAAAGGTATAACCGCCGAGAACGACCGCCGTGGAACGAATGCATATGTCGATAAGATGCCCGCTTGCACCGTGTCCGAAATTATCGCTCGCTTGGTCCTCCTCGTTGCCATGCCATCGTCTCGTGGGAACCCGGTAACCGGGAACACCCCACCATCTTGCTCAACTCGCTTCCGTCACACTTTCTTTTGTACCGATATCTCCATGAGCTACCGGAACCGAAATGTTGCCGTGGCACCATTTTCGTTTCGCCGCCGTGGCACCCTTTCGATCCGCCATGGTGACCAAATGCTTCATAATGCTCTTGTCAACGCTTTTCATAAAATTGCATAAAAACCTGCACATGTCATCCGCATCATGATAACAACATTTAAATGTTTATAATTGTTGTTTGCATTAATTCGCTTAAATGCCATGCTAAAATGATTTATTTCATAACTAAATAACCGTAGCTCGGATTTAAATAAATTATATATGTAAATGGGGTGGAAAATGCATAGATTAACTTGGTGCACTTTATTTTGCTGCTTAATAACATTAAAATTGTGTTTAGGGCAGAACAGTAGCAAATTCGAAATATGCATATGGGGATTTCGAATTGTTGTTTGTTATTTCCGGCCTCATTTAAATTTGCCTAAATAGTTAGTTTACTTATGCTTCACCTCTTGCCATGTTTAACAACGTTTAATATTGTTTGGTAGCCCTAACCGAGAGTGAACTAAATAATTGATGTGGTGTTTCGTCAATATGCAACTCGTTGCATATTGAGCTCCACTTAACTTGTAGTGTTGTTTGTGCATATTGCCATGCCATGAATCATTAAACCGGACATGCATCATACTTGTTTGTGCATCATGCTATGATTATGCTTGTGTGTTTACCATGTTGTTTGCTTCTTTCCGGTTTGCTTCTTCGTTAGCTTCGGTTTCGCTCGGAGTTGTGAGGATTCGCTCGACTACATCCGCTTGTCTTCTTCATGGACTCGTTCTTCTTCCTTGCGGGATTTCGTGCAAGATGACCATACCCTCGAAATCACTTCTATCTTTGCTTGCTAGATGCTCGCTTCTTTGCTATGCCCATGCTGCGATGCCTATCACTTGCTTATCATGCCTCCCATATTGCCATGTCAAGCCCCTAACCATCCTTTCCTAGCAAACCGTTGTTTGGCTATGTTACCGCTTTGCTCAGCCCCTCTTATAGCGTTGTTAGTTGCGGTGAAGATGAAGTTTGTTCCTTGTTGGAACATGGAGATGTTGTTCCTCGTTGGAACATGTTTACTTGTTGGGATATCACAATATATCTTATTTAATTAATGCATCTATATATTTGGTAAAGGGTGGAAGGCTCGGCCCTATGCCCGGTGTTTTGTTCCACTCTTGCCGCCTAGTTTTCGCCATATCGGTATTATGTTCCCGGATTTTGCGTCCCTAACGCGGTTGGGTGATTTATGGGACCCCTTGACAGTTCGCTTTGAATAAGACTCCTCCAAAGAAGGCCCAACCTTGGTTTTACCATTTGCCACCTAAGCCTTTTTCCCTTGGGTTCTGCAGACTCAAGGGTCATCTTTATTTTAACCCCGACCAGTGCTCCTTCGAAAGTGCCGCCCAAACCGAAGCGATGTCCGCGCCTGGCAATCGTGGTCTATGCCAACCCGACGCCTTGCTCATCCGTGTGCCCCGAGAACGAGATATGTGCAGCTCCTATCGGGATTTGTCGGCACATCCGGCGGCTTTGTTGGTCTTGTTTTATTGTCATTGAAATGTCTTGTAGTCCGGGATTCCGAGATCGATCGGGTCTTCCAGAGAAGGAATATCCTTCGTTGACCGTGAGAGCTTATAATGGGCTAAGTTGGGACACCCCCGCAGGGTATTATCTTTCAAAGCCGTGCCATGCGGTTATGAGGCAGATGGGAATTTATTAATGTCCGGTTGTAGAAAACCCGAAGTTGATCTTAATTAAAAATACATCAACCGCGTGTGTAACCGTGATGGTCTCTTCTCGGCGGAGTCCGGGAAGTGAACACGGTGTTGGAGTTATGCTTGACGTAAGTAGTTCTAGGATCACTTCTTGATCATAGTTGTTCGACCATGCTTTGCCTCCTCTTCTCGCTCTCTTTTTGCTATGGTAGTCACCATAAATGCTAGTCGCTTGCTGCAGCTCCACCTCACTACCCTGTCCTACCTTTAAGCTTAAATAGTCTTGATCTCATGGTGTGAGATTGCTGAGTCCCCATGACTCATGATACTTCCAAAACCAGTTTGGTGTGCCGATGAAACCGCAGTAGGTGACGCACCCGAGCTCAAGGAGGAGCTCGATGAAGATCTTGTTCATTGTGTGGTTTCGCTTTCACTTGATCAAGAGTGGAGCCCAGCTTGGGACGATCGGGGATCCGTGTAGCATTTGGGGTAGTCTTCTTTTATTTTGGTTCCGTAGTCGGACCTTGATTGTATCTGTATGATGTAATGTTTTACTCATGTATTGTGTGAAGTGGCGATTGTAAGCCAACTATGTATCTCTTTCCCTTATGTATTACATGGGTTGTGTGAAGATTACCTCACTTGCGACATTGCTTTCAATGCGGTTATGCCTCTAAGTCGTGCTTCGACACGTGGGAGATATAGCCGCATCGAGGGCGTTATAAGTTGGTAATCGAGCCTACCCGACTTAGGAGCCCCCTACTTGATTGTTTGTCATGGCGTTGTTGAGTATAGAACAGAAAATGTTTTGAGTCTTAGGATTATATATATCGGAGAGTAGGATTCTTTTTACTCCTCGGTCCTTCGTCAGCTTCCGGTGAGGTATCCTGACGTAGAGTTTTGACTCTTCTCTCCTCAAATTTCACTAAAAAATTTTTTAGGATCACGCGGGTATCTTGGAATCGTTCCGATGGTTTTGTGACGAGAACATTGTTCTTGGTGCCTCCTGACATTTAGGGGTTGTGGCAGTGTCCCGGGGAGTTGAGCTCGAGGTGTTGTCGTCACAATTTTATCGTTGCGATTCGAATACTGAGTTTTGCCGACATCGAAAATCTCTTTTATGCAGTTGTTGGTGAGATAACCTCGATAACCCAAAGATCTTGGGCGAGCTCGAGAGTATTGCCATAACTCAGATAACGGATGCTTTTCAAGGTCGAGGTAAACGATTTCGAAGGTTTCTTGGTTATGTGTTGAAGGATGGATACAATGGATCTAGGTATTTTTAGTTTGGGTGATATATTTTGTGTCCCCCGTATCCCCAACACCAGATTGCATAACCGTAAAGTTTCGGGAGTTTATAGGTGGGTATTCAAGTAGCTCCTAGAATATCTTTCCGGCGGATGCATGATATGGGATTGGGTAAATCTCTATCATATGTATTTGTTCCGCTTATTCTCGCAAGCCAAATCCTTTGTTTTGTTTTATTTGTGGTATTCGAGTTGCTTCAAGTCAAATGTTGAATCCATACCTTTCCTTAAACGGTGTTCTCATATTTCTATGAGAGTGCTAATCCTTCTTGTTTATCGAGATCGTCATGTTAATTCTTTTCTACCGGCGTGCTTCTCTTCGAGTGGATCCGATCATTTCAACATTCGCAAGATCAATTCTAAGCTTTTTTCTCAACGGTGTTCATTTCATCCGACCCAAGTTGCCTTTGTTTTCCCGCCCTCCCACCCTTTTTCTTCAAGGACTCAGATTTCTTAATGAACTATCCATTTTATTGAGTGAAGCCTCTTCATTCTTTTCCTTTAATGTTTTATCCGGTGATTTCTCATGAAGACGCTAAGGAAGTTTCAACCTTATCATTGTTCCATTCTAATTTTCTTCTCCGGTGGATTTAGTTCAAGATTTCGGTGTTGATCTTATCCCTTTTCCTCTTTTCACAATGTTTTCCCATACCGGTGCACCTCATAGTCTTTCACTTCTTGTTATTCAATTGTTCGGAGTGATGAAGATATCTCGTAAGATTCGTGTTTCCATTCTTAATCCGTTCAAGTTATTTCGAAGTTTGTTATCCCATTCAAGCCATTTAATTCAACCGTGCAATCTCTCTTTTCAAGCAATTGTTCAACAAAGTGGTTCTTTTGAGTGGGCCCTAACCCACGTGTCTTTTCCGAGGATCTTACCTAACTCTTCTAATTTTCGTGAGCTATTCCCAAATTCATTGCAAAGTTTGACGTAAGAATGAGTTATCATCACCAAATGTCTTTCTCCAAGATCTTTCAAATTATTTTCATTGTTGGTTCAACCTTTCTAATTTTCATTCCGAGTGCCTCAACAATTCATGGTGGTGTTTCTCGTCGTCATTCTCGAATTTTGAAGACTGAAGAAGAGTTTCTCTTTAATCTTGCTCCATTCTCTTCAAGATTCATGGTTCTAGCTTGATGCCATCCTCTCATAATTATTTTCGATTGTGAGAATTCTTTTAACCCACCCGGAGCATTTCAGAGTCTTTTCGCTTGATTCTCCTGAGCCCATCATCTCGTAATTATTCATTCTCAACATCTCACTCTCCAAATCTTACCGTGCATCATTCAAGTATTCTCCAATCAGCTCGTCATCTATTCGCTCACTTGTATCTAAATCCCTCAAATATCTTCATTCGCTTTTCCAATTCTTCCTGGTGAATTGTGCCTTTGCTACGTTCATTCTCAATTCTTACGGTGGTTCGTTCAAGATTTCACTTCCTTCTTTATCATATCAATTCATTTGTTGTTTCCAAATCCCACCGGTGGTTCCATCAATACCTTCTCAAGTTTGCGCTATATCTCTATCTGTAATCATTTTTCAATGAGAATAAGTAGTATGCCAAATCCATTGCTTGCCATCAATTTAATTGGTGAAGGATCAGCATAATGTAATTCTTATTCTTGTTTCATCGAGTAAGTTCAATTCCTTATTCCGGAGGTTCATCAAAATTCTCGATTTCAGTTGTTCATCTCTTCTTTCCGGAGTTTGTTCGTCTTATCACATTCTCGGTCCGAGATGCTTCATCTTTTCTTTTCCGGAGTTCAAAGTTTTCTCATTATATCATTTCAAAGCTTCATCTTATCACCGCAAGGCTTCACCGGTGTTTTCAACTTCTCTTTTCTTTCTTTCATCCTTTCTTTACCGGAGTTCTTATGGAGTTTCTTCATGGTGGTTCATCAAGGATTTAATTCATTCTCAAGCGTTCTCAAGATTCTTGTTGGAAGAGCTCAAATATTCTTCTTCCTACATTCCAAAGTGCAATTCTTTCTACCTTATCTCTTGAGATGGTGTTATGTCACTCTTGGCAATTTCTCTTCGTGTTTCATGTTTCACTTGTTGTCAAGAATGAGATATTTAAATCCATCAATCCCTTTGTTGGAGTTATCTTGGGCTATATTTCACCTAAAGTATTCCCTAAGGATTGTTGCTATTTATGGTGCTTATAAATGACCCAAGTTCTTCATTTGTCCTCTCGGTGAAATAAGTTTCTCGTCTCCTTGTTGATATAAATCCAATCATTTGTTTCCGTTGGTGGCGTAAACTCACCTCATAATTTTGAGATGTTTGCCATAAGCCCACAACAAGCTTGTTCCTTTCGTTGTTGGTTTTCCAACAACTCCGTTCTATCCTTCTTTGTAAGGATGCTTCATACAAATTCATTTGTGGTACAAGTTGTCATTTTATTCTCCGTCCCTTTATCCCAACAATCTAGATTCTATTCTTTCGTTTCGAAGGCATTGTGATGTTGCTCTCTTCGACCCATCGTCTCGTTTTGTCAAGATCATGTTCTTTTTCTTGCATTATCCATTTAACCGGAGTGTCGTGTTTTCATTCGAGCTCTCTCATCTTATCAAGTTTTGCCCCCCTTCTCAACCGGAGTGTTGTCTGAAATCTTTCTTACCCCCTGTGCCATTTTTCAATAGTTCCGGAGGCAGCGTGTTGTTGATTTCATCAAGTATCATCCCATCTTCTCAAGTTCATGTTCAATTCCTTCCATTTACAGTCGGAGTGCTGTCCAAATTATATCATTCTTAATCCTACTCTATCTTGTTTCAACCGGAGTGGTTTCGAATTCTATCTTGTCCCTTAAACTCTTGATTCATGTCTTTGCAACTTTCAAGTTCCCGTAATGTTCCGTGTTCCTCTTTTCTAACGGACTGTTCGCAATCTCGTTCATTCCATTGTATTTTTTCTTTCAATTTGCTCAACCTCTCAAGGTTCGTGGTTTCACCTGCTCGTCAAAGAAGCAACTTAGTTTTACCTCTTTCTTCTTCCGCTTTTCTATCCGGTGCCATCCTAGATCTCGGACGAGATCCTCTCGTAGTGGTGGAGTGTTGTGACGCCCAAGACCGGAGCTTTAGTTGCCTTCCGTGGTTTCCGAGTTTTGTCGTGTGATTTGTTTTGTTTGTGCATTCATCATGTCATCTCTTGCATTGCATCATGTCATCATGCCATCATATCATTAATTTTAAAACTCAACTAAATAAATTGTATGGATTTTCGTTCCATTTAAATCGAGGGATATTCACAATGGTGATTTCTCTTTATAACATATCCTCCCAATATTTAGGAGCTATATTAAACCATTCCATAACACATTTCTTGCGGGGTTCTTCAAATTTCCTTTTTATCCAACTCAACTTCTTTTCTTCCTTTGGTGCCTTTTTAGTAAAATTGTGTTGCAATTTTACTTTATCCACAAATGTTCCAAATCAGCCCATAAATCAAATCTACTGTGTAGGGCCATCTCCTATAATTTCAACCCATTTGGAGTTCATTCGAATGGGTTTCAAATCAAACTTATGCGAGTTAAATTCAACATGTGTGGATTTTACATTCTCTAAAAATCCTCGGGCCATTTTTGTTAAATTCCTCATATTTTTGTGAGCTCGAAAATTACCGCATGCCCAAATTCTTCCTCTAAACCTTTTCTTCTCTCTTTTCCTTTCTTCCAGTTCTCTGTTAATTTAAAGAATAGAGAGAGCCCAGCCAGCCTCTTAGGCCCGACCATCCAAACTGCCTCTAGCCCGCAGCCTAACCAAAGAAACCAGGCCGGCCCTTTTGCCTGGAGGTCCAGCCCACCTAACCCCCTCCTAACCCTAGCCCGCATCTCTCTCCCTCAGCGCAAGAACCCTTCGTTCAGCGATCCCCATCGCCACGCAGCCCCCATCGCCAGGAAGCGCCCGCCAGCCGACCCCACTCCTCCTCTCGATCCCCATCTCCACCTCGCGACGCCTCCCTTTCTCGGCGTCCCCGCCTCTGCCGTGCCTCATCGCTGCCTCCTCGCCGTCCAACCGTGCCGCGCCCTCAAGCGCGTCGCCTCCCGCAGCCGTCGATCGAGCCGACCCTCCTCAGAAGGCCAGCTGCCTCGTCTCCCCATCGCCATGGCCATGTCGCCTCGCGCCTCCGTCTTCGCCTTGGCGTCGGCGCCTAAATCGCCGGGAGCTCGTCCCGAGCTCGGCCAACTCCGGCGGCCCCGGAGCTGCGCCAAGCTGCCGTCGAGCCAGCGTCGCCATCCAAGACCCCGAGCCGCTCCTTCCGCCGCCAGGAGGAGCCCTCGTCCAGATCAGGATGGCCTCCGCCGCCTTGCCGTTCTCCGTCGTCGCGAGACCCGTGTCGCCCTTCTGCTTCCTCTACGGTGACCAGGAGCCACCTCGCCCGTGCGTCTCCTCCACCATCAGCCTGCAACGCCCGAAGCGGAGCCGAGCCCCTCCCGGTGCCCATGGTGCTGCGACCCCATCTCTATTCCTCGGCCGCCATCGCCGAGTTACCCTGTGACCCGTGGAGTCATGCACGGAAAAACCAAGTCCGAAGACTACCGTGGACGTGTTCTGGTGTCACTGGATCGTCAAGTACCCTCTTCGTGGTTTTTGCCAAGTACCTCGACGCCCGGAGCCCTCGGATCCGCTAAGTCCAACAACGTCGCGTGTACCACTACCGTCGACATGAACATCTACTGAAACGTGTACAACTACCGTCGCCACGCGTGAACAACGACTTCCACTACGCCGTACGACTACTTCCCTCGACGATCATCGCGAGAATGTCTACTTCCCTCTACGAAACGCATTCCGCCCCGAACGCACGCTTCAAAGGTATAACCGCCGAGAACGACCGCCGTGGAACGAATGCATATGTCGTATGAGATGCCCGTTTGCACCGTGTCCGAAATTATCGCCGCTTGTTCCTCCTCGTTGCCATGCCATCGTCTCGTGGAACCCGGTAACCGGAACACCCCACCATCTTGCTCAACTCGCTTCCGTCACACTTTCTTTTGCACCGATATCTCCATGAGCTACCGGAACCGAAATGTTGTCGTGGCACCATTTTCGTTTCACCGTGGCACCCTTTCGTTCCGCCATGGTGACCAAATGCTTCATAATGCTCTTGTCAACGTTTTCATAAAAATTGCATAAAAACCTGCACATGTCATCCGCATCATGATAACAACATTTAAATGTTTATAATTGTTGTTTGCATTAATTCGCTTAAATGCCATGCTAAAATGATTTATTTCATAACTAAATAACTGTAGCTCGGATTTAAATAAATTATATATGTAAATGGGGTGGAAAAATGCATAGATTAACTTGGTGCACTTTATTTTGCTGCTTAATAACATTAAAATTGTGTTTAGGGCAGAACAGTAGCAAATTCGAAATATGCATATGGGGATTTCCGGAATTGTTGTTTGTTATTTCCGGCCTCATTTAAATTTGCCTAAATAGTTAGTTTACTTATGCTTCACCTCTTGCCATGTTTAACAACGTTTAATATTGTTTGGTAGCCTAACCGAGAGTGAACTAAATAATTGATGTGGTGTTTCGTCAATATGCAACTCGTTGCATATTGAGCTCCACTTAACTTGTAGTGTTGTTTGTGCATATTGCCATGCCATGAATCATTAAACCGGACATGCATCATACTTGTTTGTGCATCATGCTATGATTATGCTTGTGTGTTTACCATGTTGTTTGCTTCTTTCCGGTTTGCTTCTTCGTTAGCTTCGGTTTCGTTCCGGAGTTGTGAGGATTCGTTCGACTACATCCGTTTGTCTTCTTCATGGACTCGTTCTTCTTCCTTGCGGGATTTCAGGCAAGATGACCATACCCTCGAAATCACTTCTATCTTTGCTTGCTAGATGCTCGCTCTTTTGCTATGCCCATGCTGCGATGCCTATCACTTGCTTATCATGCCTCCCATATTGCCATGTCAAGCCCCTAACCATCCTTTCCTAGCAAACCGTTGTTTGGCTATGTTACCGCTTTGCTCAGCCCCTCTTATAGCGTTGTTAGTTGCGGTGAAGATGAAGTTTGTTCCTTGTTGGAACATGGAGATGTTGTTCCCTGTTGGAACATGTTTACTTGTTGGGATATCACAATATATCTTATTTAATTAATGCATCTATATATTTGGTAAAGGGTGGAAGGCTCGGCCCTATGCCTGGTGTTTTGTTCCACTCTTGCCGCCCTAGTTTTCGTCATATCGGTATTATGTTCCCGGATTTTGCGTCCCTAACGCGGTTGGGTGATTTATGGGACCCCTTGACAGTTCGCTTTGAATAAGACTCCTCCAAAGAAGGCCCAACCTTGGTTTTACCATTTGCCACCTAAGCCTTTTCCCTTGGGTTCTGCAGACTCAAGGGTCATCTTTATTTTAACCCCCGGACCAGTGCTCCTTCGAGTGCTGGCCCAAACCGAGCGATGTCCGGCGCCCCCTGGGCAATCAGGGTCTATGCCAACCCGACGTCTTGCTCATCCGGTGTGCCCTGAGAACGAGATATGTGCAGCTCCTATCGGGATTTGTCGGCACATCCGGGCGGCTTTTGCTGGTCTTGTTTTATTGTGTCGAAATGTCTTGTAGTCCGGGATTCGAGACTGATCGGGTCTTCGGTAGAAGGAATATCCTTCGTTGACCGTGAGAGCTTATAATGGGCTAAGTTGGGACACCCTGCAGGTATTATCTTTCAAAGCCGTGCCATGGTTATGAGGCAGATGGGAATTTATTAATGTCCGGTTGTAGAAAACCCGAAGTTGATCTTAATTAAAAATACATCAACGGCGTGTGTAACCGTGATGGTCTCTTCTCGTGGTCCGGAAGTGAACACGGTGTTGGAGTTATGCTTGGCGTAAGTAGTTCTAGGATCACTTCTTGATCATAGTTGTTCGACCATGCTTTGCCTCCTCTTCTCGCTCTCTTTTTGTATGGTAGTCACCATAAATGCTAGTCGCTTGCTGCAGCTCCACCTCACTACCCTGTCCTACCTTTAAGCTTAAATAGTCTTGATCTCAAGGGTGTGAGATTGCAGAGTCCCCATGACTCACGGATACTTCCAAAACCAGTTTGCGGTGCCGATGAAACCGTGCAGGTGGCCTTTTGAGCTCAAGGAGGAGCTCGATGAAGATCTTGTTCATTGTGTGGTTTCGTTTCACTTGATCGATAGTGGAGCCAGTTGGGACGATCGGGGATCCTGTGTAGCATTTGGGGTAGTCTTCTTTTATTTTGGTTCCGTAGTCGGACCTTGATTGTATCTGTATGATGTAATGTTTTACTCATGTATTGTGTGAAGTGGCGATTGTAAGCCAACTATGTATCTCTTTCCCTTATGTATTACATGGGTTGTGTGAAGATTACCTCACTTGCGACATTGCTTTCAATGCGGTTATGCCTCTAAGTCGTGCTTCGACACGTGGGAGATATAGCCGCATCGAGGGCGTTATACTCATGTGACAGAGTGGAACCGACGGAGGTGGTGTAAAGACGTGGAGAGGAGAGTGACTAACTGGGATGATTACCCGGGCCGACACATGAGGTGGTACGATGATGGCTAGAAGCACCGTCTTCGTCTCAGGCCTCGATGGACGGCGGAAGACATCGCGGAGCTGGAGTGGGCTGACCCCGATGAACAGGCATACCTGCACCGGCATCGAGAGACATGCCGCAGTGGATTTAGGGAGTTTGCACCCCTCATCAACAGAGTGGTACGTTTGAACCGACGGTCGTATTTAAAATATTTTATTTGTCAACGTGGTGACTTATGCCGTTGCAGTCCGGTGAGTGAACAGATGCATCTTTGAAGCCTCGGATGCACTAGGTCATCTTCCCGGAGCGTACAATCTGAGACCAGAGTCGGGGGACGATGAAGGTACAATTTCGATCTCCTCGGAGCAGATGCATCTTGTTCACTTGCAACAATCGATCTGAACTTATTATGACCTTGCTTCATTGTGAGTGCGAAGTTAAATGCAGCGTTAGCCATAAGCTGGTAGGGCTGCTTGGGTGTCTTGGAGCCGGTTCAGTTGAAGCTCATCAGCCTGTAGCCACACAGGGTATCATCGGCTCATCGAGCCATGCTCCCTCGTCGTCTAGGTTGGTTGGGGAGGAGAAGGATGAGGAGGAGGAGGAGGAGGAGGAGGAGGAGGAGGAGGAGGAGGCCATATATGAAGAAGGGGAGGAGGAGGATGAGAGCAACGGGAAGGAGGAGTACGATGAAGATTATGGACCTCCAAAGAACTCAAACGTCTCAAGCATCTCATTGCCAAGAAGAGGAATTCAAGAAGAAGGATTTCTTTGAGTCCGGACCCTTTCCGTAGACCGGTTCCTCGATGGCCCAAGAAGAAGACCGAAGAGAATCGTTCAAAGAGTAACGAGGACCGTACCTCCAAGAGGGAAGGAGCAACTGATTATGCTCTTCGATAGTTGGCTCTTTTAGTTTCGTTGAACTTCGTTTGATTGAACTATTCGGATGGTTATGAAGCTACGTGGAACTATGTGTTTGCTATTTGTGGATCTATGTGTTTGCTATTTGTGAAACTATGTGGAACTCCGTTTACTAATTAGTTGAAGTTCGTTTGAAATGTTCTATGCACTTCAAATTTGTTAATGTGTATGTGACGCCCAAGTTTAATTGTTTGAGATCTGTGATATTGTTGTCATATTTGTGAAAATTGCTATAATATTATTGTCATATTGAATTTGAAAAGAAGCAAGCAAATGAACTTAAATTCATAAAACACAGGACCCTACCGCCAAGGCCCCTGGCGGTAGGGTCGACAAACTTACCTGGCAACTCAATTCTTCACATGTAATCGTTACCTTTGAAAAAACAAGACCCTACCGCCCAAGGCCCTGGCGGTAGGGTCGACAACTATCGCCAGAAGCAACTCAATTCTTCGTTCTGAGTCGTTACGAGACAGACCCTACCGCCAGTGCTCTGGCGGTAGGTTTTGGACAACCTACCGCCGGGCCTCACAGCGGTAGGTACTTATCCACGTCAGCGCAGTCAAACGGCCGCCGTCCCCCTCCATCGCACCCCTACCGTCATGGGCCGTGGCGGTAGGCTATCTAACCCTACCGCCGTAGGCCCTGACGGTAGCAAAAGGGTCAAATCTCGAAAAAAATTCAAACAGGGGTCAGATCCTGAAATCCTTTCCAAAAAGGGTCAAAACACGAAATTCGGCCTCCACAGGGCCCTCTGCAGCTGCGGGCTACAGCACAATGAATGGCAAAGCTGGTGATAATTGCACTGCGACTGTAGTTAGTGCCTCTGACTACCCACCAGAGCAGAGCATCATACTGTACTAGTTTTCACTTTTACCTTTTCCTCAGGAGAGCAGCAGAGAGTAACAATGGCTCTCTATGATGCACAACTTGCAGGAACAAATTCTGATGGCCACAACTTGCGGGATTAAAATAAATATAAGGGGTAATATAATTGATCGATTAATATATTTATGGCACATCGATATTTGAGTATTTCTATCAGTCTTACAGCCAAAAAGGAATACTCCCAATACCCATGAAAATGGTCCAGCCATTGCGCTATGGCAGACACTGGATAATAATTCAAAACCTCTCCTCCATTCAGAAAAAAACCAGAATGAGAAGCGTTTTTCTCCCTCCCTTCCCTGCTGAGTCCTACTAAGTTTCAAACCAAAATAAAGAAAGAACAGACGCTTTGTGGGCAACGCCTCCTCGCTGCCACTACTAGCAAGCAATCTTCACCAATGCAGACCAACAGAGGAGCCGCCGGAATCCAGCATCATGAGCTCTACCACCACCTCATCCATCTCCTCCTCGATGCAGCACTTCCTGCACTCGTTGCTGCAGAACGCCTCGCCCCTGCATTCCAATCCAACACAAAACTCAACAGCTGAACAACACACCACATAAAAACAGGTGGAAGCAAAAAATGGTTTCAGTGCTCACAGATACATGAAGGTGTCCATGTCCTCTCGCAGCCGCTTCCTGCAGTGGGAGCACGAACCAGAAGCGTCGCCAGCAGCCGGCATCGGCGGCCATGACTGCTCCTCGATGGGCTCAATGGTGAAAATCGGCCCCTTGGAACGGACGCCGTTGGGCACCTCCACCGTCTGTCCTCTCAGGATGTGCGTCGTCCTCGGGTTCGGGCCGTGCTCGATCACGCAGGTGTACTCTTCATCTTCACAATCACAATGAACAAAGCCTGTATTCTCCTTCATGGCGGCGCCATGGCCAGCCGAACAGGTCTTCTGACACGAGGATGCATCGGCAGCCGCCTTTGGCAGCCCAAGCTCAAGAAATGGCCTGATGGACTCGAGGAACGAATTCTTGCCGCCAAAGTGCAACGAGCCCTCGTCGGCGGTGAGGGCATCGACAAGGCCGAGACCGACTCTCGGGGAGCCGGTTCTGAGCTTCAGAAGATCAGCCTCGATGCCTAGCAATCCAGTGGGCTTGAGATTGGTGCCCACGGTGTTTGATGACGGCAGGTTCTTGAAATCCAGAGGAGAGGTTGGGCTCCAGACTGAATCAGGGTCCACTGCATTCAGGCCTTTGCTGCTTAGCCTCACAAAGAGACCAGGCACCCTGAAGAATCCAATGCTCCTCTGTCCAAGGCTCTGGTCGGCGCAGTTGTCCATGGCTTGCTCTTGAGGAGCACAGGCACTAGCAAGTTGCCTCTGAAACAGTCAAGCGGTTTGTTTTTTAGTATCAGATCAGTCAGCAGTGAGTGACGAGAGCAAAGAAAAGTTCAGATAGATTTCAGCTTTTGCTTTTACTCATATGGGTCAAAGGATCAATCAATCAAAGAGAACAAAAGAAGGATGATTGATTAACCGGGTGCATGATTTTTTTTAATGAAAACTAACAAATTGCCTGCCGGTTCCAAGCACAAACATCTCATCCTCGCAAATTCAAAAGGCAAGACCGAAAACTACACTCACTTGAACATGGTCAAGGTGAGAAAAGGAAGAACACCAAGCCAAACGGATAAACAGCAGAAGCCCTTTGTCCCCCCCAATCTTATTACTCCCAAATCCCAACGGCTGCTTCAACAAGGACTTGCAGGAATGCAGCAATAAAACTCCGAGCTCCATAACCTGGCACTGCGACGGCCACGAAAGGGAAGGTCGAAGGCGGCATTACCACCGACCAGAAATCACGCGACACGAATCGCGGCCGAATCAAGCAACCAGTAAACGAAAGCCGTCCAATCTGAGGCCCGGACTGGGAAACCAGCCAAGAACCGCAAAAACTTCTGGGCCAAGCATACACGAATCTAGAAAGCGCGGCGGCATCTTTTCCACTCAGGGAGAGTAGTAGTAGTAGTAGTGGGTGGGTGGGTGCGTACCTCGCGGTCGATTCGGCGGCCGGGCGGGGATGCTCGTTCAGGCGGCGGTGCCCCTCCTCGCGCGACGGGACTAAGAAGGGTGGGGAGAAGAAAGGGGGGAATGGGGTGGGGGAGGCTTCCAGGGCAGTCTGCTTCTCGCTCTAGACTCGCTGCTGCTGCTCCTCCCCCTCCGTGCTTTCCATGTGGTTGCTTGCTGGTGTGTTTATGGGGAGAAGACAAGTGTCCTCGGCGCGGACACGCAGCATGCAAAAGCAACGGGCGGGTGCGGTGCCTTCTCCGGGGCTCCTCGCCTCTCTCCCTCTCTCCTAGTGTAGTGTACTACTACTACTACTACAGTGGTACCTACTATTTTTGTTTTCTCTTCTCCTTTTGTTTCTTTGTTTTTTTTCTTCTTCTCCCTTCCTTTTTCTTTTGTGTTTCTTGGAAGGCACTCCAGTGCTGCTCCATGTGACTATTTTTACTTTTTGGAGAACATTAACTCCGGATACGCCTAAGTTTAGCAGCGTAATGATGCTGGGTTTTGTTTTATTTTACGTCAAACAGTTTACTTCATTGGTTAACTTGGTATCATTGGAGATGCTTTCAGTTATGTTCTGGGATGACTTTATCCAGTGCTTCGGGACCGTCTAGGTCCTGCTTTAATAAGAAAAATAAAAATAAATAAAATAAAGTGTTTTTTATTAGAATGATCTCTTTGGTTCTAATTGGGCGTATCACTGTATTCGCAAAAAAAAGTACCACTGTATGTATTCTATAAAAATGTCACTTGTTGTAGCAGTCCTTTCATCTTCGTTTATACATATGCACAACGGTATAACTGGTATGGACAGTTTGGTCTGACATAAATGTCACAAGAAAATGTTTTAACCCGGCCTAAAAATCATATTTCAAACCGCATCAAGAATATCTAGACGTGCCGGACAACTGGGCTGTTAAGAAAGGGTCCATTGATCAGTCAGTTAAAGCTATCCAAACTGTTTATTTACCTCCCATGGCGATATCAACATCACAAATATACCTTGGGCCGCAGAGGAATTATATGCACATTCTATTTTTCTAGAGAAAAGGCTCGAAGCGAGTGTGACTGAATTAACAAAGACATTAACTGGACATGATTACACAGGACAACAACCTGCGACAAGAAAAAAGGAAATGACGGAAAAGATACATGATGATGTAACAGCTTATAACCGAATAGCTTTACAGGCAAATCAGGAAGGTGAAGATCTAGGAAGGAGTCGCCATTCACAAATCTCACCAACAAAGGCACAAGCTGAAGAACGTTGCCACACGACAAAGATCGACACAAAAGATTGCACTGTCAGCGTCACAGAGCATAACCCAACTAATCAACCACGGGATGATAACAAAATAGAACAGAAAACTCCACCGATCGACAAAATCCCCGCATAAGAGTGCCATCCTCATGCATGTGTCCCCGCCAGGGCCTCCCAAAAGGGGAGCGACGCAAAAACTCCGCCGTCATCCAAGAATTTGTTTGGTTCAAGAATAACACAGCCATAATTGTAGCATGGTCACACAACCACTATAAAATGGAATGTACGAAATACTAGACATGTTTTGTTCAACTTTTAAATGGACGGTAATCAATTATAATGTATGGAGGTACGATTCGTGCCAAATTATGGAATTGGCTGCAATGAAGGCATATCGACATGTAATATTTATTAGAGGCGGTTAGATCACCACATAAATCCATATCTGACAGTAAATTATCAAAAAAAAAAGAATTAAAATAGAAGAATGAACCAAAGGACACAAGCATACAAATTACACCAGCCTCATGGCGGCAGATCCACGCCAGAGCTATGACCTAACTTTTTACATTCAACATACATGAGCCTCTCTTCATATATTGAAAAAAAATTAACGAATGAAACATATTGCGGCTCAACATCGGCTGGAATGACAATGTAGTGATCGAGACAAGAATAGAGTTGGGAAACGTAGCATGCAATTTCAAAAAATTCCTACGCTCACGCAAGATCTATCTAGGAGATGCATAACAACGAGAGGGGGAGAGTGTGTCTACGTACCCTCGTAGTCCGAAAGCGGAAGTGTTTGACAACGCGGTTGATGTAGTCGAACTTCTTCTCATTCCGACCGATCAAGTACCAAACATACGGCACCTCCGAGTTCTGCACACGTTCAACTCGATGACGTCCCTCGAACTCTTGATCCAGCAGAGTGTCGAGGAAGTAGATGAGTTCCGTCAGCACGACGGCATGGTGACGGTGATGGTGAAGTGATCCGTGCAGGGCTTCGCCTAAGCACCGCGAGAATATGACCGAGGATGTAATCTGTGGAGAGGGGCGTCGCACACGGCTAACAGATGTTGTTATGTGTTCTAGGTGCCCCCTCCCCATGTATATATAGGTGGGAGAGGGAGGGGAGCAGCAAGGGGGCGCCTCAAATAGGAGGAATCCTACTTGGACGCCTCCCCAATTCGCCCACCCCCCTTTCATAAGTTCCGGAGGGGGAAGGAAGGAGGAGGGGGGAGGGAAGGAAGGGGGAGGCCGAATCCATCCCCTTCCTTCTCTCTTCCCCTCTTTCCTTCTCCTCTGATTCGGCCCATATGAAGCGCAGCGACCCTATTTGAATCTTGCGTTTCCCCTCTTGGCCCATTAGGCCCATATCTTTTGCCGGGGGTGCCCGGAACCCCTTCCGGTGACCCAATATGTACCCGGTACCCTTCGGAACACTTCCAATATCCGAATACTATCGTCCTATATATCAATCTTTACCTCTTGACCATTTAGAGACCGCTCGCCATGTCCGTTATCTCATCCGGGACTCCAAACAACATTCGTTCAGCAAATCACATAACTCATATAGTACAAAATCGTCATCGAACGTTAAGTGTGCGGACCCTACGGGTTCGAGAACTATGTAGACATGACCGAGACACCTCTCCGGTTAATAACCAATAGCGGAACCTGGATGCTCATGTTGGCTCCTACATATTCTACGAAGATCTTTATCGGTCGAACCGTTATGACAACATACGTTATTCCCTTTGTCATCGGTGTGTTACTTGCCCGAGATTCGATCGTCAGTATCTTCATACCTAGTTCAATCTCGTTACCGGCAAGTCTCTTTACTCGTTCTGTAATAAATCATCCCGCAACTAACTCATTAGTCACTTTGCTTGCAAGGCTTCTTATGATGTGCATTAGCGAGAGGGCCCAGAGATACCTCTCCGATACTCGGAGTGACAAATCCAAATCTCGATCTATGCCGACCCAACAAACACCTTCGGAGAGACCTGTAGAGCATCTTTATAATCACCCAGTTACATTGTCACGTTTGACAGAACACAAGGCATTCCTCCGGTATCCGGGAGTTGCATAATCTCATAGTCGAAAGAATATGTATTTGACATGAAGAAAGCAATAGCAATAAAATTGAACGATCATTATGCTAAGCTAACGGATGGGTCTTGTCCATCACATCTGTCGGTGTACAAAAGCAGGGGCCTTTTGTACCCCTTTACTTGTGCGCGGGCAGTTGTAGCCACGCCTGTGGCCACGCTTGGCAGGGCAGAGGAAGCGAAGACACAAGATAACCAGAGCGGCGCCAAGCCAGAGGCATGAGGAGCAAAGGGACAAGGTGGGCTTTCCCCGGCAAGAGCCTTGCCAGGGCAACTTGCCAAACACCAGCAAGGCCGCCACCCTTGAGCCTAAGAGTTCCAACACCATCAACGACATTGGAACCAAGGCTCGGGAGGCGCCTGCATGGTGGCATGCAGATCTTTGTGAAGACCAAGAACATACAAGGCTAGAAACCAGAAGCCGGAAACCCCCCGGCGAGATCCTTGCCGAGGACGCTCACAAGACCCCCGGCAAGACCCTTGCCAGGGACACCTGCGATACCCCGGCAAGACCCTTGCCGGGCCCCGTCAAGACCCTTGCCGGGGACATCTGCGGGTCCGCAGCCAGGCCCACACCTGCCAAGGCTCCACCGCCGTTCCAACACACGGTCGGCACCGCCAACAAGGCGAGCACACGCATGGCGACGTCGACTTCGAGCCAACTCAGCAAGCACCTGCATGGTGGCATGTAGATCTTCGTGAAGACTCTGCCACCGCACCAACTCAGCAGCCTGTCAGCCTACATGGCGCTGCATGCCTCGTTGGCATGGACGCATGTCGAAGCAAGGCGAAGCGGCGACGAATGGGACGGGCTTCGTTGCCGTCCCCGATAAAGCAAGAGGACACCTAAGTAGTGCATCAAATGTGTTTTGTCCTGTGATGTCAGGCGATAAGCTTGTACACCGTGCATACTTTCCACCTCCTGTGTGCCACTGTGGCGACCCCTTTGACTATAAAAGGAGGCCTGAGGCGTACTGAGGGAGGATTCCGACTTTTTGGACCCTGCACGCTTTGTAGCTAGTCCAAGAGCACCAGATAAACACAAACCAGCAGGAGTAGGGTATTACGCATCGCTTGCGGCCCGAACCTGGATAAAAATTCCCCCGTGTTGATCTCCCAAACCCGCTCTTTGCACAGCCCTACGCCCGCCAACCGTAGAAGGGATCCTCGTGATCCCATAGGTCTCGTTCCCTCGACATTTTTGGCGCGCCAGGTAGGGGGCGCAAGCTGTGAAAATCTGATTTGAGGGTCAACTCATCAATTTCTTCGTGGCGGTGGCTCGAGAGAGGAAGGCGACAGTGATCGACCATGCTCTGGTGCCGTCCACAGTCGCAACAACCATCCGCGCGGCCACGAAAAGCTAAGTCATGCAAAACTTTGGGCAATTCCTTTTTAATATGAGGCTATTCTATAGGACCTTGAAGTATGTCTAGAGGGGGGGGGGGGGCGTGATTAGACTACTTGACCAATAAAAACCTAACCTTTTCCCAATTTTAGACTTTGGCAGATTTTAGCTATTTTTGAACAAGTCAAGCAATCTTCACACAATTCAAGCAAGCATGCAAAGAGTATATTGGCAGCGGAAAATAAAGCATGCAACTTACAAGAATGTAAAGGGAAGGGTTTGGAGGATTCAAACGCAATTGGAGACACGGATGTTTTTGTCGTGGTTCCGATAGGTGGTGCTATCATACATCCACGTTGATGGAGACTTCAACCCACGTAGGGTAACGGTTCTTGCGAGTCCACGGAGGGCTCCACCCACGAAGGGTCCACAAAGAAGCAACCTTGTCTATCCCACCATGGCCGTCGCCCACGAAGGACTTGCCTCACTAGCGGTAGATCTTCACAAAGTAGGCGATCTCCTTAACCTTACAAACTCCTTGGTTCAACTCCACAATCTTGTCGGAGGCTCCCAAGTGACACCTAGCCAATCTAGGAGACACCACTCTCCAAGAAGTAACAAATGGTGTGTTGATGATGAACTCCTTGCTCTTGTGCTTCAAATGATAGTCTCCCCAACACTCAACTCTCTCTCACAGAATTCGGATTTGGTGGAAAGAAGATTTGAGTGGAAAGAAACTTGGGGAAGGCTAGAGATCAAGATTCATGTGGTTGGAATGGAATATCTTGGCCTCAACACATGAGTAGGTGGTTCTCTCTAAGAACTGGTAAGTTGGAAGTGTAGGTTTGTTCTGATGGCTCTCTCCACGAATGAAGAGGAGGTGGAGGGGTATATATAGCCTCCACACAAAATCTAACTGTTACACACAATTTACCAAACTCGGTGGGACCGAATCATCCAACTCGGTCAGACCGATTTAGTAAACCTAGTGACCGTTAGGGTTTGATTGGGGATCGACATGCATCTCGGTAGGACCGATATGGTTAGGGTTAGGGCATAACGTAATCTCGGTGAGACCGATTACACAAACTCGGTGAGACCGATTACACAAACTTCGGTGAGACCGATTTTGGTAATTAGCTAACCGGAGGGTTGGTCGGAGTAAACTCGGTGGGACCGATTTGCTCTTTCGGTGAGACCGAAAAGTTACAAAAGGAAGCAGAGAGTTTACATTGTAATCTCGGTGGGACCGATCGCTCACTTTGTTAGACCGAAACATTACGAAGGGAAATAGAGAGATTACAATCCCATCTCGGTGAGACTGAGATCCCTATCGGTGAAACCGATTTGCCTAGGGTTTGTGGCAGTGGCTATGACATTTGAACTCGGTGGCGCCGGATAGAAAGAATCGGTAGGGCCGAGTTTGACTTTGGGTTTAGGTCATACGTGGATGTGAGAAAGTAGTGGAGAGTTTTGGAGCATATCACTAAGCACATGGAGCAAAAGGCTCATTAAGCAACACCTCATCCCTTCTTGATAGTATTGGTTTTCCTATAGACTCAATGTGATCTTGGATCACTAAAATGTAAAATGTAGAGTCTTGAGCTTTTGAGCTTGAGCCAATCCTTTGTCCTTTATATTTTGAGGGATCCACTTTCATCATCCATGCCATGCCATTCATTGAGCTTTCCTGAAATATTCATCTTGGAATAGTATTAGCTCAATAAGCTATATGTTGTTATGAATTACCAAAACCACCTAGGGATAGTTGCACTTTCAATCTCCCCCTTTTTGGTAATTGATGACAACATATAGATCAAAGCTTCGACAAATGATAATAAAATTGAAAAACATCATCGCTTTGAGAAGTATGTGATAAGCAAGAGCTCCCCTAAATTTGTGCATATCTTAAGATTTGCTTTGGACTGCAAATGCACAAGAAATTAGGCTCATGGGTTACTCTTCCATGTCACATACATCTTGGTGGAGCTCTCAAAATAATAACGATTGAATACATGCACTCATCACCAAGCACAGTGAATGATCACATAAGGATAAATAAGATAATATCATAAAAGCATAAGTGTAGCTTATGATCAAACACATGATCATCAATGTCTCACAGGTAATGCATAGTATCTCAAGCAATCAAACGCAAATAAAGTTCAACCAAAAAGACAAGAGAGAACAAAAGCAAATCTCTCTCTCTCGAAGCGTATGATCTATACATTTTCCTCACCCAATGGCAACAAGTTACCAAAAGTTCCTAAAAATGCATAGCACTATGTCGCCTCTCGTGCTTGGTCTTCGGTGGTGGTGTAGACAGGACTCCAAGGATGAACGCATCGATCAGACGTGGTAGGAGCTGAAGAAGTTGGAGCTGGAGCTGGTTGAGCTGGAGCTGTAGCTGGAGTCAAGAAGTGACTCGTGTCTGCAGGTTAGCACCTTGCAGGTGACCTCCGAGCTCTAGGCACTCTGGCAAATGCATCAGTTGTCGTCTTTCCCTTCCTCTCCTGCATATCATCTTGTAATCGCTTGCTCCACGGTGGCGAATCTCAGTCACTTTGACATCAAGATCATAGAATTTTTGTTCCATGATTCTCTCCAGGCTCTCCTGGTTTTGAGTTAGGGTGGCCAATCCCTTCTCAATCCGTAAGTTGATGCTATCAAGTAACCAAGATGCTCCTGCTTGTTCTTCAGAAAGTACTCCGATGCCTCTGCTTGAGTGGGCATCTTTGCAGCTTTCTCTTGCCTTGCCTTCTCCTTTCTCTCCTGAGCTTGCACTGATGATGGTTCATTCTCAGTCATGACAACTCGATTGTCCTCAAATTCAGGAGAGAGAACCATGTGTTCCTTATCCAATAGGTACTTTCCTGTGCCCATCTTCGAGTTTATCAACTCCTGAATCTGTGGGGCATAACCACAGCTTCTCTTCTGATCTGCTGCTGCCCTCTTAATTGTCTCGACTATGAGGCTCATGACCTTGAATTTCTGAGGCACATAAAAAACATGAAGCAAATTGATTGCATGCCCTCTAATCATGTTATGGTCACCTGATTTGGGTAATAGAGTATGCCTTAAGATCCAGTTGATCGTAGGCAGCCCCGACAAGATGAAAATGGGTGATCCAAACTTGAAGGTCTCAAGTGCATCATCTGGGATCTCCTTGTACATGTGTGACATAGAGTTATGATCCATTTTCTTCTTACCATAAATGTCCAGGTCATCCTCACTTTCCTTAGGGGCATTGATCAAACTTTCCCATTCCTCTATGGTAGACTGATATCTGGTTCCTTCTGACATCCACACTATCCTGCCATCTGGATAGAAATGTGCTGTGGAGTAGAATTGCATGATGAGTTCATCGTTCCAGGTTGGTGAGCTTACGCCCAACAAAATCAGCAACTCCACACGCATCAAGGCATCATATACTCCAGGGTAGTGTTCTGTGTTCTCCTTCATGTAGGTCCAGTCGACCCATCTCATATCGCAAACTATGGGCTTCTTATCCATCAAGATAGTCTCATAAAAGTCCTGCTGCTCCTTGGTGTGGAACCTGTAGTCCACAGCAGTCCTTCTCCTCGTGGCATATGGATCTGACTCTCTCCATAGCCTCAACCCATGATCTCTCCTGATCTTCATGTTTTCAGCCACAGGATGAGCATCATTGTGGTATGAGATCTTGGGTTTGAGCTTCCTTAGGACCTGCCCTTCTTCATCTTCCTCAGCATCTACCTCAGGCATTGGGGCCTTGTTCTTTTCAACTGCTGGTATGCTCCTGGTATTCCTCTTGGGTGCATTCTTGGGCTTGGGGGCAGCTTTGGGCTTGGAAGTTGCAGCCCCTGATTTGATAGCATCACCCATTAGCTTTTGTGCCTTGGGTGCCGGTTACGCAACCTCTTCTTCTTCTTCCTCTTACATCATGGAAGGCTTCCCAATCACTCTTGCCATGGTCTTCTTGACCCTTTCTTTCCTTTTCTTTCCCTCTGCGACCTTGAGGCTCTTTGGGTTGATATCCAAAGGAGCTTGAGTAGACACTGGCTTTGGACATTGGTTGTCTACCTGCTTTGGCCTTTTGATTTTCAAACCAGGCTTCACTGCAGATGAGCTGAACTCCCTCTTGAGCACTTTCTTCTTGGAGCTTGCCTCATCCTCAACTGCCACATAATCCTCATCCTCGACTCTGAGGTCTTCTTCTTTCTTGTCCTTGTGGCAGCCTTGGGCAAATTGCTCGAGTGCTTCGCTCCCCTCATCTGAGCTGCTTGAGGGACTAGTGCCCTCGCTCAATTGGATCTGCTCTTGATTTGTTCGGCTATCACTTTGGTCCGACATGTTGTTCAACCGACCACAGCGAATAGTTATAGATGAGGTAGAGTGGATGAGCATCACAAAATGCAGAGATTTTTGCAAAATAATGATTCAAAAACTTAGTTTTAGTTTCCCATCAAAACATTTCGGATCTACCGATTTTCAAACTCGGTGATACCGAAGCAGTTTTGGAACCTAAACTAGTGAACTCGGTCAGACCGAGTCACAGTTCGGTGGCACCAAGACTGCTAGGGTTTCACAAAGTTCTGAAATCAGTCACACCAATTAGCAATTCTCGGTCAGACCGAGACTTACTAGTGCAATGGCATTAGCCAAATCGGTGGGACTGAGTTTTTCAACTCGGTGGGTCCGAGATGGTTTCGGCGGAAACCTGACCCTAAATTTTCGAATCGCAACTATTCTAAGGATTGATTTGACTAGATAGGAGTGTTTCAATCGTGGCAAGATGCATAATGAACACAATGTGCTGAGAATCGGACGAGGAAAGCACTGTGATCGAGTTCATACCCTAGTTCGGTGGGAACTCGCTACGGCGGCAACGGCGGAGGAGAATTCCGTTGACGACGGCGAAGACCAGCGACAAGAGGCAGCTGGCTACGAAGTCGACGATCCGTGGACCAAGTTGGCAGAGCGAGCTATGCGCGGACGAGAAGATTCGGAGAAAGTTTTCCAAATTTTTCCCGTGCGTATATATAGCCCGACCCTGTCGGTGTGACCGAGTGGTACAACTCGGTGGCACTGGGATGCAAAACTGTGAACAGTTATTGCAACTCGGTGTGACTGAAAAGTACAAATCGGTTGCACCGAGATGAAAACCTAGATCGACTTAGTAATCTCGGTATGACCGAAATGGAGGAATCGGTCAGACCGAAAATCACAAAGAAGTTTTGGAAGTTTAAGTCTATGACGAATCGGGGACTCAAGTGCTCCTCACATGCAGTGGTTCAAATCTGACTTGATCAAATTTTGTGATGTAGCATGAATAGAGTTTGAGACGAGAAAAGCATAGATAGCTAGAGAAGGTTCTTAGGCATTCTTGTCCATCCACTTGGCCAAAGAAAAGAAGCCAATCAATCAAAACAACAAGTGGATGTCCTCGAATGAGTAAATATGCAACCGACATGCTCACACAATAAGATGACAAATGAAATATGTGACAAAGCATGCACAACCAATTCTAGCATCTATCAAACAATTGGCGATGACTAGGTCATCTATATATGAGTATATTGACTTAGGAGTCAAATGAGAACATTTGATCATAGGTCATACTCATCGTTTAAGCTCAAGTGGGGTTTCCACTTTTACATAAAGCATTTATGTGTTCACATCATTAGAGTTGCTTTGACTCTATTCTTAGAGTTAAGCTCCCCCTAGATGTGAGATCCCCCCTTAGAGGGATAAACTAACCTTGGGTTTTGTCGATGATGACTTCATGTAGGTGTTGAAGATGGGGATGCTCAATGTTGATGTAGATCGTTTGGAGCAATCCTTTGGAGTGAGTTGCACTTTCAATACCTACATGGGTTAGTCCCACAAGGAACAAACAAGAATATCCATAGACATAGAGTGATGCACACACAAAATGATGTCCATGAAAACATTAGGTCACCTTGTCCCTTGCCTTTCCAACATGAGGATTTGTGACTCCTTGAACTAGTGTAAGATATGGAAGTTGATTGCACTTGTCCTTGCCATAATGATATGAGTGAAGAATGTTGGCGGAGTCACCCTTAAGAACTCTCTAGTTCTTCTTCTTCGATCCACATCATCTTGATGGGAATCCTTGGTGTAGTAGTTGTACTTGATGAAGTAGAACTTGACGTAGTCTTGGGAACCCACTTGACCAAGGCCTTAGGTGCTTCTTCAAATGCATCAATTTCCTCTTGAAGCTTGTCCTTGCCTTTGTTCTTGTGGTCTTGTGGTGGAAGATCATCTTGTGCTTGTGTTCCCTTGAAGGAAGTAGGATCATACTTCTCTTGTTGAGGAACAAACTTCATCTTGGGGTATTGATCTTCTTCCCACTCAACTCCATTGGCATTGAACTTTCGTTCAAAACCAACACCTTGATTCTTCCGGTGCCTTCCTTGCTTGCGTACAATTTCCTCAAATTGCTTACTCCCTGCAAGACTCTTGTATACACATTTCTCTATAATTCCCTTCAATAAGTTGTTTTCTTGCTCAAGTGTGACTTGGCTAAGAGGATCATTAGTGGAATCAAGAGAACTAATAGAAGCAACAATATTGGATTTAGCATTATTATTGTTACTACTAGAGGAAGAATCTTTCTTGTTCTTGTTACTAGACTTGACTTGAGGCATGTAAGTAGATAAGAGTAAACGCTTGGCAATGTAAGAAGAACTTTTCTTACGAAGATCATCATTGATCGCTTTTAGGAACTCATGCTCTTGCTCAAGATTGAGCTTTTCAAAGCGTAACTTCTCATGAGCCCTTAAAAGTTCTCGATGATCTTCAAAGATAGTTTCATGAGCTAACTTAAGAGTGTTTAGTTCTTTAGTTAGACGCTCAATTTTCTCCTTATCATTGCCATTCGTTTCAACTTGATTAGCATGATTAATTGACGTTTCATCATAGTATTCATCACTAGAGTTGTCAACAAGTAAATCATCATCACCTAGCAAGTCATCTTCATCAACATCAAAATCAACATACTAAGGTGTGTTACCTTAGGACCTTTGGCCATGAAGGATCTACCAATTCCTTCGTTTGGTGATTCAAATATGTCGTAGGAGTTGGTTGACACAAGTGTTAGACCGGCAACACCTTCATCTTGAGTGTATTCGGAGTCGGAGTGATAGCTTCTCTTGGAGTGATGGTCGGAGTCGGAGCCGGATACCCATTCACCAACATGAGCTTGATGTCTTCGTTTTGTGTAGCTCTTTGATTTGTCCTTCCTTTCCGAATCCTTGCTTCTCCGTGCGGGTCTTCATTCATAACGATCATCTCTACTCCTTCTCTCTCTTGGTGGTGATTCTTCTCTTCTACTTCTTCTCTTAAGAGAATCTTCTCTTCTTTTGTAGGGTGCCGTACACTCATTGGAATAGTGTCCGGGTCTCCCACAATTGTAGCAATTGCGCTCTGGACTAGAAGATCTTTTGTCATTGTAGGACCTTGACTTAGAGCTTCTTTCTTTGCTTCTACTCTTGTAGAATTTGTTGAAGTTCTTCACCATTAAGATCAATTCCTCATTGAAGGTTTGTTTCTCACTTGATGATGTGGGGGCTTCACACGAGGCTTTGTAAGCACCACTCGAACTGTTGTGAAGTTCCTCCTTATCCTTGAGTGACATCTCATGAGCAACAATTCTTCCAATGACTTCCGTAGGCTTGAGATCTTTGTAATTGGGCATCATTTGGATCAATGTGCATACGGTATCATATTTTCCATCCAATTGTCTTAGGAACTTCTAGATGAAGAATTACACGGTCATCACTTCACTTCCTGAGCCGGCAAACTCATTAGTGATGAGAGCAAGCCAAGAGTACATTTCAAATGACACCTTCACCATCCTTCATTTTGAACTTGTCAAGCTGACTTTGGAGCACATCCAACTTGGATTCCTTGACGGAGTCGGTACCTTCGTGCATATCAATCAAAGTATCCCAAATTTCCTTTGCATTCTCAAGACGGCTGATTTTGTTGAATCCTTGAGGCACAATCCATTGAAGAGGATATCACAAGCTTGAGCGTTGTATTGCAACATCTTCAACTCTTCCGCACTAGCTTCACGGTTCGGTTCTCTCCCATCAAATAATTCACCTTGCAAGCCAATACACAAAATAGCCCAAACGGCGGGGTTATGTCCGAGAATATGCATTTTCATCTTATGCTTCCAACTAGCAAAATTAGTGCCATCAAAGTAAAGGACCTCTACGATGATAATTTCCCTCGCTAGACGCCATACTCTCCTAGGTTGTGAAACCAAGGCTATGACCAACAAAAGCTATGGAAATCAAAGCAAATGGAGACCAAAGCTCTGATACCACTTGTAGGACCTTGAAGTACTGTCTAGAGCGGGGGTGATTAGACTACTTGACCAATAAAAACCTAACCTTTTCCCAATTTTAGACTTCGGCAGATTTTAGCTATTTTTGAACAAGTCAAGCAATCTTCACACAATTCAAGCAAGCATGCAAAGAGTATATTGGCAGCGGAAAATAAAGCATGCAACTTGCAAGAATGTAAAGGGAATGGTTTGGAGGATTCAAACGCAATTGGAGACACGGATGTTTTTGTCGTGGTTCCGATAGGTGGTGCTATCATACATCCACGTTGATGGAGACTTTAACCCACGTAGGGTAACGGTTGATTCTGTGAGTCCACGGAGGGCTCCACCCACGAAGGGTCCACAAAGAAGCAACCTTGTCTATCCCACCATGGTCGTCAGCCCACGAAGGACTTGCCTCACTAGCGGTAGATCTTCACAAAGTAGGCGATCTCCTTGCCCTTACAAACTCCTTGGTTCAACTCCACAATCTTGTCGGAGGCTCCCAAGTGACACCTAGCCAATCTAGGAGACACCAATCTCCAAGAAGTAACAAATGGTGTGTTGATAATGAACTCCTTGCTCTTGTGCTTCAAATGATAGTCTCCCCAACACTCAACTCTCTCTCACAGAATTCGGATTTGGTGGAAAGAAGATTTGAGTGGAAAGCAACTTGGGGAAGGCTAGAGATCAAGATTCATGTGGTTGGAATGGAATATCTTGGCCTCAAGTCATGAGTAGGTGGTTCTCTCTAGGCTGTAAGTTGGAAGTGTAGGTTTGTTCGATGGCTCTCTCCACGAATGAAGAGGAGGTGGAGGGGTATATATAGCCTCCACACAAAATCTAACTGTTACACACAATTTACCAAACTCGGTGGGACCGAATCATCCAACTCGGTCGGACCGATTTAGTAAACCTAGTGACCGTTAGGGTTTTTGATTGGGGTGACATGCATCTCGGTAGGACCGATATGGTTAGGGTTAGGGCATAACGTAATCTCGGTGAGACCGATTACACAAACTCGGTGAGACCGATTTTGGTAATTAGCTAACCGTAGGGTTGGTCGTAAACTCGGTGGGACCGATTTGCTCTTCGGTGAGACCGAAAAGTTACAAAGGAAACAGAGAGTTTACATTGTAATCTCGGTGGGACCGATCGCTCACTTCGGTTAGACCGAAACATTACGAAGGGAAACAAAGAGATTACAATCCCATCTCGGTGAGACCGAGATCCCTATCGGTGAAACCGATTTGCCTAGGGTTTGTGGCAGTGGCTATGACATTTGAACTCGGTGGCGCCGGATAGAAAGAATCGGCAGGGCCGAGTTTGACTTTGGGTTTAGGTCATATGTGGATGTGAGAAAGTAGTGGAGGGTTTTGGAGCATATCACTAAGCACATGGAGCAAAAGGCTCATTAAGCAACACCTCATCCCTTCTTGATAGTATTGGCTTTTCCTATAGACTCAATGTGATCTTGGATCACTAAAATGTATAATGTAGAGTCTTGAGCTTTTGAGCTTGAGCCAATCCTTTGTCCTTAATATTTTGAGGGATCCACTTTCATCATCCATGCCATGCCATTCATTGAGCTTTCCTAAAATATTTATCTTGGAATAGTATTAGCTCAATGAGCTATATGTTGTTATGAATTACCAAAACCACCTAGGGATAGTTGCACTTTCATATTCCCCTCGAAAGGTCTTGCTCTTTGTATGGAAAACCTGCACGCAATGGGACCCTTCCGCTATTGGCAACGCCCTTGTCCTGTTTCAAGTCCGCTCAACTGTTCAAGCGGCCGCGCTGAGAACGGCAAGGTGGCCTGCCCGCTATTAGCAACGCCCTTGTTCTGTTTTGAGTCCGCTCAACAGTTCAAGCAGCCGAGCTGAGAGCGACAAGGTGGTTTGCCCGGTAGCAAGCGCCCCCCCTGCAGGCTGCTAAGGATCCGTCCTCAGAGCACCGTAGCATGGGTTTACGCGCCGGCAAACCTATCCCACTGGGCGTAGGGTGTATACATACAAAGAAAGATCAACACAGGAAGATAGCATGTTTCATCTTAAAGTACTGCAGAGTTATATTACATCAATAATTGTTGCGGTTCTAACTTAAGATAAAATTGTCTTGATCATGAACCCGCAGCGGCCATGAGAAACGGGGTGCCTAGTCCCGGCGCTGGCCCTCCACCCTCTGTACTCCGTCGACGCAGCTGATGATGGGCTCGATATGCTCCTTGAGCGCCGTGAGGTCTGCATCCTCCGGCAAGCTCTCCAGCACGTCGGCGAAGTCGATGTTGGGGTTCTAGAATGCGACCTTGGTGAGCACCTTGGTCAGGGCACCCCGGTAGAGCCTCCGGGACTCATTGGCAGATAAACTGCTCAGTTGGAGCGGAGCCGCTCTAGGGCTTTGAGGACACCCTCGAAGAACAGGGTCAGCCTGGCATTGGGGCTCACGTTCGGCTCTTGGGAGTACCTGACATCCGGCAGGCCCATGGCGGCTAGTTGTGCGGTGAGCCTCCCTGCAACGTCGACGAGACGGCTGATCCAGAGATTGACGCTGCCCACATACTCCATGTGGGCGGTGGCGTCATCACTCCGCAGCCGCTTTTCGGTCTAGAGGGCCCTGGTTAGGGTCTCCTCCCGGGCCCTGACCTCTGAGAGCGTCCCCTCCAAGCCGTCCGCCTTCAGCTTTAGATCATTGATGGAGCCATTGGCCTCGGAGAGCAGCTTGGCCTTGTCGGAGACCGCGGCCTGCGCATCCGCCGAAGCGCGGTTGACCGTGTCCCTCTCCTCCATCAGCTCCAAGACCACCTTCTTCAGCCCATCCCGCTCCAGCTCCAGCTTCTCCACTTCACCGGCATGAACCCGAGCCAGAGCATCGAGCGCATCCTTATGCCTCTGCTCCAGCTCCTGGGTCCGCTGCGCGACGAGCTTCTCGACCTCCTCGTCCTTGCCGTGGAGTGTGGCGGCAAGCGCCTCCTCACGGGCGGCAAGGTCCTCCTCCTGGGAGTCCAGCAGAGCATGGTGTTGTTGCCGAGCGGCCTCGTCCTTGGCGGCCTGCTCCTTTGCCACCTCCTGGGCCTTCTTGATGTCAGCCTGCTTCAGGATGAGCTCCCGTTTGCGCTCAGCCAGCTCGCCCTGGACAGCCTTCAGTTCTTCCCGAGCCTTGCGGAACCAGGCCTGCGTCTGAGGGACGCGCTCCTCAAGATCCGCTTCCGCCTTGTACGCTGCCGCCATCCTGGATTTCGCCTTGTCTAGGCGGGCACGGTGGAGCACCTGGAGCTTCTCGAAGTTGACGCTCATGGCCAGGAGAAGCTGCTCCTCTTGGGAACCGCCACCGCCAGTGCTCGGTTCATCGACAACTTGGAGCCCGTCGGTGGCGAGCGCCTCGTCGTCGAACACCTCCCCCTCGGCTGGTGCCCTGGTGCTCGCCGTCCCTGGGAGGTGGACGAACAGGTCGTCGCCCACCTTCAAGTACTTGCCCGAGACAGGGGCTGTAGGGGAGGAAGGTTGGTCGTCAGCCACCTCCTCCCCGGCAGGCCCCTTGCCTGCCTCTTCAGCAGCAGCCTTGTCGGCCTCGTCGGCAGCGGCCTTGCCGGCCTCCCCGGTAGGCCCCTTGGCAGCCTCCTCAGCGGCGGTTTTGGCGGCCTCCTCGGCAGCAATGTTGTCGGCCTCGGCGTCCTTGGTGAACTCCTCGATGACGGTATCAACATCCTCCTGGTCCGCCGAGGGAGGGTCTGGATATGAAGAAGGAGAATGAGACGAGGCCAAAATCAAGGTTCAAAAAGAAGAAAAAGAAAAAACGGGGACGAGGGGCAGGCCACTTACCCGTGCGGAGCTGGGAAGAAGTGGTTCCCTCCCCGCCAACGTTCGTCGTCGGGATGGAGCCACTAGCACCCAAGTTCGCCTCCTCCTCCTCCATGCGCATGGGCTCAGTGCTTGGTTCCCTTGCGGGGACGCCCCTCTGGGCGGCGTGGTCGATGGGGGCGGTGTGTTGGGGGTGGCCCTTGGTGGCTCCTCCTGCCGCCGCTCTCCTCCTGCAAACCCGGCAAGGTCAGCACCAAGGATTCGTGTCCTGATGCCCGTCAACAAAGAGTGAGTGATGAACTCACGCTGGGGGCTACATCGGGGGCTGTTGTCCGGGCTGATCTCCACCACCACCGGCGTGTGCGGAACGCCAGCCGGGGACTTGTTGCTCGTCGAGGCCCTGGCCCTCTTCGCCACCCTCTGGGCCAGCATCTCCATGTCCCTGTGAAGATAACATCAAGTCAAAGGAAGATAACACAGGCGTGGGGTCAGCAGAGGATGGGGGCGAAGTACTTACTCGTCCTCCACTGGTTTCCTCTTCCTCTTTGGGCTAAAGGACCCGAGGTCGAACTCGGCCTCTAGGGTGCTGTCTGAAGGAGGAGGATAAGGGGATGGGGTCCTGCGCCGCTTGGACGAAGAAGAGGCAGCCGCCGTCTTCTTCGCTGTCATGGCCTTCGCCGTCTTCATCGCTGCCGCAGCCTTCATCGCCCTCGTCTGGCGCACGGGCTGCTCCTGAGCCTGTTGGCGCTGCGCGGTCCTGCCGGGCCGGACCGGCTCGCCGGAGCTAGCCCGCCGTAGGACGCGTTTTGTCCCCGTGGCCGGGGGGTCGTTCGTCTCGGCCTCCTCTTCGGCCGACTCCTCGACCATGTCTTCGATGAGGGGGGCCCCGGCGCCGACGCTGCTGGCCTCCCCAGCAGACTCCGCCCATCCAACGAGCTCTTTCTCCTCCGCGGCCGTGTCAGCCTCGTCCTCCATGGTGCCGGTGCTGCTAGCCTCCTTGGCGAGTGCCGTCTCCGCCGCCCTGGCGGCGATGTAGTCCAGATCCTCCTTGGTGGTGTCGTGGATGAGCAGCGGCTCGTCGCGGATGTACCTCTCCGATAGATTGTCGAAGAACTCCTACACCCACTCCGCTTCTGGCTCGGCCCAACTTGGGTCGAGGCCGTGCGCATTGAAGTCCGACATCATGACCATAATGTCGGTATGAC
Organism: Aegilops bicornis; assembly: GCA_021605145.1. Classification (NCBI taxonomy): domain Eukaryota; kingdom Viridiplantae; phylum Streptophyta; class Magnoliopsida; order Poales; family Poaceae; genus Aegilops; species Aegilops bicornis. The sequence continues at coordinate 558,103,599 of CM038671.1, forward strand.
GAGAATTGTTTCTCAACGGGACCACTCCCGCCGGCAACCCAAACAGAGATGCCTTGATGGCCTTGCCGGCCTTCTCGGCCCTGCCGGTCCGCTCAGCCCTGCCGTCGTCACCCACCTTGAGCTGGAAGAGCCTCTGGCAAAAATGAGCATGCCCCATCACCGTTAAGTTGTGCTTCAAGCTAGGGTGGAGCCTCATGATGTCGGCTGCATTCCTATAGTCCCAGGCTGGCCTCCCCCTATTGTGTGGTGAGGCAATTCAGCGGCGGATGAAATCGGCCCCAATCATTTTGAGAGTGAGCCCGACCATGGTGAGGCGATGGATCCTAGTGGTGGCGACCGAGAGCTTCTTGTCGTTGGCGTCGAGGTTGCTCCAGTCCTTGCGGCGGACCAGCGGACTCCGACGGACCCCGCAGAACTCCCGTGGATCCTTCTCCTTGATCCAGCACCACCGGCTTCGCCACTCCTCCCACCTCTCCTTCCGGGCGCCCTCCAGGTACGTGCCTTGATAACCCAAAAGTATAGGGGATCGCAACAGTTTTCGATAAGTAAAGTGTCGAACCCAACGAGGAGCTAAAGGTAGAACAAATATTCCCTCAAGTTCTAACGACCACCGATACAACTCTACGCACGCTTGACGTTCGCTTTACCTAGAACAAGTACGAAACTAGAAGTACTTTGTAGGTGTGAAAGGATAGGTTTGCAAGAAAGTAAAGAACGCGTAAATAAAAACTAGGGGCTGTTTAGATAAAGAAGCAATAAAGTAAATATAGCGAGTGTGGAAAAGTGGTGGTAGGAGTTGTGGAATTGCCCCTAAGCAATTGACTATGTTACTAGACCGGTAATCACTATTGCAATTCTATTTGAGGGAGAGGCATAAGCTAACATATCATCCCTTACTTGGAATTATATGCACTTATGATTAGAACTCTATCAAGCATCTGCAACTACTAAAGATTCATTAAGGTAAAACCCAACCATAGCATTAAAGCATCAAGTCCCCTTTTTCCCATACGCAAACAAACTACTTACTCGGGTTTGTGTTTCAGTCACTCACACAACCCACTATAAGCGAACCATGAACGCATTGCAACACCCTACAACGGGAATCCCTCACGCTTGCGCGACATGGAGGGCACCATAGGACAACACCAATAATAAAACATGCAACTCAAACCAATCATAGCAATCCATCAATCACCGATAGGACAACGGAAATCTACTCAGACACCATAGGATGGCAACACATCATTGGATAATAATATGAAGCATAAAGCACCATGTTCAAGTAGAGGGTACGGCGGGTTGCGGGAGAGTGGACCGCTGAATATAGATGGGGGAAGGTGATGGAGACGTTGGTGAAGATGATGGAGGTGTTGGTGAAGATCGCGGTGATGATGATGGAACCCGGCGGCGTTCCGACGCCACCGGAAGCAAGGGGGAGAGAGCCCCCCTTCTTCTTCTTCTTCCTTGACCTCCTCCCTAGATGGGAGAAGGGTTTCCCCTCTGGTCCTTGGCTCCCATGGCTTGGGAGGGGCGAGAGCCCCTCCGAGATTGGATCTATCTCTCTGTTTCCGCGTTCTCGTATTCTACCCTGGCACCGTTTCCTTTATATCTGGAGATCCGTAACTCCGATTGGATTGAAACCTTCGCCCAGATCGTTTTCCAAAAAATAGCTTTCTTGCGGCCAAAGAAGGGCATCAACCGCCTTACGGGTGGCCCACGAGAGTGGGGGCCGCGCCCTCTTTAAGTGGGCGTGGGCCCCTATCTTGTGGCCACCTCGGGCATCATCTCGCGTTGATTCTTTCTCCCAAAAATCACAAATATTCCAAAATAATTCTCTGTCCGTTTTTATCCCGTTTGGACTCCGTTTGATATTGGATTTTTGCGAAACAAAAAACATGCAACCTTGAGCAGGAGGCCTTTGGGCACTGGATCAATATGTTAGTCCCAAAAAATAGTATAAAAAGTTGCCAAAAGTATATAAAAGTTGTAGAATATTGGCATGGAACAATAAAAAATTATAGATACGACGGAGACGTATCATGCCCTTCTCCTGAGACCTTAGGATCCAGGTGATGGAGTCGAAGATGGCGCTGAAGGAAATATGCCCTAGAGGCAATAATGAAGTTATTATTTATATTTCCTTATATCATGATAAATGTTTATTATTCATGCTAGAGTTGTATTAACCGGAAACTTAGTACATGTGTGAATACATAGACAAACAGAGTGTCACTAGTATGCCTCTACTTGACTAGCTCGTTGAATCAAAGATGGTTAAGTTTCCTAGCCATAGACATGAGTTGTCATTTGATTAACGGGATCACATCATTAGAGAATTATGTGATTGACTTGACCCATTCCGTTAGCTTAGCACTTGATCGTTTAGTATATTGCTATTGCTTTCTTCATGACTTATACATGTTCCTATGACTGTGAGATTATGCAACTCCCAAATACCGGAGGAACACTTTGTGTGCTACCAAACGTCACAACGTAACTGGGTGATTATAAAGGTGCTCTACAGGTGTTTCCGATGGTACTTCTTGAGTTGGCATAGATCAAGATTAGGATTTGTCACTCCGATTGTCGGAGAGGTATCTCTGGGCCCTCTCGGTAATGCACATCACTATAAGCCTTGCAAGCAATGTGACTAATGAGTTAGTTGCGGGATGATGCATTATGGAACAAGTAAAGAGACTTGCTGACAACGAGATTAAACTAGGTATTGAGATACCGACGATCGAATCTCGGGCAAGTAACATACAGATGACAAAGGGAACAACGTATGTTGTTATGCGGTTTGACCGATAAAGATCTTTGTAGAATATGTGGGAGCCAATATGAACATCCAGGTTCCGCTATTGGTTATTGACCGGAAACATGTATCGGTCATGTCTATATAGTTCTCGAACCCGTAGGGTACGCACGCTTAACGTTCGGTGACGATCGGTATTATGAGTTTATGTGTTTTGATGTACCGAAGGTTGTTCGGAGTCCCGGATGTGATCACAGACATGACGAGGAGTCTCGAAATGGTCGAGACATAAAGATCGATATATTGGATGGCTATGTTTGGACATCGGAATGGTTTCGGGTGAGTTCGGGCATTTACCGGAGTACCGGGAGGTTACGGGAACCCCCCGGGGAGTATATGGGCCTTATTGGGCCTTAGAGGAATAGAGGAGAGGAAGGGAAAAGGTGGAGGGCGCGCCCCCTAGCCCAATCCGAATTGGGTGGGCCCCCCTTCCTTTCCTCTATCCTCCCCTTCCTTCTCTCCTACTCCTACTACTTGGAAGGGGGGAATCCTACTCCGGTGGGAGTAGGACTCCCAGTATGCCGCCATAGTAGAGAGCCGGCCCTCCCCTCCTCCACTCCTTTATATACGGGGGAGCGGGGCACCCCATAGACACAAGTTGATCATTGATCTCTTAGCCATGTGCAGTGCCCCCCTCCACCATAGTCCACCTCGGTCATATCGTTGCAGTGCTTAGGCGAAGCCCTGCGCCGGTAGCTTCATCATCATCGTCATCACGCCGTTGTGCTGACAAAGCTCTCCCTGGACACTCTGCTGGATCGTGAGTTTGTGGGATGTCACCGAGCCGAACGTGTGCAGATCCCGGAGGTGCCGTACTTTCGGTACTAGGATCAGTCAATTGTGAAGACGTACGACTACATCAACCGCGTTGTCATAACGCTTCTGCTTACGGTCTACGAGGGTACGTGGACAATGATGAAGTCATATACCTAGGGTAGGGTCATGGACCTGTCTAAGACACCCTCCCCAAGGACATCTCTAGAAGAAACTACCTTTCAGTCGACCTGGAAGAGTTCCACTCGACCAACTGGAAGACACTCGACCATGAAGCCAACCACTCGACCACCAGGAGATCTAAAGCCAGTCTGCATCCAAACTGTCGGTCATTAAGTAGCTTTTATGGTCATCATAGCATTTTATGTGGGTGTTACCAGTAACCCCCTATCTTAATGTATTTTTAGCCCTGCATAACTGAGGGCAAGAGGGGTCTGGCGAACTCTATATAAGCACCCCCTCCTCAGTGTCAAGGGTTCGCACCCCTGTAACTCATACGCACATAATACAGTCGACCGCCTCCGGTCTCAGAGATGTAGGGCTGTTACTTCCTCCGAGAAGGGCCTGAACTCGTAAACATCTTGCGTATACAACTACTCCATAGCTAGGATCTTGCCTCTCCATACCTACCCCCATTCTCATCGTCGGGGCTTAGAACCACGCCAGTTGGCGCCCACCGTGGGGCAGGTGTCTTAGCGACTTGTTGGAGAAGTTGCATTTTTCCGATCCCATTCATCATGGTTGAGGGCCGCGAGATCCGTCTCGGCGCGCTCACGTTCATCGCCGACGACTCCGCTTGGTTGCAGGAGGCTCCACTCGACGTTGACGCACTCCCCGTCCGCGGGGCGACACACTTTCGCGCGTGCATCCGCGGCGTCCTCCTGCGGCAGCCGTCGACCCAGTATTGGCCGGCTCTTGTGCCGTCCTCCCTCCCGATCTCGCACCGGCGCAAGCGCTCCAGTCGATCGAGGCTTCAGCGGTGGGTGAGGCACGCGGTGGCCCGCCAGTCGGCCACTCCCCAAGTCGCGGCTATCGAGCCCGACGAATCTCTCTATGGCCTATTCGATCTGTCGACTGGCTCCGCAGAGACTGCATCCGAGTGCGACAACAGCGATCCAGCAGCGGAGGTTCTGACGGTCGACGGACCACACAGTCCTCCTGGCTTCCCCCGCACCGACGAGGCGTTGGTGGAGGCGAGCCGGCGCAGGCTCACGAAGAGTACCAACCCGAGCCCCTCACTTCGCTGCAGAGGGAGGAGCTCCGCCGCCGGAACATGGATGCGCTTCACACTCCTATCGTTGGAGAAACCCCCGAGGCCCGTGCCTTAGAAGATGCGCGTTTGGCCAACTTGGCTGAGCGCTCATTGGAAAATCTCCGGCGAGTGCTTTCGGCGAGCAGCGCAACAACGGGTCCCGTCATCCGATCGACGCCAACTCTTTCCACAACCAACTCAGGTTACCGAACTCCCATTCGTAATCTAGCAGTGCAGCCTCAGATAGCGAGTCCATTCAGCCTTCCCAATGGAGGCTGGCAGGGCTTACTCTAGATCGAGATTTGCTCCGGGCAGCGGAGATCAAAATCCAGTCAGATCGCGATCATGAACAGGATTCACAGCAGATCCATTGCTGTGAATACAGTCCAGTCGGCACATAGCCCAAGATCTCCCCTGAGGCGTGAGGGGCATGGAGGCCGGCGTGAGCAGTATGAGGACCGATTCGATCGTGATGATCGACGTCGAGTGCCCACTCCTCCCCCAAGGGGTGGGTCATATGCGCCTCGGCAGCAAGACGACAGACGCCAGCACAGTGTTGGGCGAAGGATTCCAGTCGACCCCAGGGAACCAGGCTTTGATGCGAGATCCGTCATCGTTCAAGGTCTGGTCGACAGGAACAGAGCTAACCGAGAAGGCCATGACAGAAATGCGCCCATCAGCAGCAGAGTACACGTCTCAGGACCAGAGTGTTTTAGCAGAGCCATCAGAGCTGCGGTGATTCCTCCCAACTTCAGGTTGGCGACTGGAGTCAGTAAGTTCACTGGTGAGTCTAAGCCGGATACTTGGCTTGAGGACTACCGAGTGGCTATTCAGATTGGCGGCAACGATGAAGTGGCCATGAAACACCTGCCACTTATGTTGGAGGGATCGGCGAGCATGGCTGAATCGGTTAGCACCAATGACATTTACACTTGGGAAGATCTTGCCCGAGTGTTTGTCGGGACATTTGAAGGAACTTGCAAGCGGCCAGCAGGATTGACAGAGTTGCAGTCGTGTGTGCAGAAGTCGAATGAAACTCTGAGGGATTACATCCAGAGATGGATCACTTTGCACCACACATTAGAGAATGTATCTGATCATCAGGCAGTGTGTGCCTTCAAAGAAGGTGTTAAGAACAGAGAGTTGAGTCTGAAATTCCGTCGGATAGGAGACATGACCCTGAGTCGGATGATGGAGATTGCCACCAAGTACGCCAATGGTGAAGAAGAGGATCGGCTCCGAAGTGGCAAGTACAAGTCAGCCGCTAATGAAACCGGGGGAGGGAACTCCAGTCGGAAACAGAAGCGGAAACCTGAGCCAGCTGCTCCTGGAGAAGCGTTGTCCGTGACTCCAGGAAAGTTCAAGAGGAAACCCATGGGGCCTTGGAACCCCAAGAAAGTGAAAGACCAAGATGGAAATGATGTGTTGGACGTGCCATGTCACATTCACACGAAGAAAGATGAAGAGGGTAAACTTATTTACCCAAAGCATACCACTAGACAGTGCCAGCTCTTGAATCAGCAGTTCTAGGGGAAGCAGCCCAAGGATAAGGAAAAGGAGTCGGACAAAGTTGAGGACAAGGAAGATAATGACGGTGGATACCCTCAGGTCAATTCCACTCTGATGATTTTTGCTGACGTTGAAAGCAAAAGTCAATTGAAAGTTATCAACCGCGAAGTGAATATGGTCGCTCCGGTGACACCCGATTACACGAAATGGTCGCAGACCGCCATCATGTTCGACCCGGTCGATCACCCAACACACATAGCCACCCACGGGAGGCAAGCATTGGTGGTCGACCCGGTCGTCGAAGGCACTCGACTAACTAAGGATTTGATGGATGGTGGCGATGGCTTTGAACATATTGTATGCAGAGGCGTTGAAAGGGATGGGCATTCCGATGTCCGGACTCGGCACCGACAACATGAGCTTCCACGGAGTCATTCACGGAAAGAAGGCCGAGTCACTCGCCAGATTGCTCTCGATGTGGTTTTGGTGACTATAGGAATTTTCGTGAAAAAGTTGACCTTTGAGGTCGTGGATTTCCAGGCGCTTATCACGCTTATCACGGGAAGGCGGCATATGCGCGTTTCATGGCTCGACCATGTTATGTGTACCTCAAACTGAAGATGCCAGGTCCCAAAGGTGTGATCACCGCCACCGCAATCGGAAAAAGCGTAAGAGTGTTTCCGGAAAGGCTCTAAGATTGCGATGCTCGATGGCGCGTTAATTCGAGCTGCAAGAGTACCAGAAAACAGACCCGAGTGATTTGTTGCGAGCCAAGAAGCCCGCCACGGAGTCGGCATTTCAGTCGTCCGGGGAGACGAAACCGATTCATATTCATCCGACTCATCCCAATGTTGCTCCGACTCACATCTCAACAGCACTCGACTCCAAATAGGAAGAAGCACTCATCCAGTTCCGTCGTGAGAACTGGGATATCTTTGCATTGGAAGCCTGCTGACATGCCGGGTGTTCCCAGGGGACTGGCTGAGCATCGTCTACGAGTCGACTCAAAAGTTAAACCTGTCAAAGAACATCTTTGACGGTCCGCCATCCAGAAGAGAAAGGCCATTGGCGAGGAGGTGGCTCGGCTCGTAGCAGCAGAGTTTATCCGAGAGATTTACCACTCCGAGTGGCTCGCCAATGTTGTCATGGTCCTTAAGGAGGACAATTCACTGCGCATGTGCATCGACTTCAAACATATCAATTGGGCCTGCCCGAAAGATCATTTTCCTCTCCCCCGCATCGACCAAATAGTCGACTCGATTGAGGGATGTGAGCGGTTGACTTTCTTAGACGCATATTCTGGGTACCATCAGATCCGTCTGTATGGACCCGGAGATCAAAACAGCTTTCATCACTCCATTCGGGTTCTTCTGTTATATCACCATGCCATTCGACCTCAAGAATGCCGGAGCCACATTCATGAGGATGATTCAGAAGTGTTTACTAACTCAAATCAGTCGGAATGTGGAAGCATACATGGATGACATTGTGGTCAAGTCACAGAAAGGTTCCAACCTATTGACTGACCTTGCTGAAACATTTTCCAATCTCAGGAGGTATGATATCAAGCTTAATCCATCAAAGTGCACATTCAGAGTTCCTGGCGGAAAGTTACTCGGTTTTCTCATTTCTGAACAAGGAATCGACGCTAACCCAGAAAAAGTTGGCACTATACTCCGAATGAAACGCATGCAATGCGTAAGCACGATGTCCGTAAGCTTACTTTGGATGCTTGGCGCTTTAAGTCGATTCATCTCTCGCCTCGGTGAAAAGGCATTGCCTCTTTACCGATCGATGAAGAAGTTAGACAAGTTCGAGTGGACTCCACGAATCGATGCAGCGTTTGCGAGCTCAAAGCTCGCTCTCCACTCTAGCCGGTGCTTGCTGCCCTAATCGACCAAGGAGCCGTTGCTGCTTTACATTGCAGCCACGGGACAAGTCGTCGATAAAGATTTACGGTCGAGCGGGAAGAGGAAGGAAAGGCCTTCAAAGTTCAGCGCCCAGTATATTATCTTTCTGAAGTATTAACCCCTTCAAAGCAAAGATACCCTCATTATCAGAAGCTTGTGTATGGGATTTATATGACCGCGAAGAAGGTTGCTCATTACTTCTCTGATCATTCCATTACGGTCATCAGCGACGCCCCATTATCAGAGATTTTGCACAACAGAGATGCAACTAGTCGAGTGGCGAAATGGGCGATTGAACTCCTTCCCCTTGATATCAAGTTTGAGGCAAAGAAAGCTATCAAGTCCCAAGCAATAGCAGATTTCATCACCGAGTGGATTGAACAACAGTTACCGACTCAAGTTCACTCGGAGCACTGGATTATGTTCTTTGATGGTTCCAAGATGCTGAATGGTTCCGGTGCTGGGGTAGTATTGGTTTCCCCCCGAGGAGATAAGCTCAGATACGTGCTCCAGATTCACTTTGATTCTTCCAACAATGAAGAAGAATACGAAGCACTGTTGTATGGGTTGCGTATGGCCATTTCACTCGGCGTTCTTCGCCTCATGGTTTATGGCGACTCAGATCTAGTGGTCAATCAAGTGATGAAGGAGTGGGACGTCAGAAGTCCAGCCATGACTGGTTACTGTAATGCAGTGAGGAAGCTAGAGAAGAAGTTTGAGGGGTTAGAGCTTCATCATATACCCCGACTGGAAAACCAAGCTGCTGATGATCTGGCGAAAATAGGGTCCAAGAGGGAAGCCATTCCCAGTGATGTGTTTTTGGAGCACATCCGCTGCCGTCGATTCAAGAGGATCCTTTCATCAAGAAGCTCCACAGCCTAAAAGTGCCACTAATCCGATCAAGTTGAGGTCCCGGTGGTCGACCTCATCATGGAAGTCGTGGTCATCACTCCCGGACGATTACCATACATCGCGTATATCCCGAGGAAAGAGCTCCCGGAGAACAAAGAAGAGGCTCGACGGATCGTCCGCCCGATCCAAGGCCTTTCTTGTGATCAAGGGACGATTATTCGAGAAAGCGTGATCGAGTCGACCGAAGTGCATAACGCCGTAAGAAGGTCGATAATTCTTGATGATATCCACTCGGGGACCTGTGGTCACCATGCGTCCTCTCGGACCATCGTGGCTAAAGCATACCGAGTGGGATTTTACCGCCAAAAGCAAATGAAATGGCAAAGGAAATAGTCGACAAGTGTGAAGGATGTCGGTTCTACTCCAATATGTCACACAAACCCGCCTCGGCATTGAAGACCGCTCCACTCGTCGGCCTCTCGCTGTTTGGGGTTGGATATGATTGGACCATCGAGAACTGGCGCAGGAGCGGTTTCACTCATTTGCTTGTGGCAGTCGACAAGTTTACGAAGTGGATCGAAGCTAAACCTATCAAGAACCTTGATGCGTGCACTTCTATCAGTTTCATCAGAGAGTTGAAATTCAGATATGGAGTTCCGCACAGCATCATCACTGACAATGGGTCAAACTTCGATTCCGACAAGTTCAAAGCCTTTTAGCCTCTCAGGGCACGCGAGTCGACTATGCTTCAGTTGCTCACCCCCAGTCGAATGGACAAGCAGAATGAGCAAATGGTCTAATTCTCAAAGGACTGAAACCTTGACTGATGCGTGATCTCAAGCATGCAGCAGGAGCGTGGATCAACGAATTTCCGTCGGTTCTTTGGGGATTAAGGACCACTCCTAATCGGTCGACTGAGAGAACTCCATTCTTTATGGTCTATGGAGTCAAGCAGTTCTTGAGTGATCTGCTTCACAATGCGCCTCGAGTCGAACTCTACTCTGAAGTCAAGCGGAGGAAGCCCTAAGAAGATGCAGTCGACCTCCTTGAAGAGGAGAGAGAGATGGCCCTGATCCGCTCGACCATCTATCAGCAAGACTTGCGTCGATTCCATGCTAGAAATGTGAAGAGCCGAGCCTTTAAGGAAGGGGACCACACAAGCTCGCTCCCACTTGGGAAGGTCCCTTCATCGTCACCAGAGTTCTCCACAATGGAGCTTACCATCTTTACAACGTCGAACGCCAAATTGATGAGCCTCGAGCCTGGAATACGGAGCTGCTCCGCCCCTTTTACACTTAAGAACTCACTCGGGTGAGATGTAATAAAAGTACCTCTGTAGTTTGTTTATCAAAGACAAGAATGTTATAATTTTCCCAGTGATTGTTATTACTTTTTGTTTACATAAGAAATTTCCCCCAAAGGTGGCTTAGCCGCGAACCTGTTTCGCCTAAGTTTGTAAAAAAATCCCTGCCGAGTGGAGAGCCAGCCTCCCACTCGGGGGCTTAGTTGCGAATCCGTTTTGCCTAAGTATCTGAAAATCCTACCGAGTGGCGAGCCAGCCTCCCACTCGGGGGCTTAGCTGCAGTCCAAGTACTCGCCTAAGTTTGAAAATCCTACCGAGTGGCGAGCCAGCCTCCCACCCGGAGGCTTAGCTGCAGTCCAAGTACTCGCCTAAGTTTGAAAATCCTATCGAGTGAGGAGCCAGCCTCCCACTCGGGGGCTTAGCTGTAGTCCAAGTACTCGCCTAAGTATTTAGTACAATGTGCGCTTTGCAAGGACGACGAGGTACAGGTCGACTGTTGCCTTCCCCTTCAGAGCTACGACACAAAAATCCTCCTTGGAGGCTTAGCTGCCAGTCCAAGATTTGCCTAAGTTTGAAAAATCCTACCGAGTGGAGAGCAAACCTCCCACTCGGGGCTTAGCTGCAGTCGATGCTAGCCTAAGTTTTAAAAAATCCCATCGAGCGGAGAGCAAACCTCCCACTAGGGGCTTAGCTGCAGTCCAAGACTCGCCTAAGTTTAAAAAATCCTACCGCGTGGAGAGCAACCCTCCCACTCGGGGGCTTAGCTGCAGTCCAGTACTCGCCTAAGTTTTAAAAAATCCTACCGAGCGGAGAGCAAACCTCCCACTCGGGGGCTTAGCTGCAGTCCAGTGCTCGCCTAAGTTTAAAAAAATCCTACCGAGCGGAGAGAAAACCTCCCACTCGGGGGCTTAGCAGCAGTCCAGTACTCGCCTAAGTTTGAAAAATCCTACCGAGTGGAGAGCAAACCTCCCACTCGGGGGCTTAGCTTCTGATCCAAGACTAGCCTAAGTTTGAATCCTCACCGAGTGGAGAGCAAACCTCCCACTCGGGGGCTTAGCCGCAGTCCAAGACTACTAAGTTTAAAAATCCTACCGAGTGGAGAGCAACCCTCCCACTCGGGGGCTTAGCTGCAGTCCAGTACTCGCCTAAGTTTAAAAAATCCTACCGAGCGGAGAGCAAACCTCCCACTCGGGGGCTTAGCTGCAGTCCAGTACTCGCCTAAGTTTAAAAAATCCTACCGAGCGGAGAGCAAACCTCCCACTCGGGGGCTTAGCAGCAGTCCAGTACTCGCCTAAGTTTGAAAAATCCTACCGAGTGGAGAGCAAACCTCCCACTCGGGGGCTTAGCTACAGTCCAAGACTACTAAGTTTGAAAAATCCTACCGAGTGGAGAGCAAACCTCCCACTCGGGGGCTTAGCCGCAGTCCAAGATGCTACTAAGTTTAAAAAATCCTACCGAGTGGAGAGCAACCCTCCCACTCGGAGGCTTAGCTGCAGTCCAGTACTCGCCTAAGTACGAAATCCATTCCGATCCGCAAGGACGACGAGGTGCAGGTCGACTGTTACCTTCTCCTTCGGAGCTGCGCCACAAGTACAACGTGCGCTCCATCCCGATCCGCAAGGACGACGAGGTGCAGGTCGACTGTTACCTTCTCCTGCGCCTGCAAGAACAACAAAGTGTAGGTCGACTGGATCCACCTCAGAGCTGCATATCAAGCATTGAAGCATAATACGAGTGAAGAGCAAAGTTCACTCGAAGGCAAACAAAAGCATATTTCGACGATAAGTAAAGTTCGGATAGCATCCTAAGGATGCAGAAGTACCCAGGCCTCAAGCCTGTTAAAGTTTATCGATTCTGGGGATCACTTTCGCATTCCGAGGCAAATTTAAGACGAATCATGGAAGTTTTTACTCCTCGTGGAGGATCGAAGGCGCGATTTAACCGGTCCAGTCGATCCCATCAGTGATTCGGGTGGCAGCACTAACGAAAGTCTCCATGAAAGATCGGAAGTCGTACTTCTTGGTATTGGCAACTTTGATGGACGCCAACCTTTCCTCTCGCCCCTACTTGCAATGAACGCGGACCAGGGACAGAGCGACATCAACACCACATCTGGCAGAAGACTTCTTCCATTCCCGCACTCGACTTGGAACGTCATTTAGTCAAGTCATTAAAGACTCGAGGTCATTTTGAAGTGTTTTTCCTGGCTAGAGTGTTGAGTCGATCCACGACACCGCAACCTTCAGTCGAGCGAGGTAGTCCACCACAACAGCAACACGAGACTCCAGTCGGAGTACATTCATGGCAGCTTCATCCTTCACGGGGGAGTTAATGGGGTCCAGGCTTGTCTCCACTCGACTAGTCTCTTCCTCGAAGTTCTGACAGAATTTTGCAAATACAACTCGAGTTCAAGCTAATGGTTCTATGATGAGTCGGTGATAACAAGTCAGTCGGATAAGAGGAATTACCTTCAAGCATGAGGAATAGCTTCTTGGCGAGCCCTCCCAGATAAGCCTCTAGATCATTCCTCTTCCCGCCAGATTCGCCATTTTGTCGCTCACAGCTATATTGTCGTTCTTCAGTCGGCTAACCTCCTTGTTGGCCGCATCAAGAGCAGCTTTCAGATTGGCGTTCTCTTATTCATGTTTTCCGACTGAAGACAGCTTCTCTTCCGCGAGCTTGGTTTTGTTCAAAGCCGTTTGTTGCGCCTCGGCAAGGTCATGATCCTTCTTCTTGAGCCTCCTCCATTTTGTCTCGCAAAATAACAAAGGAGGTCGAATTAGGAAGGGACAGGAAAACAAAAACAAATGTCAAGATCTCACCATCCATACCTTTTGCTTCGCCTCTCGTGATTCTCGCAAGTTCTCCGTGCAAGCTTCAAGTCAAGGTTGAGCTGGATCTGTTTGTTCTCCAATTCAGTGTATCGAGCCACAAGCTCGCAAGATTTCGCAAAGAATAAGTCGGCGACGTCACAGATAGGTTACTTCCAAGTGACTAAGAAAAATCATTGCGTTTCTAAGACTACAGCCGAATCAAAATATTCGACAGTAGTCTCGGGGACTACACCCAGTGGGTGCACTTAGCGTGCCCCCACTGATCCTACCGACTCGGTTTGACCAGTCGGACGAAAGAGACAAAAAAAAGAGAAAGGAGTTCTTCAGACTACGTTCGACTGCCAGCAGTCCACCATAGTCTCGGGGACTACACCCAGTGGGTGCACTCAGCGTGCCCCCACCGGTTTCAAGATTCCATTCCACATGGTCCGACCAGACCGAGTAAAGAAGTTATCAAAGAGATACAAAGTATAAAGACTACGGTCGATCGCCGCCAGTCCACCATAGTCTCGGGACTACACCCAAAGGTGCACTCAGCTGCGTGCCCCACCAGTCCGAAAATTCAATCGATGCACTCCAAAGGTGTACAGATACGAAGATCTTTAGAAAGAAGAGTTTTTCAGGTAGCATATCCTAAAGGACAAGTGGTGATCAACTAACCTGGACGTTGCTCTGAAGAGCTGAGCTGGCATCATAGGCCGCTTGGCTGGCTTCCCGGACCACCTTCATCTGCTCCATCATGAGCCCCACTTGGCGTATAGCCTCCTTAGCAGCACCCACTTGGTCCTCCGGGACGTGGTGCGTGGCGAAAAGGGAAGGCGGATCAGCAGTCGACGTTGAAGGCCGGATACTCGTCAGCGGCACAGTGAAAGACACAGAAGTCCGAGTGGTGTTGCCACCCTCATGAACCAGCGCCTCAGGCATCGATGAACCCTGAGCAGTCTTGCCGGCAGGTGCCTTCTTAGTTCTCCTCCGCCTCAACGGCGCCTCATCATCATCATCAGGGAGATCAATGACATGAGGAGGGACTACAGGAAAGATTCAAAGTTAAAAACGGAAATCCAATCGACCAAAAGCAAAATTACAGCGATCATACCAAGGTTAGAGGTAACAGCATCTTCCATCTCCTGGTCTTCGTTCCTGACTGAGGTCTCGGAGGTGGCAGCGCTGCAGATTTCAGAAATCAGTTGATCAGTCAACAAGTCGACCAAAAGTATGTTCACGCTAAACAAAAAAGTTCAAGTTCTGCTGTACCCGGAAATAGTGGGGATAGCCATCTTCATCTTGGTCAAAACCTTTGTCGGCTTCGACGGCATCGCTCGGGGTTGCTTTGGCGCTTTTTCAGTCGACGCCAGAGAGGTCGTCCGAGGACGTTTCGTCGACTGCCCGACAGGCGCGATAGCCTTGCCGCACTCGACTGCGGGGTCATGGGTGAGCTTGGATCGCCTTTCCATGCGAGGAGGGTCGACTTCTTCCTCCTCTTCCTCCTCCTCCTGTTCGTCGGAGCTGTCGTCTTCTTCGTCCCCCCCCCCCACCGTCAGATCGCCATTCCTCCTGGCTTTCACCTCCGCTCCCTTCCTCATCCTCAACTGGTTCTTGTGCCCTGTTGGGCATCGAGTACATCTCAGTGGTGACCTGGAAGAAGACAAACAAGATGAAAGTCAGTCGACCGATTTATGCAAACAAGATGGAGTAAGCAGAGTCAAAGTCAAAGATACAGGATTGAACCTTGCCTGGCTCGTACGATTGGTCGAGTGGAGGGATCCTCCTGGCTCCTCGGGGGTTATCTTTGTTCCCAGTGATGGTGGTCATCCATCTCTCCAGTGTGGCATCCTCGACCTCCTCCGGGTGGACCCGAGTGGTGTCATCAGTGCCAGAATACATTTACATCGGATGGTCTCGATACTGAAGTGGCTGGATGCACCGTCAAAGAAAAACCTCTAGAAGATCCATACCAGTCACCCCGTCACGGATGAGCTGGACTACACGCTCGACCAAAACCTTGACCTGAGCCTTCTCCTCCGGGACCACCTTCAGAGAGGACGGCTTGCTCACTCGATCCATGGAGAAAGGAGGAGTCCAGCCGATCGCTCAAGGCCGACTGATCTTGGTAGTAGAACCAGGTCGACTGCCACCCTCGAACCGACTCAGGAAGGATCATGGCTGGAAAAGAGCTCTTACCTCTCATTTGGACCCCAAGACCCCCACACATCTGAATCACTTGGGTTCTCTTGTCACTCGGATTGGACTTTTTCACCGTCTGGGAGCGACAGGTGAAAATGTGTTTGAAGAGGCCCCAATGCGGCCGACAACCCAAAAAATTCTCACACAAAGACACGAAAGTGGCGAGATACACGATAGAGTTGGGTGTGAAGTGGTGGAGTTGTGCCCCAAAAAAGTTCAGAAATCCTCGCAAGAAAGGGTGGGGCGGCAAAGAAAACCCGCGGTCGACGTGAGTGGCTAAGAGGACGCACTCACCCTCCTGAGGCTGCGGCCGCCACTCCATCCCCGAAAGCCTCGCTGATCCATGAGGGATCAGTCCCTCATTGGACAGGTCGTCAAGATCTTTTTGGCGGATGGTCGAGTGAATCCAGTCGCCCTGGATCCAGCCCTGCGGCAAACCGGCCCGCAACAAGGATCCGCCCCGACTGGTCGCCCTCCCCTTTGCCTTCGCCGTCGCCTTCTTTGCCCGTTCCAAAGCTGCCGTCTTTTCTTTCACCATTGTCGCCGGCGGAACGCGCGTGGAGTAGCAGTTCAGAGGTGGAGGCAGGCGCGGCGGATGAATCTGAGGAACGAAGGAGGAAAGGGGAACGCACTGTTCAAAAAACCCCAGTCCTGGGCCTTATATGAGGTTGCTTCCGAGTGACTGACCGGTAGGCCCAGGTGATCCTATCAAATCCCACAACAGTCGCCCGCGCGATACATGGCGAAAAAGGTGGCGCGGAGATCGAGGCGTCCTCGCCTTATCCCGTCCGATTACTGCGGCTCTCTCTCCGTCCCGCTTGTTTCCCGAAGATTCAAATCCCGCTAAATCCAAGGCCGCAGAAAGCAAATCGTCGGACAAAAGATTTCCTCCGTCCTGTCATTCGGAAATCGCCAAGTACAGAAAACGCACTCGACGGATACAAAGAATGGATCAAGACGACTGAAAAAGAAGTTGATGCCGTCACTTAAGTCCATTTGATCCAAGACAAGACACAATTGCAGCACAAGAATGAGTCGGGAGTATGTTCAACTCCTTCCCCACTCAAACCTTGATCCATACGGGGGCTAATGATGAAGTCATATACCTAGGGTAGGGTCATGGACCTGTCTAAGACACCCTCCCCAAGGACATCTCTAGAAGAAACTTCCTTTCAGTCGACATGGAAGAGTTCCACTCGACCAACTGGAAGACACTCGACCATGAAGCCAACCACTCGACCACCAGGAGATCTAAAGCCAGTCTGCATCCAAACGGTCGGTCATTAAGTAGCTTTTATGGTCATCATAGCGTTTTATGTGGGAGTTACCAGTAACCCCCTATCTTAATGTATCTTTAACCCTGCATAACTGAGGGCAAGAGGGGTCTGGCAAACTCTATATAAGCCACCCCTCCTCGATCAAGGGTTCGCACTTCGTAACTCATACGCACATAATACAGTCAACCGCCTCCGGGCTCCGAGACGTAGGGCTGTTACTTCCTCCGAGAAGGGCCTGAACTCGTAAACATCTTGCGTATACAACTATTCCATAGCTACGATCTTGCCTCTCCATACCTACCCCCATTCTACTGTCAGGCTTAGAACCACGACAGACAACACTCTCCCCTCTCGTTGCTATGCATCACCATGATCTTGCGTGTGTGTAGGAAATTTTTGAAATTAGTACGTTCCCCAACAGTGCTATCAGAGCCAGGTTTATGCGTAGATGTTATATGCACGAGTAGAACACAAGTGAGTTGTGGGCGATAATAGTCATACTGCTTACGAGCATGTCATACTTTAATTCGGCGGTATTGTTGGATGAAGCGGCCCGGACCGACATTACGCGTACGCTTACGCGAGACTGGTTCTACCGACGTGCTTCGCACATTGTGTGGTGGCGGGTGTCAGCTTCTCCAACTTTAGTTGAATCGAGTGGCTACGCCCGGTCCTTGTTGAAGGTTAAAACATCACATACTTGACGAAAAATCGTTGGTTTTGATGCGTAGGTAAGAACGGTTCTTGCTCAGCCCGTAGCAGCCACGTAAAACTTGCAACAACAAAGTATATGATGTCTAACTTGTTTTTGCAGGGCATGTTGTGATGTGATATGGTCAAGACATGATGCTAAATTTTATTGTATGAGATGATCATGTTTTGTAACGGAGTTATCGACAACTCGCAAGAGCTATATGGTTGTTGATTTATTGTATGAAATGCAATCGCCATGTAATTGCTTTACTTTATCACTAAGCGGTAGAGATAGTCGTAGAAGCAATAGTTGGCGAGACGACAATGATGCTATGATGTACATCAAGGTGTCTCGACGGTGATGATGTTGATCATGACGGTGCTTTGGAGATGGAGATCAAAGGCACAAGATGATGATGGCCATATCATATCACTTATATTGATTGCATGTGATGTTTATCCTTTATGCATCTTATTTTGCTTAGTTCGACGGTAGCATTATAAGAATCTCTCACTAAATTTCAAGGTATAAGTGTTCTCCCTGAGTATGCACCGTTGCAACAGTTCTTCGTGCTGAGACACCATGTGATGATCGGGTGTGATAAGCTCTACGTTCACATACAACGGGTGCAAGCCAGTTTTACACACGCAGAATATTCGGGTTAAACTTGACGAGCCTAGCATATGCAGATATGGCCTCGAAACACTGAGACCAAAAGATCGAGCGTGCATCATATAGTAGATATGATCAACATAGTGATGTTCACCATTGAAAACTACTCCATCTCACGTGATGATCGGACATTGTTTAGTTGATATGGATCACGTGATCATTTAGATGACTAGAGGGATGTCTATCTAAGTGGGTGTTCTTAAGTAATATGATTAATTGAACTTTAATTTATCTTGAACTTAGTCCTGATAATATTTGCATAACTATGTTGTAGATCAATAGCTCGCGATGTAGCTCCCCGTTTATTTTTGATATGTTCCTAGAGAAAAATAAGTTGAAAGATGATAGTAGCAATGATGCAGACTTGGTCCATGATCTGAGGATTATCCTCATTACTGCACAGAAGAATTATGTCCTTCATGCACCGCTAGGTGACAGACCTATTGCAGGAGCAGATGCAGACGTTATGAACGTTTGACAAAGCTCGGTATGATGACTACTTGATAGTTTAAGTGCACCATGCTTTACGGCTTAGAACCGGGACTTCAAAAATATTTTGAACGCCACGGAGCATATAAGATGTTCCAAGAGTTGAAATTGGTATTTCATACTCATGCCCGTGTCGAGAGGTATGAGACCTCTGATAGTACTTTGCCTACAAGATGGAGGAGAATAGCTCAACCAGTGAGCATGTGCTTAGATTGTCTGGGGACTACAATTGCTTGAATCAAGTGGGAGTTAATCTTCCAGATAAGATAGTAATTGACAAAGTTCTCTAGTCACTATCACCAAGTTACTAGAACTTTGTGATGAACTATAATATGCAAGGGATGACGAAAGTAATTCCTGAGCTCTTGGCGATGCTGAAATCGGCGAAGGTAGAAATTAGGAAAGAGCATCAAATGTTGATGGTTTACAAGACCACTAGTTTCAAGAAAAGGGCAAAGGAATAGAAAGGGAACTTCAAGAAAGAATGACAAACAAGTTGTCACTCCCGTGAAGAAACCCAAAGCTAGACTCAAGCCTAAAACTGAGTGCTTCTACTGCAAAGGAAATGATCACTGGAAGTGGAACTGCCCCTAGATACTTGGTGGATAAGAAGGATGGCAAAGTGAACAAAGGTATATTTGGTATACATGTTATTGATGTGTACTTTACTAGTGTTTATAGAAACCCCTCGGTATTTGATACTAGTTCAGTTGCTAAGAGTAGTAACTCGAAACAAGAGTTGCAAAATAAACAGAGACTAGTTATGGGCGAGGTGACGGTGTGTGTTGGAAATGATTCCAAGGATGATAATATCACCATCGCACTGTGGCGACCGATTTTTCCGGTGTTAATCCCAGAAAAATGGCCCTTGTGCTTACCAGCCCCAGGATAACTGTTAGCTGATAAGGCACCAACTTGATACAGAAATTCCAAGCAAAATACCATATATGTAGTACAAGACCATTCTGGCCTGAAAGT
Source organism: Aegilops bicornis (assembly GCA_021605145.1). Taxonomy (NCBI): domain Eukaryota; kingdom Viridiplantae; phylum Streptophyta; class Magnoliopsida; order Poales; family Poaceae; genus Aegilops; species Aegilops bicornis. The sequence goes on from CM038671.1 coordinate 558,123,145, forward strand.
ACAACAAAAGGTTTCTAAAGGTTGATGGCGGAAGCGAGTTATAAAACACCCTCGTCTATGGGACTTCATTTCCCACAGGAACAGCTGACCAGGTTAACTCCTATCTTCGCGTGGCGGCTATCACCGTTGCTTAGGTTCTAGGACTGTCATCGCAACGCTCCTCTCCAAGCATGAAATCTGGCCAAGACAATAGCCAGGGACAAGCCAGTGAGTACTTTGAATGTAATTGCAAACATAATGAACACATGCATAATTTAACAATGATGTGCTGAAAATATACTATGCTCATGACGTTAGTCACATAATATAAATAAAACTCTGAAGCGTGCAAGCATGTTATTTGCGGATATGCAATCATCTGGTAGTATTAAAATTTTGAAAATAATTAACATAAAGGACTTCAAAAGAAATGCCATACAAGGCCCGAGCGACACCGCATAAAGGGCTTTAAAAGAAATGCCACGTCAAGGCGTCTTAGCGACACCACATAAAGGGCTTTAAAAGAAATGCCACGGTCGAGGCGTCTTAGCGACACCACTTAAAGGGCTTTAAAAGAAATGCCACGGTTAGGCGTCTTAGCGACACCACATAAAGGTCTTTAAAAGACATGCCACAGTCGGGCGTCTTAGCGACACCACATAAAGGGCTTTAAAAGAAATGCCACAGTCGGGCGTCTTAGCGACACCACTTAAAGGGCTTATAAATAAACAAAAACAATGCTGCAGTCGGGCGTCTGAGCGACACCACATAAAGGGTTTATAAATAAATACGGTGAATATCCAGGAGGTAGAACCATCCCAGGGATATTCGATAATACCAATAAAATCATGGGTTAGTCAACAGTAATAATAATAATCATAATCATCACAATCCACAAGTTCTGAAATTCAATTCTGGTTTAACAGCTTTCACCTCCAAGACCGACACTAAGACCGACACTTGACCCATCCTGCATCGTAATCCTTAACCATGGACACGGCTATTCAATAGGTTTAATCTCTGCAGAGGGTGTACTCTTTACCCACGAGTAACGGATTCCTTTAGTCCATCGGGACTAACTCCGCTTCACGGTCTTTTGTTGAAAACACACCTAACTTGCACACCAGCTTAACTCACATGTGTCCGGAATCACCCACGACACCTGTTAAGCAAAACTCTTAGTGGGGAGGCTACAACCTCGACGTAACATGGGATCACATAATTTATATCACGCGCAAACTGGGGAGCTACCCCCTTCGGCTACAACCGAAACACCCATGCTCCCGGACCCGGTGGCATGACTACCGGATGCCTCCAAAGATCTTCCACCACGGCCTCTCCGTATGGTGTATGCTAGGAAAGGGTTGACAACTTCATCGAACTGCACCCTACTAGGTGTAGATACGAGTGGTAGTAATGGGCAAGTATGGGGGTTATCGCACAAGACTCGATCTATGGTCGACTTAGGAGGTTGTAATATTTCCAAATGATTAGCATAACAATGCATATATTCCAAACAACAGATAGAAACACCACACGACATACCCCCTCATGCCATACCGGACACGACCGTCTCGACGGAGGATTAGGGACAATACCGTGTCTACCCAAGACCGAGGCCTTCCCTTCTTTCCTCCTGGTAGGCATGAAAGGCACATGACGGTGTTTTCTATCACAATCATATCAATTCCATTTGCATGAAATTCATTAACATGCATTCATGAGTAGGAACACATCCGCACATAAAATGACGTATGCTCGTGTGGGAGTGGTGTTGTCACCGCGCTATGCAACACACACAAAATTTTCACCAGGGTTCAGAATGCTTGCCTTCTGGTCATGGGAAAGAAGGGTACATCCAAAACATCTTGGAATCTTAAAAAACTCCTATTTAAAAGAATATATATGAATTAACACACAAAAACAAAACAGCACAAAAAAGTTGGCTGAAATTTTTTCAAATAAATCTTAAAATAAACTAGACAATATTTGAGAGAGGTAGGAAAAAGAATCAATTGATTTGGAGTTGTATTTAAAAAGATACAGCTGGTAAAAGTTTGGTCAAAAATCGGTTATTTAAATAAAAACAGAAAAAGAAAATGATTCGAATAATTACGTTCACGTCGAAAACGTAATCTGGAAATATGCTTCCACTTAACCCACGTGGATTGCTCCTGGGTCACTGACAGTGGGTCCAGGGGGCCCCACTGGTCAGGTTTGACCAGTCTCCTTCCCTCTTCTTCCTCCGGCCGAACAGAGGCGGGGACTCCGGCGATCGTCGCTGGCGTTTGGCGGCTCCTCACGGGCTCCAGATGGTCGGGATGGATCCGCAGGGATGGGGCGGTCCTCCCGGTGGTCGCTGGGTTGGCGGGGATGGCGTGAGCTGCCGGCGGCGAAGCCATGGGCGGAGGAAAGCTTCAGGGCGAAGTGGTTTTGGGGCCGCGGTGGTTCCCGATTGAAATGGAGTAGGGGGAAGGGTTCAGGGGAGGAAGAGAAGGCTTCTGGTGAAGAGAGTGGAGAGGAGGAGGCCCTGGTTGCGTCGGAATAGCCTGGTTAGAGGCGGCGGTTGGAGTTGCCGGAGAGGAAGAAGACGACTCTCTCCTCTCAATTGACGGCTAAGGGGGCACGAGTGGGATGGTGTGAGGCTACCTGCGTGCGGGTTTGAGCTCGGGGACCTCTTTTATATAGCGATGGAGGTCGGTTCCGAGGCGGCCGAATATAAGAACAACGGCGAACCGCCTCCCTGTAGCGTCAGGGCGTCGTGGCGACGACGGGAGCTAGCCGACGAGCGAGGGGATGAGCTTGCACTGCTCACAGGGGCAGGTGGCGAGCCGGGGTGGCTTTGGCGGCGCCGACCGCGGCAGAGGCGCGCTGCGGATGCCGGCGTGCCACCAAGAGCCTGCTGGCAACGCTGCAGAGGCGGTCGGGTTCCTTGGCGCGACGTAGCGAGAGGCCAAGCGAGTGGCGCGGCTCTGCGGAGTGGTGGTGAGCCAGGGCGCTGACGCCGGCTCCCGCGCTGCACGTGCAATATGTGTGCTCGCTTCGCCAGCACGCACGGAAGGTGCTCGATGAAATGCCATGGCATGCTACAGGTGGCTTGGGTGAGGCTGGCAAGAAACAAGGCTAGGTTAAGGTTAGCAAGGGGATCAAGGGACATGATGGATTGGTCAGGGGCTCAAGTTCACCATGTAAACTTGAAGTCATGCCAAAACTGGCTGTGCACACAGGGTGTTTGACAAAATGCCAAAAGCACCTAGGTAGTACTTGGAGGGGCCAAATTCTCCAGATCAGTGTCTCTATGGATGTGAGAGAGGGTGGTGGAGTTGGTTTGCAAAAAGGAGAAACTTGCTAGTGCAAGTTATGCAAAACTTCAGTCCTGGGCAAAAAGTGAATGGCACTGTTCTATGAACCCAAAATCTTCCAAAGGGTCCACTCTTCTGGACTTAAGGGTTTGGCAAGGAGGACTATAAGTAGGAAAAGGAATTATAGCTAAAGAAGCAAGTTGGGAGATGGTTGCAGTACAAATCACCAAATGGGACCAGAATGAAGATGATGATGATTCACTCAATTTTTCCAAAGAACAACACTTTGTTTTTGCATAAAGTTGGATGGCATGCTACCACTAGTATCCCATAATTTTGGTGGAGGTTCTAGGGAAAGATTTAATTTGGTTGTAGTGCAAAATTGTCCACTGGACCAGATTTGAAAAACATGTGTAACACTCAAAATAAGCAATGAAATAGTTTTATTATTACACAAAAGTGATCTAGGGGCATCACTTGACATCTCCAAATTCTGGTTGGAAAATTAGTTAAAGTTATCAATAGGTTGTAGTACAAACAGAGCTCCAAAATTTAAAACAAGCCATTTTAATGATTAAAGCTCAGGGTGAAATAATATTAATAAATAAATCTACTGATTTAGAAATTGTTTTAAAAGAGATGGCAAAGAAGTCCAATATATTTTGGAAAGCTCCACTTGAAAAAAAAGATAAAACTCCTTAACAATAAAAAAAGAGTTCTGAAAATCCACAGAAATAAAATTTTAAAACTCCTGGCAAACATTTTAATATTGAAAACTTGGCTAAACTTTTGGGGTGTTACAACTACTACCCCCCTTAAGAAAAATCTCGTCCTCGAGATTTGTTAAGAGTTAAATTAAATGAAAAAGAATTAAAACGAAAGCGGCTACAGTGAGAGCAAAAAGTGGTGCAAAATACAGTGTGGGGTACTGGCGCGGTGTGGGAAAAAATCCACGGTTTTGGGGAAAACTAGCGATTCCTACCCTGGACATAAATTTAGAATAAATTCTAAATCTTAAAAATACGCTGGTCGCACCCGAGAGCACAGTGCTATCTCTGGCTGACTGGTGGGCCCGGGCCCACGGTCAGCCTCTTCTCCTTCCTCCGGCTCTCTTCTTCGTCTCTCCTCAGGCGCCTCGCTTTCTCCACCGGGCGACGCTTAGCGCCAGAGGGCACCTAGGCCGTATCAGCGGTAGTGCACGGCGCGTGCTAGCTGCCGGCAGCGTGCACTCACCTCGCGGGCTGCTGCGCTGTCGGCCTTTGCATGGATTCACCTCCGAACACCGGCGGTCGGGCGACGAGCGGCGCTGGTGGACCACGCCCACCGTACACCGAGCTCGGGCTTATAAAATGACCGCGGCGTTCTCCTCTTCTTCCTCACACCTGGCCTCGCTCCTCCTTCTCCTCTGTTCCCGCTGACCGGAGCTCGAGGCGAGGCTCTAATGGCGAAGGTGGCGCCGGACTGGTACGTGATCTTGCTGTGCGGAGGGTTGGCAGCGGTGATGGAGCTCTCCGTGCTCCTGTGCGCGATGATCCTCGACGATCGCCGCGATGCCGCTGCTCGGCTGCTGGCTCTCCGCGGTGGCGGTGACCACGATGAGTAGGTGGGGTGTGCCGGGTGATAACTGTTGTCCGGGGTGCTTAGTTAGGCGCAACACAGATGCAAAAATTTTGCAAGCAGTGTATGTGTTCGTGTAATTGCGGTGGTGAGTCTGCTGCCTTGGGGCTGCGTGAAATAAAATAATCTATGCCGTGAGAAAATATACGATGCGACAACTCAGGGAAAAGAAATCTCACTCCAGGATTTCTCACGAGAGAAAACAATAATGCATTAGAGTCAAACCGCGACAGAGCTGCTTACATTATTGATCTACTCGTCGCGAAACTCGGGGTACTAAGCATAAGTTACAACACATAAATAAAAGAAATTCCGGTAATAAAAACAGCGGTGCATTTAAATTGAAAATGGTAACTGGACGGGGTCCTGAGAAAACATTTCCGGCACTGGGTTACACTCTTCTTCTATCGGAGGAAGTGGATTGACCAGTCGATGAATGTGACTCTCCTGGTCGGGTCTCAGTGATCTGCCGATGGCGATCTGAGGATTTAAATCCACGAGGCTTTGCAGATAACCCATCACATGTTGGGTTAAACGCTCTTGAGCGATGACGTACTGGACGAGGTTGGCCAAGACTGGGTCTCTCTCAATACGTCCACCTGGAAAAGATGTTACTCCCCCGGGTGCTGCACGGCTCAAAAATAATAATACCCTCGTTCGCTGGCATAGGGTATCGCGAATTGAAGGCGAGCAAGTGCTTCATACGCAGCAGCTTCTACGGCCATGTGCGGGGTTGGCATAGATTTCCCCACGGCGAGACTTCTGTTGGATCTTGGTTTGGGTTTACGGGCGGGATGTGCATGGCTGCCCAATATCTCGAGGTGGAAGGGGTGATCCTCGATTTGAACAGCTCGTACTAGGGTGGCTGGGTAGCGCCCATGGTACTGCGGGTAAAATCCCACAATAACTTGACAAAACTGCCTGGGGCAGCATCTGGAGTCCTCAGATAAATGCTAGGGCTTGGCATGGCAAGAAATGGTTGTGGGGATGGTGCACAAGGTGAGGGATGCTTGACAAGGTCACTCGGTGGCCTTTTTATAGCACCGGGGCTGGGTCCTTTACCATGATAAAAAGTAAAGAATCTGCCGACTCAGCTCAGGGTCAACCACAGATACGCACATCTTACTAAAGTGACGTACCACTATGGATGCTGTCGGGGCGGTTTTTTGGTGGTTGCGCCAAGGATAGAGAAATTACACTGCATGCTAATATATCCTGGCAAGACTACTATATAAAACAGATGTACGATGCCAGGCTGCGTTAACTTAAGGGATCACATGATTACAAAGCGAAGGTACACGGGGACTCGTCACTACTCGAGTGACTTAGTCTACTTCGTTCACATCCAAGCGGGCGTCCCTTGTGGATGTCGAGGCTCCTCCACGGTTCTCACCGTCGGAATTAACTGGAGAGGGCTGAGGGGCTGCAGGCTCGGGGTAGTGATGATGACCATCGCGGGGATTGTTGACCACAACCCCATTGGAGTGTGCTCCCAGGAGGCGACGAAGCACTTCTGGGGTCATCAAAGCACCTTGGCTGACGGCTGAGGCTGACCTCAGGGTCTCGATCGGTTGTCCAAACAGCACGACTGGGTTGTCGGCGTTGGGCTCGATCTCCTCTCTGGGGCTCGACGAACCAGCTCTCCACGAGCTGCGATCGGATCAATGGTGATTTGATCGAATAGGTCCTCCAAAGGCACTTACATAGCGCACTAGATGCAACAATGCGGGATCCGCCTCGTGATCTCCGCTGGCAACTTGGGGTGGTCTACCATACCCTTCACGCCGGGTAGTAGTGGAACGAGCGACGCTAACTCGCGAGAGGTGCCCGAGATGAAATATAGCCTCTTGAGCAGCTAGTTGGATGGCTTGTGGCTCAAAGGAAGTAGTTCTTCCGGTGAACTGTAGGGCTGGGTGCCGTAACCCTACCATAGATATGTACAAAGGGCCCGTAATTGACGGCTCTCACCACTTATGGGTCCTTGGTACACAACATATTCGGGTGGCTCTTCTAACGCATAGGCACGACGGGTAAGGTTTATGCAGTATGGTCACAAAACCTCCAAGGTTGGTTGTCAGTAGTCTCATGGTGCACTACGGGACCGTGCATTGTGGCTTGGTTTTGGGGTAGCGGTGTCTTTGGGCTGGTTGAGACGAGCGCGTCCTTTTTATAGAAAAAGGGGACGGAGTCTTCCTTCGCACGCTTGCGAATGAGACACCTTGGGTGCTGGTCACTGGTGTGTGATAGATGGGCTAGGTTGGTAGGTTGGGCACCGACTGCGGAAAGCGTTGGGCCACTGTGTGGCTATCTTGCACGGGAAGCTTGGCTGGGGTTTTGGTTATGGCTTGGTGGGTTGTTAGCCTAAGTTTATTGACCTGGCTAAGATAGGATTAGCCTATGGTCAGCCTGGCTCGATACTAAGTTCTGTATGCGACCGATTTTTCCGTGTTAATCCCGTAAAATGGTCTTTGTGCTTACCAGCCCTGTGATAATCAAGTTAGCTGATAAGGCACCAACTTGATACAGAAATTCCAAGCAAAATACCATATATGTAGTACAAGACCATTCTGGCTGAAAGTACAACAAAAGGTTTCTAAAGGTTGATGGAGGAAGCGAGTTATAAAACACCCTCGTCTATGGGACTTCATTTCCCACAGGAACAACTGACCAGGTTAACTCCTATCTTCGCGTGGCGGCTATCACCGTTGCTTAGGTTCTGGGACTGTCATCGCAACGCTCCTCTCCAAGCATGAAATCTGGCCAAGACAATAGCTGTGGACAAGCCGGTGAGTACTTTGAATGTACTGCAAACATAATGAACACATGCATAATTTAACAATGATGTGCTGAAAATATACTATGCTCATGACATTAGTCACATAAGATAAATAAAACTCTGAAGCGTGCAAGCATGTTATTTGCAGATATGCAATCATCTGGTAGTATTAAAATTTTGAAAATAATTAACATAAAGGACTTCAAAAGAAATGCCACAGCCGGGCGTCTGAGCGACACCGCATAAAGGGCTTTAAAAGAAATGTTACAATGCAAGGCGTCTTAGCGACACCACATAAAGGGCTTTAAAAGAAATGCCACAATGGGCCTTAGCGACACCACTTAAAGGGCTTTAAAAGAAATGCCACAATCAGGCGCCTTAGCGACACCACATAAAGGGCTTTAAAAGAAATGCCACAATGATGCGTCTTAGCGACACCACATAAAGGGCTTTAAAAGAAATGTTACAATCGGGCGCCTTAGCGACACCACTTAAACGGCTTATAAATAAACAAAACAATGTCATAATGAAGGCCCCGAGCGACACCACATAAAGGGCTTATAAATAAATACGGTGAATATCCAGGAGGTAGAACCATCCCAGGGATATTCGATAATACTAATAAAATCATGGGTTAGTCAACAATAATAATAATAATCATAATCATCACAATCCACAAGTTGTGAAATTCAATTCTGGTTTAACAGTTTCACCTCCGAAGACCGACACTAAGACCGACACTTGACCCATCCTGCATCGTAATCCTTAACCATGGACACGGCTATTCAATAGGTTTAATATCTGCAGAGGGTGTACTCTTTACCCACGAGTAACGGATTCCTTTAGTCCATCGACTAATTCCGCTTCACGGTCTTTTTGTTGAAAACACACCTAACTTGCACACACCAGCTTAACTCACATGTGTCTGGAATCACCCACGACACATGTTAAGCAAAACTCTAAGTGGGGAGGCTACAACCTCGACGTAACATGGGATCACAGAATTTATACCGCGCGCAAACTGGGGAGCTACCCCCTTTCGGCTACAACCGAACACCCATGCTCCGGACCCGGTGGCATGACTACCGGATGCCTCCAGTATCTTCCACCACGGCCTCTCTGTACGGTGTATGCTAGGAAAGGGTTGACAACTTACTGAACCGTACCCTACTAGGTGTAGAGACGAGTGGTAGTACGAAGCAAGTATGGGGGTTACTGGCACAAGACTCGATCTATGGTCGACTTAGGAGGTTGTAATATTTCCAGCGTGATTAGCATAACAATGCATATATTCCAAACAACAGATAGAAACACCACACGACATACCCCCTCATGCCATACCGGACACGACCGTCTCGACGGAGGATTAGGGACAATACCGTGTCTACCCAAGACCGAGGCCTTCCCTTCTTTCCTCCTGGTAGGCATGAAAGGCACATGACGGTGTTTTCTATCACAATCATATCAATTCCATTTGCATGAAATTCATTAACATGCATTCATGAGTAGGAACACATCCGCACATAAAATGACGTATGCTCGTGTGGGAGTGGTGTTATCACCGCGCTATGCAACACACACAAAATTTACACCAGGGTTCAGAATGCTTGCCTTCAGGTCATGGGAAAGAAGGGTGCATCCAAAACATCTTGGAATCTTCAAAACTCCTATTTAAAAGAATATATATGAATTAACACACAAAAACAAAACAACACAAAAAAGTTGTCTGAAATTTTTTCAAATAAATCTTAAAATAAACTAGACAATATTTGAGAGAGGTAGGAAAAAGAATCAATTGATTTGGAGTTGTATTTAAAAAGATACAGCCGGTCAAAGTTTGTTCAAAAATCGGTTATTTAAATAAAAACAGAAAAAGAAAACGATTCGAATAATTACGTACACGTCGAAAGCGTAATCTGGAAATACGCTTCCACTTAACCCACGTGGATTGCGCCTGGGTCACTGACAGTGGGTCCAGGGGGCCCCACTGGTCAGGTTTGACCAGTCTTCTTCCCTCTTCTTCCTCCGGCCGAACAGAGGCGGGGACTCCGGCGATCGTCGCCGGCGTTTGGCGGCTCCTCGCCGGCCAGATGGTCGGGATGGATCCGCAGGAATGGGGCGGTCCTCCCGGTGGTCGCTGGGTTGGCGGGGATGGCGTGAGCTGCCGGCGGCGAGCTTCGCGGCGGAGGAAAGCTTCGGGGTGAAGTGGTTTTGGGGCCGCGGTGGTTCCCGATGGAAATGGAGTAGGGGGAAGGGTTCAGGGGAGGAAGAGAAGGCTTCTGGTGAAGAGAGTGGAGAGGGGGAGGCCCTGGTTGCATCGGAATGGCCTGGTTAGAGGCGGCGGCTGGAGTTGCGGGAGAGGAAGAAGACGACTCTCTCCTCTCGATTGACGGCTAAGGGGGCACGAGTGGGATGGTGTGAGGCTGCCTGCGTGCGGGTTTGAGCTCGGGGACCTCTTTTATATAGCGATGGAGGTCGGTTCCGAGGCGGCCGAAGATAAGAACAACGGCGAACCGCCTCCTCAGAAGGCGTCGAGGCCGTGGCGACGACGGAGCTAGCCGACGAGCGAGGGATGAGCTTGCACTGCTCACAGGGGCAGGTGGCGAGCCGGGTGGCTTTTGGCGGCGCCATCATGCAGAGGCGCTGGCTGCGGATGCCGGGCGTGCCACCAAGAGCCTGCCGCAACGCCGCAGAGGCGGTCGGGTTCTTGGCGCGACGTGGCGAGAGGCCAAGCGAGTGGCGCGGCTCATGGAGTGGTGGTGAGCCAGGGGCACGACGCGGCCGGGCTCGGGCGCCGACACGTGCAATACGCGTGCTGCTGGCTACCAGAGCACGCACGGAAGGTGCTCGATGAAATGCCATGGCATGCTACAGGGCTTGGGTGAGGCTGGCAAGAAACAAGGCTAGGTTAAGGTTAGCAAGGGGATCAAGGGACATGATGGATTGGTCAGGGGCTCAAGTTCACCATGTAAACTTGAAGTCATGCCAAACTGGTCAGTGCACATGTGGTGTTTGACAAAATGCCAAAAGCACCTAGGTAGTACTTGGAGGGGCCAAATTCTCCAGATCAATGTCTCTATGGATGTGAGAGAGGGTGGTGGAGTTGGTTTGCAAAAAGGAGAAACTTGCTAGTGCAAGTTATGCAAAACTTCAGTCCTGGGCAGAAAGTGAATGGCACTGTTCTATGAACCAAAAATCTTCCAAAGGGTCCACTCTTCTGGACTTAAGGGTTTGGCAAGGAGGACTATAAGTAGGAAAAGGAATTATAGCTAAAGAAGCAAGTTGGGAGATGGTTGCAGTACAAATCACCAAATGGCACCAGAATGAAGATGATGATGATTCACTCAATTTTTCCTAAGAACAACACTTTGTTTTTCCATAAAGTTGGATGGCATGCTACCACTAGTATCCCATAATTTTGGTGGAGGTTCTAGGGAAAGATTTAATTTGGTTGTAGTGCAAAATTGTCCACTGGACCAGATTTGAAAAACAGGTGTAACACTCAAAGTAAGCAATGAAATAGTTTTATTATTACACAAAAGTGATCTAGGGGCATCACTTGTCATCTCCAAATTTTGGTTGGAATATTAGTTAAAGTTATCAATAGGTTGTAGTACAAACAGAGCTCCAAAATTTAAAACAAGCCATTTTAATGATTAAAGCTCAGGGTGAAATAATATTAATAAATAAATCTGCTGATTTAGAAATTGTTTTAAAAGAGATGTCAAAGAAGTCCAATATATTTTGGAAAGCTCCACTTGAAAAAAAAGATAAAACTCCTTAACAATAAAAGAAGAGTTCTGAAAATCCACAAAAATAAAATTTTAAAACTCCTGGCAAACATTTTAATATTGAAAACTTGGCTAAACTTTTGGGGTGTTACATGCACACTCCCTTTAACTTCGAGATTAGTGTGGAACCTAAAATAAATGTTATTTGGTGTTTGCATTGAGCATGAATATGATGAGATCATGTTTATTGCAATACGGTTATTCATTTAAGTCAAAGAATAATTGTTGTTCTGTTTACATGAATAAAACCTTCTATGGTCATACACTAAAAATAAATGGTTTATTGAATCACGATCGTGTTGATACACATATTCATAATATTGATGCCAAAAGATGCAAAGTTGATAATGATAGTGCAACATATTTGTGGCACTGCCGTTTAGGTCATATTGGTGTAAAGCGCATGAAGAAACTCCATGCCGATGGGCTTTTGGAATCACTTGATTATGAATCACTTGATGCTTAAGTAACCATGCCTCATGGGCAAGATGACTAAGACTCCGTTCTCTGGAACAATGGAGCGAGGCACTGACTTATTGGAAATAATGCATACCGATTTATGCGGTCCAATGAGTGTTGAGGCTCACGGCGGGTATCATTGTTTTCTGACCTTCACAGATGATTTGAGCAGATATGTGTATATCTACTTGATGAAACACAAGTCTGAAACACTTGAAAGTTCAAAGATTTTCAGAGTGAAGTAGAGAATCATCGTAACAAGAAAATAAAGTTTCTACGATCTGATCGTAGAGGCAAATATTTGAGTTACGAGTTTGGCCTTCAATTAAAACAATGTGGAATAGTTTCATAAACTCATGCCACCTGGAACACCACAACATAATGGTGTGTCCGAATGTCATAACTGTACTTTATTGGATATAGTGCAATCTATGATGTATCTTACCGATTTATCACTATCATTTTGGGGTTATGCATTAGAGACAACTACATTCATGTTAAATAGGGCACCGTCTTATCTGTTGAGACGACACCATATGAACTATGGTTTGGCGAGAAACCTAAGCTGTCGTTTCTTAAAGTTTGAGGTTGCAATGCTTATGTGAAAAACTTTCAACCTGATAAGCTCAAACCCAAATCAGAGAAGTGCGTCTTCATAGGATACCCAAAAGAAAATGTTGGGTACACCTTCTACCACAGATCCGAAGGCAAGATCTTTGTTGCTAAGAATGGATCCTTTCTAGAGAAGGAGTTTCTCTCGAAAGAAGTGAGTGGGAGGAAAGTAGAACTTTATGAGGTAATTGTACCTTCTCCCGAATTGGAAAACAGTTCATCACATAAATCAGTTCTAGTGATGCCTACACCAATTAGCGAGGAAGATTAATGGTGATGATCATGAAACTTCAGATCAAGTTACTACCGAACCTCGTAGGTCAACCAGAGTATGGTCCGCACCAGAGTGGTACGGTAATCCTATTCTAGAGGTCATGTTACTTGACCATGACAAACCTACGAACTATGAGGAAGCGATGATGAGCCCAGATTCCACGAAATGGCTTGAGGCCATGAGATTTGAGACGGGATCCATGTACGAGAACAAAGTGTTGACTTTGGTTGACTTGCCCGATGATCGGCAAGCCATAGAAAATAAATGGATGTTCAATAGGAGGACGGACGCTGATAGTAGTGTTACTATCTACAAAGCTAGACTTGTCGAAAAAAGGTTTTTGACAAAGTTCAAGGTGTGACTACGATGAGATTTTCTCACTCGTAGCAATGCTTAAGTCTGTCTGAATCATGTTAGCAATTGCGACATTTTATGAAATCTGGCAAATGGATGTCAAAACTATATTCCTTAATGGATTTCTTATAGAAGAGTTGTATATGATGCAACCAGAAGGTTTTGTCGATCCTAAAAGTGCTAACAAAATGTGCAAGCTCCAGCGATCCATCTATGGACCTGCAAGCATCTCGGAGTTGGAATATACGCTTTGATGAGTTGATCAAAGCATATAGTTTTACATGCACTTGCAATAAAGCCCCATTTACAAGAAAGTGAGTGGGAGCACTACAGCCTTTCTGATAAGTATATGTGAATGACATATTGTTGATCGGAAATGATGTAGAATTTTCTAGAAAGCATAAAGGAGTGTTGAAAGGAGTTTTTCAATGAAAGACCTCGATGAAGCTGCTTACATATTGAGCATCAAGATCTATAGAGATAGATCAAGACGCTTGATAAGTTTTTTAATGAGTACATACCTTGACAAATTTTTGAAGTAGTTCAAAATGGAACAGTCAAAGAAGGAGTACTTGCCTGTGTTGTAAGGTGTGAAGTTGAGTAAGACTCAAAGCCCGACCACGCAGAAGATAGGAAGAGAATGAAAGTCACCCCCTATGCCTCAGCCATATGTTCTATAAAAGTATGTCCATGCTGTGTACCAGACCTATTGTATACCCTGCACTGTGTTTGGCAAGGGAGTACAATAGTGATCTAGGAGTAGATCACTGGACAGCGGTCAAAATTATCCTTAGTGGAATAAGGATATGTTTCTCGATTATGGAGGGGACAAAAGGTTCGTTGTAAAGGGTTAAGTCGATGCAAGTTTTGACACTGATCCAGATGACTCTAAGTCTCAATCTGGATACATATTGAAAGTGGGAGCAATTAGCTAGAGTAGCTCCATGCAGAGCATTGTTGACATAGAAATTTGCAAAGTACATACGGATCTGAATATGGCAAAACCGTTGACTAAACTTCTCTCACAAGCAAAACATGATCACACCTTAGTACTCTTTGGGTGTTAATCACATGGCGAGCTGAACTAAGATTACTGACTCTAGTAAACCCTTTGAGTGTTGGTCACATGGCGATGTGAACTATGGGTGTTAATCACATGGTGATGTGAACTATTGGTGTTAAATCACATGGCGATGTGAACTAGATTATTGACTCTAGTGCAAGTGGGAGACTGAAGGAAATATGCCCTAGAGGCTATAATAAAGTTGTTATTTATATTTCCTTATATCATGATTAATGTTTATTATTCATGCTAGAATTGTATTAACCGGAAACTTAGTACATATGTGAATACATAGACAAACAGAGTGTCACTAGTATGCCTCTACTTGACTAGCTCGTTGAATCAAAGATGGTTAAGTTTCCTAGCCATAGACATGAGTTGTCATTTGATTAACGGGATCACATAATTAGAGAATGATGTGATTGACTTGACCCATTCATTAGCTTAGCACTTGATCGTTTAGTATATTGCTATTGCTTTCCTCATGACTTATACATGTTCCTATGACTATGATATTATGCAACTCCCGAATACCGGAGGAACACTTTGTGTGCTACCAAACGTCACAACGTAACTGGGTGATTATAAAGGTGCTCTAAGGTGTCTCCGATGGTACTTGTTGAGTTGGCATAGATCAAGATTAGGATTTGTCACTCTGATTATCGGAGAGGTATCTCTGGGCCCTCTCGATAATGCACATCACTATAAGCCTTGCAAGCAATGTGACTAATGAGTTAGTTGCGGGATGATGCATTATGGAACGAGTAAAGAGACTTGCCGGCAACGAGATTAAACTAGGTATTGAGATACCTACGATCGAATCTCGGGCAAGTAACATACAGAAGACAAAGGGAACAACGTATGTTGTTATGCGGTTTGACCGATAAAGATCTTCGTAGAATATGTGGGAGACAATATGAACATCCAGGTTCCGCTATTGGTTATTGACCGGAAACATGTACCGGTCATGTCTATATAGTTCTCGAACCCGTAGGGTCCGCACGCTTAACGTTCGGTGACGATCGGTATTATGAGTTTATGTGTTTTGATGTACCGAAGGTTGTTCGGAGTCCCGGATGTGATCACGGACATGACGAGGAGTCTCGAATGGTCGAGACATAGAGATCGATATATTGGATGGCTATGTTTGGACATCAGAATGGTTCCGATGAGTTCGGGCATTTACCGGAGTACCGGGAGGTTACTGGAACCCCCCGGGGAGTATATGGGCCTTATTGGGCCTTAGTGGAGAGGAGAGGAAGTGAAAAGGTGGAGGGCGCGCCCCTAGGCCAATCCGAATTGGGTGGGGGCCGCCCCCTTCCTTCCCTCTCTCCTCCCCTTCCTTCTCTCCTACTCCTACTACTTGGAAGGGGGGAATCCTACCCCCGTTGGGAGTAGGACTCCCCAGGGCGCGCCATAGTAGTGGGCTGGCCCTCCCCCTCCTCCACTCCTTTATATACGGGGGAGGGGGCACCCCATAGACACAAGTTGATTATTGATCTCTTAGCCGTGTGCGGTGCCCCCTCCACCATAATTCACCTCGGTCATATCGTTGCAGTGCTTAGGCGAAGCCCTGCGCCGGTAGCTTCATTATCACCGTCATCACGCCGTCGTGCTGACGACGCTCTCCCTCGACACTCTGCTGGATCGTGAGTTCGTGGGACGTCACCGAGCCGAACGTGTGCAGATCGCGGAGGTGCCGTACTTTCAGTACTAGGATCGGTCGATCGTGAAGACATACGACTACATCAACCGCGTTGTCATAACGCTTCCGCTTACGGTCTACGAAGGTACGTGGACAACACTCTGCCCTCTCGTTGCTATTCATCACCATGATCTTGTGTGTGCGTAGGAAAATTTTGGAATTACTACGTTCCCCAACAGGCGCCCCCTGGCTGGATGCGAGGGTAGAAGTAGTGGTGAAAGAGCGACGTGCTGGGGAGAACTCTGGCGAAGCCCTCGCAGAGATGGGCAAAGAAGGCCATGCACGCCACAACATTCGGCGTGAGGTCCAGAAGATGGAAGCCGTAGGTGTGCAAGACGTCATTGAAGAAATCAGAGAAAGGGGGACAGAGACCGCAAGAGAAGTAGTCGACGAAGAAGGTGTACCGATTTGGGCCGGCCTTGGTGAAATCGGTAGGGACGATGCACGTGGTAGGGTGCCCCATCGTCTCCCTCCCCCACAGAGGGCCTGAAGTAGTCCTTAAGGTGGACCGCATCGACCGTCAAGGGGAAGTAGGTGTGTTGCGTTCGAAGCGCCGCCAACTCGCTCTCTGTCGCCTCCTTCTCCCCGGTGTCCTTGGCCACTCCCTTGCCCTTGCCTGTCTTGGGCGCCATAGCGGCTCAGAGGGAATGAAAGTCAAGGGCAATGGGGCACGGCGGCGGCGAGTAGAGGTAAGAGCTTGAAGGAGAAGAGGGGAAGTGCGGTTCTGAGATTGGAAAAGGCACCGAGGGTAAATGAGCAGCGCCCCTGCAGTTCTCCTTTTTATGGGGAAGACGCGAGCTGCCTCTTTACCATTTACCATGAGGTGACGCAAGCGTGCTGCAACCGCTCCACGCACGACCCCCACGTCACGCATTCAACGCAGGTCGTGGGGAAGCGCGACTGGCGAAGGAATTAACGCAGTAAAGACTCTGCCACACATGCCCGCGCACCGTTCTGGGCCTGGCCCAACAACGCTCTGCGCTTATGTGTGGCCTAGGCCCGGGGGCTCCTGTTGGTGTACAAAAGTAGGGGCCTTCTGTACCCCTTTACTTGTGCGCGGGCAGTTATAGCCATGCCTGTGGCCACGCTTGGCAGGGCAGAGGAAGCAAAGACACAAGATAACCAGAGCAGTGCCAAGCCAGAGGCGCGAGGAGCAAAGGGACAAGGTGGGCTTTCCCTGGCAAGAGCCTTGCCGGGGCAACTTGCCCAACACCAGCGAGGCCGCCACCCTTGAGCCTAAGAGTTCCAACACCATCAACGACATTGGAACCAAGGCTCGGGAGGCACCTGCATGGTGGCATGGAGATCTTTGTGAAGACCAAGAACATACAAGGCTAGATGAGAACCAGAAGACGGAAACCACCCGGCGAGATCCTTGCTGGGGACGCTCACAAGACCCCCGGCAAGACCCTTGCCGGGGACACCTGCGAGACCCTGGCAAGACCCTTGCCGGGCCCCCGCAAGACCCTTGCCGGGGAAATCTGCGGGGCCGCAGCCAGGCCCACACCTGCCAAGGCTCCACCGCCGTTCCAACATAGCAGTCAGCCTGCCAACAAGGCAGGCACCTGCGTGGCGACGTGCAGCTTCCAGGCCAACACAGCAAGCACCTGCGTGGTGGCATGCAGATCTTCGTGAAGACTCTGCCACCGCACCAACTCAGCAGCCTGCTAGCATACATGGCGCTGCATGCCTCGTTGCCCAGGACGCGTGTCGAAGCAAGGCGAAGCGGCGATAGATGGGACGGGCTTCATTGCCGTCCCCGATAAAGCAAGAGGACACCTAAGTAGTGCATTAAATGCGTTTTGTCCTGTGATGTCAGGCGATAAGCCTGTACACTGTGCATACTTTCCACCTCCTATGTGCCACTGTGGTGACCCCTTTGACTATAAAAGGAGGCTCGGGGCGTACTAAGGGAGGATTCGGACTTTTTGGACCCTGCACGCTTTGTAGCTAGTCCAAGAACACCAGATAAACACAAACCAGCAGGAGTAGGGTATTACGCATCACTTGCGGCCCAAACATGGATAAAAATTCCCCCGTGTTGATCTCCCAAACCCGCTCTTTGCATAGCCCCGCGCCCGCCAACCGTAGAAGGGATCCTCGTGATCCCATATGTGTCGTTCCCCCGACAACATCGTTCTCCTAATGATGTGACCCCGTTCATCAAATGACAACACATGTATATGGTTAGGAAACTTAACCATCTTTGATTAACGAGCTAGTCTAGTAGAGGCTTACTAGGGACATAGTGTTTTGTCTATGTATCCACACATGTATCAAGTTTTCGGTTAGTACAATTCTAGCATGAATAATAAACATTTATCACGATATAAGGAAATATAAAATAACAACTTTATTATTGCCTCTAGGGTTTATTTCCTTGAGTCTCCCACTTGCACTAGAGTCAATAATCCAGTTCACATCGCCATGTGATTTAACACCAATAGTTCACATTCTTATGTGATTAGCACCCATAGTTCACATCACCATGTGATTAATACCCGAAGAGTTTACTAGAGTAAATAATCTAGTTCACATTGCTATGTGATTAACACCCAAAGAGTACTAAGGTGTGATCATGTTTTGCTTGTGAGAGAGGTTTAGTCAACGGGGCTGCCACATTCAGATCTGTATGTATTTTGCAAACTTCTATGTCTACAATGCTTTGCATGGAGCTACTCTAGCTAATTGCTCCCACTTTCAATATGTATCCAGATTGAGACTCAGAGTCATATGGATCACTATCAAAACTTGCACCGACGTAACCCTTTACGACGAACTCTTTGTCACCTCCATAACCGAGAAACATTTTCTTAGTCCTCTTTAGGTACCTAAGGATAATTTTGACCGTTGTCCAGTGATCTACTCCTGGATCACTATTGTACCCCCTTGCCAAACTCATGGCAAGGTACACGATAGGTCTGGTATACAGCATTGGCAGACTTTATAGAATCTATGGCTGAGGCATAGGTGAAAGTGCGCTATATTGACTAGAGGGGGGGGGGGGGGTGAATACGTGATTTTTACAAATTTGTCACCGAGGAATTTCAAGGTGAGGAAATTCTTAAGCAACGAACTACTTAGCAGCGGAATAAGTACTCAGATGCATGCATAACAGAATAGAAGCACAATCATCATGATGAAATGAAAACAAGAACCGAGTACAAGTAGCGAGTAACCAGGATAAGCAGGCTGAAGACAAACTGACTGAAGAAATAGAATTGAGGAAATTGAGAAAGTCTTCAAACAGTAACGATCAAGTACAACAACATATGAATGAGGAAATGAAAGGTTTGAGGAAATAGAACAAGTGGCTTGGTGAAGACAGTGATTTGGTAGACCAGTTACAACTACTATGACAGTCGTACGCCTGGTTGGAGCGGCTAGGTATTTAAACCTGAGGACACACAGTCCTCACCGTATTCTCCTTGAGCTAAGATCACACAAACCTCGCCCAACCACTCGCGCTAAGTCTTCAGGTGACTTCCAAACCTTCATAGGCTCGGTCACTTGGCGATCCACAATTTCCTCTTGGATGCTCTAGACCATGACGCCTAACCGTCTGGAGGATGCACAGTCCTCAAAGGTAACAAGCATCGGTTCCACACAGGAACAATCTCTTCAGTGATGCTCAATCACTTTGGGTTTGTAGGTGTTTGGGTTTGTAGGTGTTTGGGTTTGGGTTTTCCTCACTTGATGATTTTCGCTCAAAGTCCTCGGAGGATGGGATGCTCACAATGACAAGTGTTAGTTTCTCTTGGAGCAGCCAACCAACTAGTGGTTGTAGGGGGGCGGCCATTTATAGCCTAGGGAGCAGCCCGACATGATAAGACATAAATGCCCTTCAATGATACTACCATTAGGTGGGTAGATATTTTGGGACAGCTGGCACGTAGCACAACAACGGTCGGATATTTGAGTATCAATTTCCTTAGGGCTATCATGTTCCTCACTTGTAGGCAATCCGCACTGGCGAATTCCTAACTCCTCAGTCAGAACAAATTCCACAGAGACCAGAAGATCTTTGTCTCTGTCACTGAAGAAATTGGCTGAACTGTATGACATTTCCAATGGCTTCACTCGAAGGATTGGTTAGGTGTAGGATTTGAGATGAGCATCACTTGGAAACTTTTCCTTAGTTTTAGCTCGACCCCCTTTAACAGGTCAGTGTTTCCTATGACTCAAGAAAGAGAATATGGAACTATGAAAACAAAAGTCTTCACGCTTCATAATCCTCGCATGAATATCGAAGTCTTCAAGGTCACACCAATTTCTTCACTTTCAATGTCTTCAAGAAAGCCAAAGTCTTCAAGAAAACCAAAGTCTTCAGCTGAAGACATTCATTTTTAGGGGTTGACTTTCATCGTAAATATCAAACTCCTCATAGACTTATAAACCTGTGTACACTCGCAAACTCATTAGTCCCTTAACCTGTAAGTCTTCAATACACCAAAATCACTAAGGGGCACTAGATGCACTTACAATCTCCCCCTTTTTGGTGATTGATGACAATATAGGTTAAGTTTTCAACGGGGATAAACATATGAAGTGTAAATACTGATATTGAGGAATTTGATTGCAAGATATAGAAGAACCCCCCATGAAGATGTGCATATATGAGGAATTTGCTTTGAATAGCAAATGCACATTGTAGAGCAGAATCATGGAGATCTCCCCCTATATCTTGTAATTCATACACGCATTTAAAATATGATATGAAGAATTTGAAATGCATGATGAAATATGGTGTCTGATGAAATTCAGCATGCGTGCATTAACGTACTTGAGGAAATAGCATGCAGAAAACAGAGCAAAAGTATTAGACCACCATAGGACTTAAGTTTACAACTCGATCCAACAAACACTTCAGAAGAGCGAGAGTTGCAACTTAACAAAAAATAGCCCATATATAGAGACCCACTTGAAGACTAACTCAAATTCTCCCCCTTTGTCATCGAATGACCAAAAGGGACAAAAAATGAGGACTAACGCCCCTGAAGAATATCATCATGAAGTCGATGGAGGAGCGCCAGCGTTGTTGGGGTCATCCGTTGGAGTAGGGCATGCCGCATTGTCGTCCAAGTCTTCGGCTTCATCCGTCTCGCGCAATGAATAATATGAACTGGCGACCAAGTGAGGAACTTTGACCTTCTTGAATTTCTTTGAAGGTGGTTGTGACCAGTCAAAGTCCTGTTTGAAGCCCATCTACTTGAGATCTTCATCACCTTAGTGGTGAGACAATACGGCCCAAGTGCGATCAAAAACTTCATGCAAGTAGTAGTGGTTCTTCTTCATAGAATTTTGAGTGACTGTCACGTTTTGAAGAATAGCACCAAATTGATGCTTGACCCACTTGGAGCTTGGCCAGACTTCAAAGGCTTGATCAGCACTTGCATCAAATGATTTGAGAGTTCAGGTTCAGCATAGATGAGCCTTGCACCTTCAGTGGGAGGACTAACTGGGACGACGTGAAGCAATTCAGAGGCCGGAGCTTTGTTGTGAGTATTTTCAGTCATCCAGTCAAGCACCCATGAATTGACATCTTCAACATTTCCAGTAATGTGTAGTGTGGCAAAGAATTGAAGAATGAGTTCTTCATTCCAATAGCAGATGTCGGTGCATAAGTTGAGCAGCCCAGCATCATGAAGAACATGGAGGACTAGGGTGAAGCACGGTAGAGACTCCATATCCACATGAGGAAGTTGCTCATGGTCAAAAACTTTGTCCTTATCAAACAACAGCGATCAATAGAAATTCATCTGGCTGGCAGTCCAAAAACGCTTGCGACAAAGTCGAGCAGAGTCATAAGGATTGTAGTCAGAGAAGAAATGATGCTCAACAAAGAAATCATCAGCCTTGAACTTGTGCTTCTTGGTGTGAGGATTCTGTGGCTTGGGCTAAAGATTTGCAGTTGAAGTCTTCACGGCCTCTTGACGCACAACCTCTGGAGCCACGGGTTGAGGAATTTCAGGAGCAATGTCATCATCAGCAGCCTTGGCCTCCATTTCTTCAGCACTACTGGCTGGAACTTCTTCTGGTATGGATAGAAGTGAAGTTTGATGTTCTTCAAAGCCCATATGAATTTCTTCAGTTTGGACTGGGGACCGAGGAAGTTGATGCAGAGGAGTGGTCAGTGGTGAATTGGGGTGATGACTTTCCCAATAGTCATCATTTTGCATAGGAGTTGTTGACCCAATATCCACATCCTCATCTTCTTCATCAATTTCTTGAATGCCTGCCTCTTCAGCTGTGAACTATGGCCTGGGCGACGAAACCATAGGAGTTGAAGGGATATCACCCACTTCAATTTCTTCATCAAATTGCTCTGATGAAGCAGCAGAAGGATTTTCCTCATCCGAGTCGCTGGGAATAAGATATTCCTCACCAAAGGGTACAATCTCCTTTGATGGCATGCTTGATATGGGTACATCATCAATCGGGTTTGCATAAGAGCTCATCAAAGTCTTCATTTTCTTAGGAACTGAAGACTCTGAGGTTGATGATGCTTTTCTTTTCTTCACTGCTGCTCGCTCTGCAGCTTTTGTCTTCTTCGCTTCTGATGCAGAAGGAAGGTCGATACTTGTCATCTATGTAGGAGGAGCAGAGGAAATTGGTTTGATTTCTTCAGGCGCAACTAATGCAGTTGCCCTGGCATGTTCAGTTTCTTCAGGCACAGTAGCAGATGCTTTAACTGGCCTGGCTTGTTCTTCAGGCGCAACATTGGTGGTTGCCCTGTCAATTTCTTCAGAAACTGAGATTTCTTCAGCAGCCCTGGTGCTTTCATTCTCTTCAACAGCCTGATTTTCATCAGCTGTGCTTGCATGTTCTTCAGTAGGCTGAGTAGATGTCTTAGCCTATGGACTTTCATGTTGCGATGAAGCTGAAACATTTGGAGTGAATCCCTTTGCCATTCTGACGAATCTAACTTCGGCGCCCAACCAATCTGCATGGTATGTGTCAAATTCATCACTGAGTGCTTTGATCTTAGTCTGCATAGTCACAAGTTCCTCAGGAGACATTTTCACAACATTTTTCTTCAGAAAACGCTCCTTTCTGTACTGAGCTTTCTTCACTTGCCTAGCCTTTTAAAATTTCCATTTCCCCTCATTTATGAAGGTCGTCGGCATGTGACTTTGACCAGGCGTGAGGTTTAATTCAGGCAAAGGAGTGTTGGGGTCCTTATGCCATAGATCAATGAAATCAAGGATCTTCTTTGGATCCAGCAGAAGTGGCACTTCACTGCCTTTGGCTCTAGCGGCCCGTGCTTGTCGATCTCCGATGATTTCAGCTAATTCTTCATCATCAGCTTCATCTTCACTTGACGGGACTTCAAAGGCGACCCGCTTCTTGTGAGGTCTTGGCCTTGTGCCTTGTCCAGCACTGGGCTTTTTCTTCAGCAGTGTTGGACAAGTTGAAGACTGAGGAGGAGCTGAAGAACTTGCAGATGCTCCTGAAGCAATAGATATTCCTTTGGTCCTTTGGCAAGAGGCGAGATGCGCAGGTGCCAAGGACTTTGTAGCAGCAGTTGAGGATTTTGAAGAGGGGTCTGGAGCTGCTTTTTAGGAAGTAGCTTGAGGAATAGGCTGTGAGGGCATAGAAGAGCTTGGCCGTGAGGGCATTTCATCTGAGGAATTTGGTTTGTGAGCAGGCTTCTTTGGCATGGCCTTCTTGGGCTTGCTAGCAGAGGCCTCAGCAGCGGCAGCAGCAAAGTCTTCATTGAATTTCTTCACTGCTTCTTTTGCAATTTTGGCCAGTTTAGCTTAGTGCTTTGCCCACTCCTTTGGAAATTCCTCACCTCTTATGATGCTAGAGGGATTAGCTTCTTGGCCTGGAGCCAAAGGAAGTCTTGGGCATGGAGGGTTAACCGTGAATTTCTTCATGTACTTGGGAGTAACATAGCAATAATCCCTCCGTTCTCTAGCCCATCTTCTTTCAATCCGCTGAATGTGCACTTTGCGCAGATTTTTGTTCTCCTTGCCATGCTTGGCTTCATCAGGAGTGCAATATTCATCATAAATGTCTTCAGGGATTTCAAAAGCTGTATTTGACTCTGACCTCTTTCCTCGCTTCTGAGGTCTTTTACCGCCAGCCATTTTCTTCAATTGAGTATTTTGAACAATCGAGTTTTCTGATGAGGTATGCAATTTGTTTTCAAGGAACGCTGCAAATGAGTTAAGTTGATGAGAACCTAGAGATTTAGTAGCGGACATGTGTACCTATGAACAGAATATAGATGCGAAGAATTCGGAGAGGTCATATACGTTCTCAGAAGTTTTTTAAAAGAATCAAGTTTGAGGAGTTTGACCAGGGATGTCTTGAGGAATTTCACTAAGCGTTCTTTGACTTACGTTCCAGAGTTGTATAGATTGAAAAATCCATACAACTGAGGAATCTTGAAGAAAAACGTTGCTTAGCGAAACAGATCAAGAATTGACTCAGGTGTTGAAGAATAAACACCTTTTGAAGATTTTGTGGAAATCATCAGAATCAACAAGGGCAGTAAAAATAGATTTTATTTACCATTGATGAAGAACACGACAAACTGAGAGTAGAAGTTGAGAAGCTCGTTGATAAGTCCATTCTGCATCATGCTTTTATATCGATATTTATTGCATGGGATGTTATTACACATTATGTCACAATACTTATGCATATTCTCTCTTATTTTACAAGGTTTACATGAAGAGGGAGAATGCCGGCAGCTGGAATTCTGGGCTAGAAAAGGAGCAAATATTAGAGACCTATTCTGCACAACCCCAAAATTCATGAAACTCCACGGAAATTATTTTTGGAATTAATAAAAAATACTGAGCGAAGAAAGTACCAGAGGGGGGCCACCGACTATCCACGAGGGTGGGGGCGCTCCCTACCCCCCTGGGCGCGCCCCTGCCTCGTGGGCCCCCTGGCAGGCCTCCGGTGCCCATCTTCTGCTATATGAAGTCTTTTACCCTGGAAAAAAAATCATAGGCAAGCTTTGGGGACTAAACATCACTGCCACGAGGCGTAACCTTCAAGGAACCAATCTAGGGCTCCAAATGAGCTGTTCGGAAACATCCCTCCGGGAGGGGGAAATCATCGCCATCATCGTTGCCAACGATCCTCTCATCGAGAGGGGGTCAATCTCCATCAACATCTTCACCAGCACCATATCCTCTCAAACCCTAGTTCATCTCTTGTATCCAATCTTTGTCTCAAAACCATAGATTGGTACCTGTGGGTTGCTAGTCGTGTTTATTACTCCTTGTAGTTGACGCTAGTTGGTTTATTTGGTGGAAGATTATATGTTCAGATCCTTAATGCATATTAATACCCCTCTGATTATGAACATGAATATGATTTGTGAGTAGTTACATTTGTTCCTGAGGACATGGGAGAAGTCTTGCTATAAGTAGTCATGTGAATTTGGTATTCGTTCGATATTTTGATGAGATGTATGTTGTCTTTCCTCTAGTGGTGTTATGTGAACGTCGACTACATGACACTTCACCATTGTTTGGGCCTAGGGGAAGGCATTGGGAAGTAATAAGTAGATGATTGGTTGCTAGAGTGACAGAAGCTTAAACCCTAGTTTATGTGTTGCTTCGTAAGGGTCTAATTTGGATCCATATGTTTCATGCTATGGTTAGGTTTACCTCAATACTTATTTTGTAGTTGCGGATTCTTGCAATAGGGGTTAATTATAAGTGGGATGCTTGCCCAAGAAAGGGCAGTACCCAAGCACCGGTCCACCCACATATCAAATTATCAAAGTAACAAACGCGAATCATATGAGCGTGATGAAAACTAGCTTGACGATAATTCTTGTGTCCTCGGGAGCGTATTCCTTCATATAAGAATTTGTCCAGGCTTGTCTTTTGCACAAAAAGGATTGGGACATCCTGCTGCACCTTATTTACTCTTGTTACTTGTTACCCGTTACAAATTACCTTATCACAAAACTATATGTTACCGATAATTTCAGTGCTTGCAGAGAGTACCTTACTGAAAACCGCTTTTCTTTTCCTTCCGCTCCTCGTTGGGTTAGACACTCTTACTTATTGAAAGGATAGATCCCCTACACTTGTCGGTCATCAAGAATCTTTTCTGGCGCTGTTGCCGGGGAGTGAAGCGCCTTTGGTAAGTAGAATTTGGTAAGGAAAAATTTATATAGTGTGCTGAAATTTACTGTCACTTGTTACTATGGAAAGTAATCCTTTGAGGGGCTTGTCCGGGGTATCTTCACCCTGACCAGTAGAGCAAAGAGTTGCTCCTCAACCTACTGAAAATGTTTACTTTGAAATTCCTTCAGGTATGATAGAGAAACTGCTAGCTAATCCTTTCACAGGTGATGGAACATTGCATCCCGATTTACACCTAATCTTTGTGGATGAAGTTTGTGGATTATTTAAGCTTGCAGGTATGCCCGAGGATGTTATCAAGAATAAGGTCTTCCCTTTATCTTTGAAGGGAAAGGCATTGACATGGTATAGGATATGTGATGATACGGGGTCATGGAACTACAAACGTTTGAAATTGGAATTTCATCAGAAGTTTTATCCTATGCATCTTGTTCATCGTGATCGCAAATATATATATAATTTTTGGCCTCGCGAAGGAGAAAGCATCGCTCAAGCTTGGGGGAGGCATACGTCAATGTTATATTCATGCCCCAATCATGAGCTCTCAAGAGAAATGATTATTCAAAAAAATTATGCTCGGCTTTCTCTCAATAATCGCTCCATGCTCAATACTTCCTGTACTGGTTCTTTAATGATGAAGATTATTGAATTCAAATGAGATTTATTGGAAAGTATTAAACGCAACTCTGAAGATTGGGACCTCGACGAAGGTAAGGAGTCAGGTATAACACCTAAGTTTGATTGTGTTAAATATTTTATGGCACCGATGTTTTTCGTGAATTTAGCACTAAATATGGACTTGACTCTGAGATAGTAGCTTCTTTCTATGAATCATTTGCTACTCATGTTGATCTCCCTAAGGAGAAGTGGTTTAAATATAATCCTCCCATGGAAGTAAAAGTAGTTGCACCTATTAAAGTTGAAGAAAAGACTATCACTTATAATGATCCTATTGTTCCTACTGCTTATATTGAGAAACCACCTTTCCCTGTTAGAATAAAGGATCATGCTAAAGCTTTAACTGTGGTCAACAAAAGTAATATTAGGACACCCAAACCCCCTGAGAAAATCAAAGTTGAACCTTGTATTGCTATGGTTAAAGATCTCTTGGCTGATAATATTGATGGGCATGTTATTTACTTCTGTGATGAAGCTGCTAGAATTGCTAGACCTGATAGTAAAAATAAATATAGACCTGTTGTAGGCATGCCTGTTATTTCTATTAAAATAGTAGATCATTGCTATCATGGCTTATGTGATATGGGTGCTAGTGCAAGTGCAATACCTCATTCCTTATACAAAGAAATTATGCATGATATTGCACCTGCTGAGATAGAGGAGATTGATGTTACAATTAAGCTTGCCAATAGAGAGAGTATTTCACTAGTTGGGATTGTTAGAGATGTTGGAGTCTTGTGTGGGAAAATTAAATATCCTGCTGATTTTCTTGTTCTTGGTTCCCCACAAGATAACTTTTGCCCCATTATATTGGGTAGACCCTTCTTGAATACTGTTGTGTGGGAAAAGGATGTTGTTACTATTGTTTTGGGGGATATGTCTCATGAGTTTAATTTTGCTCAATTTCGTAGACAACCCCGTGATGAGGAATTGCCTAGTAAAGATGAAATTATTGGTCTTGCTTCTATTGTCGTGCCTCATAATGATCCTTTAGAAAAATATTTGCTCGACCATGAAAATGATATGTTTATGAATGAAAGAAGGGAAATAGATGAAGTGTTCTTTAAACAGGGACCTATTTTGAAACACAACCTGCCTGTTGCAATCCTAGGGGATCCTCCTCCACCCAAGGGTGATCCCGTGATTGAGCTTAAACCATTACCTGATACTCTTAAATATGTTTATCTTGATGAAAAGAAGATATATCCTGTTATTATTAGTGCTAACCTTTCAGAGCATGAAGAAAAGAAATTATTGAAAACTCTGAAGAAGCACCGTGCTGCTATTGGATATACTCTTGATGATCTTAAGGGCATTAGTCCCACTTTATGGCAGCACAAAATAAAATTGGAGAAAGACGCTAAACCAGTTGTTGATCACCAACGACGGTTTAATCCTAAGATGAAAGAAGTGGTAAGAAAAGAAATACTAAAGCTTCTGGAGGCAGGTGTAATTTATCCCATTGCTGATAGTCAGTGGGTAAGTCCTGTCCATTGTGTCCCTAAGAAGGGAGGTATTACCGTTGTTCCTAATGATAAAGATGAATTGATCCCACAAAGAATTGTTATAGGTTATAGGATGGTAATTGATTTCCGTAAATTAAATAAAGCTACTAAAAAGGATCATTACCCCTTACCTTTTATTGATCAAATGCTAGAAAGATTATCAAAACACACACATTTTGCTTTCTAGATGGTTATTTCGGTTTCTCTCAAATACCTGTGTCAAAAGAGGATCAAGAAAAGACCACTTTTACTTGCCCTTTCGGTGCCTTTGCTTATAGATGTATGCCTTTTGGTTTATGCAATGCACCTGCTACCTTTCAAAGATGCATGATGGCTATATTCTCTGATTTTTGTGAAAATATTGTTGAGGTTTTTATGGATGATTTCTCCATATATGGAACTTCTTTTGATGATTGCTTGAGCAACCTTGATCGAGTCTTGCAGAGATGTGAAGAAACTAATCTTGTTTTGAATTGGGAGAAGTGCCACTTTATGGTTAATGAAGGTATTGTCTTGGGTCATAAAATTTTTGAAAGAGGTATCAAAGTTGATAAAGCTAAAGTTGGTGCTATTGAAAAGATGTTGTGTCCCAAGGACATTAAAGGTATAAGAAGTTTCCTTTGTCATGCCAGTTTTTATAGGAGGTTCATTAAGGACTTCTGAAAATTTTCTAGGCCTCTGATTAATCTCTTACAAAAGATATTCCTTTTGTCTTTGATCCGTGTCCCAAGGACATTAAAGGTATAAGAAGTTTCCTTGGTCATGCCAGTTTTTATAGGAGGTTCATTAAGGACTTCTCAAAAATTTCTAGGCCTCTGACTAATCTCTTACAAAAAGATATTCCTTTTGTCTTTGATGATGATTGTGTAGAAGCATTTGAAATACTTAAGAAAGCTTTGATTTCTGCACCTATTGTTCAGCCACCTGATTGGAATTTACCCTTTGAAATTATGTATGATGCTAGTGATTATGCCATAGGTCCTGTTTTAGGACAAAGAGGTGATAAGAAATTAAATGTTATCCAATATGCTAGTAAAATTCTAGATAGTGCCTAGAGAAATTATGTCACGCCATCAAAAAGAATTTTTAGCAGCTTGTATTTGCTTGTGATAAGTTCGCACCTTATATTGTTGATTCCAAAGTAACTGCTCACACCGATCATGCCGCTATTAAATATCTTATGGAAAAGAAAGATGCTAAACCTAGACTTATTAGATGGGTTCTCTTGCTACAAGAATATGATTTGCATATTATTGATAGAAAGGGAGCTGAGAACCTCGTTGCAGACAACTTGTCTAGGCTAGAGAATGTTCTTGATGACCCACTACCTATTGATGATAGCTTCCCTGATGAAAAATTAGCTATCATAAATGCTTCTTGTATTGCTCCATGGTATGCTGATTATGCTAATTACATTGTTGCTAAATTTATACCACCTAGTTTCACATACCAGCAAAAGAAAAAGTTTTTCTATGATTTAAGACATTACTTATGGGATGATCCACACCTTTATAAAGGAGTAGATGGTGTTATTAGACGTTGTGTACCTGAGCATGAACAGGAATAGATCCTACGCAAGTGTCACTCTAAGGCTTATGGAGGACACCATACTGGAGATAGAACTGCACATAAGGTATTGCAATCCGGTTTTTATTGGCCTACTCTCTTCAAAGATGCCCGTAAGTTTGTCTGTCTTGTGATGAATGTCAAAGAATCGGTGATATTAGTAGACGTCAAGAAATGCCTATGAGTTATTCACTTGTTATTGAACCATTTGATGTTTGGGGCTTTGATTATATGGGACCGTTTCCTTCCACTAATGGGTGTACACATATTTTAGTTGCCGTTGATTACATTACTAAGTGGACAGAAGCTATTCCAACTAGTAGTGCTGATCATAACACCTCTATTAAGATGCTTAAGAAGTTATTTTTCCAAGGTTTGGAGTCCCTAGATACTTAATGACTGATGGTGGTTCACATTTTATTCATGGTGCCTTTCGTAAAATGCTTGCTAAGTATGACGTTAATCATAGAATTGCATTTCCATACCACCCAAAATCTAGTGGTCAAGTAGAACTAAGTAATAGAGAGCTCAAATTAATTTTGCAGAAGACTGTTAATAGATCTAGAAAGAATTGGTCCAAGAAACTTGATGATGCATTATGGGCCTATAGAACTGCATATAAAAATCCTATGGGTATGTCTTCATATAAAATGGTATATGGAAAAGCATGTCACTTACCTCTCGAACTAGAACATAAGGCATATTGGGCCATTAAAGAGCTCAGTTATGATTTCAAACTTGCCGGTGAGAAGAGGCTATTTGACATTAGCTCACTCGATGAATGGAGAACCCAAGCCTATGAGAATGCCAAACTGTTTAAACAAAAAGTTAAAAGATGGCATGACAAAAGGATACCAAAGTGTGAGTTTAATGTAGGTGATTATGTGTTACTATTCAACTCTTGTTTAAGATTCTTTGCAGGAAAACTCCTATCTAAATGGGAAGGTCCTTACATTATTGAGGAGGTCTATCGTTCCGGTGCCATACAAATCAACAACTTCGAAGGCACAAATCCGAAGGTGGTAAACGGTCAAAGAATCAAACATTATATCTCAGGTAATCCCATAAATGTTGAAACTAATGTTATTGAAACCGTAACCCCGGAGGAATACATAAGGGACACTTTCCAGAACGTTTCAGACTCTGAAAAGGAATATATATGTGTACTGCCCAACCGGAGAGCGGACGACTAATGTGTTCCACTTATTGAACAGGTTCTATGGTCGGTCCATGACCCCTGGACGCCGAGGGCGTCCTTGGGGTGATCTCGTAGTTCCTACGGGGTGGAGACAATGGGGTCGGTCCATGGATTTTCCTTCCTTTTGCTACATTTCGCTCAAAGGGTTGAAGGGAGATAGTGCATCAAGTTATTCGCAAGGGCCAACTTGATCCTCTTCCCCGGGGATCCCAGATGAGGGACGCCTAGGCGAGCCGCCGACTCCAACTAGCGGCCAGGTACGATCCATCCTGGAGCTGACCTACTGCCCATCCTACATCCTCTACCTTTTTGACAGCCCGCCTTTTTGTCTCAAGAGAGTCTTTTAGTGGCATGTTTCAGTCCTCTTCCCCATTACTTAGAAAAGTGAGCCACCGGTTCAGGTACAAGATACTATCATTACCGCTTTGGACAATTAGACAGCCAACCCGTGTCGCAACAACCCAATTGCAAGAGCGGAGCTCTACCAATCGAGCTATATCCCCCCGACCCAAGTGGAGTATGCATGAAAGAGTCATATGCTTCTTCCATTATTTTCCTGGCGCACTGGGCCATCCTGGACTTGAACCAGACCTCGCCGTGAAGTAAATCATCGCCTCACGATCCAACCAATTGGGAGAGAATCTATAGACTCCTTTTAGGGAGAGATTCATCCTTCCCGAACGCAGAATACAACTCCCCGTTGTATCTGCGCTCTTCAAGTGTGCTTCTTCCCCTTCTCCCTCTTACCATGGCAAGTCCTTGGGAAATAACTCCGATGGGCAGAAAAAGGAAGGCGTTAAGAGACCCTCCTGCCCAACCCTAGACACTTTAAGATCCTTTTTCAAACCTGCTGCTCCCATTTAAGGAAAAAGAATTTCACGTTCTTCCCGAAAGGAAGGGAGGATTAGGAAAGTCTTATTGATTGCTGCTTTCTCCGCATCACCGAAAAGCATGAAAAAAAGGCTCGAATGGTACGATCCCTCCGTCACCCCAGAATGAAAGGGGTGATCTCGTAGTTCTTGGTCTGTGAAGATGCGTTGTTAGGTGCTCCATTTTCCCACTGAGGACGAACCTCAACCTATGCTCGAGAGATAGCTCTCCATACACTGATATGGGATGTATGGATTCTCGAGAAGAGAGGAGCCGTGGTGGCCCCCCCGGACCGCCCGGATCCCACGAGTGAATAGAAAGTTAGATCTACATGGGATCACCTGAATCGCCCCATCTATCCTCCTGAGGAGAAGTTTGTTTGGTTTCAAACTCCGATTCAAACAGGAGGAGTACACCATGCTAATGTGCCTTGGATGATCCACATCTTTGGGTCAGGCGCTGATGAGCACATTGAACTATCCATGTGGCTGAGAGCCCTCACAGCCAGTGAACAACGACATGATTATCGGGCGCGCTCTACCACCGAGCTAATAGCCTGTCGCGTGGGCCTCCCAAAGGGAGGCTCGCTACGCCAAAAGCGAGAAAACTCCATACCTTTCCTTTTGACATCCCCATGCCGCCACACCACAGGGGGGACATGGGGACGCCAAAAAGGGATCCTATCACTATCAACTAATTTGTTACGACCTAGGATAATAAGCTCATGAGCTTGGTCTTACTTCACCCTAAACGAAAGAAGACTTCCATATCCAAGTTTAGCTCAGACGTAGCTGCCTTCTTTTTGGGCGTGAAGAAGTGTCAAACCAAAATACCCAATAAGCATAAGCATTAGCTCTCCACGAAAGGAGGTGATCCAGCCGCACCTTCCAAAGACGACTACCTTGTTACGACTTCACTCCAACATAAGCCTAGCCTTAGGCATCCCCTCCCTTACGGTTAAGGGTAATGACTTCAAACATGGCCAGCTCCTATAGTGTGACGGGCGGTGTGTACAAGGCCCGAACGGATTCACCGCCGTATGGCTGACCGGGCGACATTACTAGCGATTCCTGCTTCATGCAAAGCGAGTTGCAACCGCAATCCGAACTGAGGACGGGTTTTTGGAGTTAGCTCACCCTCGCGAGATTGCGACCCTTTGTCCCGCCCATTGTAGCACGTGGTGTCGCCCAGGCATAAGGGGCATGATGACTTGGCCTCATCCTCTCCTTCCTCCGGCTTAACACC